>JAHWFO010049271.1:78849-126844 GCA_023313115.1 Rhysida immarginata
GCAAAATACATTTTGGAAAGGAAGCATGATGCCAATTAGAGACTACACGTGATGATGGTCTTGAAGCATGATGGATAACAAATAGAACATTAAATAATTGGAGTTAAGCCTCACAAGAAACGTTCGGCAATGGCAGATATCTTGTTACCATGGTAGCTAAGCCAGGAAAGAAAATTTTGAATTTCATCATGAACCAAAAGGTAGAGAAAGAATTGTGTTTATAGTTCAAAGATCCACCCCTGTCACAAGGCGTTACTCTTTGCGAATTCGGATTCCAAAACAGGCTAGTACAATAAAAGTAAAGAAAACATTACCGATACACAGAATCTGATTACAGATCAAACAATCAACTTTACGGAATCACCACGACAGGTGAATCGTACTTACATTATATGAATGCTGTCAGTAAAATTTATTGTTTACATATCAGCAAATACACTATATGATCACAAATATCCGGACACATGCACGTTTGCGCTCTAGCCACGATTTCATGGAAATCAATAGGGCGTTGCACATCCCTTTGCCCGAATCACAGCTTCCACCCTTCGGGGAAGACTTTCCACCAAATGTTGGTAGGTACTTTCCGGAATGTTCCTCCATTCCTCCCGAAGAGCGAGAATCAGTTCAGGTACAGAAGTTGGCCGATGTGATCTGGCCCGCAAGCGTCTTTCCAATTCATCCCACAGACTCTCTATAGGATTGAGGTCGGGACTTTGTGCCGGCCAACCCATTTCTTCGACCCCTGAGTCCGCAAACCACTGCTGTACACGCCTCGCTTTGTGGCACGGAGCATTGTCGTGTTGGTAGAGAAATGGCCCGTTTCCGAAAAATTGCCACAACGTTGGAAGTGCACAGTTGTCCAAAACATTCAGATAACGGTCGGAGTTCATGATTCCTTGCACAGGAACGAGCTGGCCCAGTCCGTACCATGAAAATGAGCCCCACACCATGAGTCCTCCTCCTCCGAACTTGACTGTGGGCTCTGTGCACTCAGGTAAGAAGCGTTCTCCAGGTATGCGCCAAACCCAAACTCGTCCATCGGATTGCCAGAGTGTGTAGCGAGATTCGTCTGTCCACATTACACGTTTCCATTGGTCCATTGTCCAGTTTCTGTGGGCTTTGCACCACTCCAGACGTCGCTTGGCGTCGACCCTGCTGATGTGGGGCTTGTGGGCAGCAGCACGGCCATGGAATCCCATCGTGTGCAGTTCCCGACGAATTGTCATGGTACTGGCATCATTTGCAGAGGCGTTTCGAAACTCTGTGGCAATTTTTTCCGCCGAGGACTTCCGGTTGCTGCGGGTGACACGACGAAGCACTCGACGGTCTCTGTCCGTTAGTTTCTTAGGTCTACCAGTTCGTTGTTGAACTGTTGTTGATCCCCGGGTCTTCCATTTCATAATGACATCGCCTACTGTTGACTTGGGTATCTGAAGAAGGCTGGAAATGTCACGCACGGACTTGCCGCATAGGTAACATCCAACGATGGTTCCACGTTGGAACTCACTGAGCTCTGCCGAACGACCCATTCTTGCCAATGTCCAAGCAGAGTTGTGTCTGAAGGTGTGGGAAGCTATTTAAATGATGTGCAAGTCATTATCATGTGACATTGGACCAATCGATGATCTGTGAGGGGTGTCCGGATATTTTTGATCATATAGTGTAAGTAATAACACAATATTGGGCTGAAATTCAATTGTGTCATTACATATTTCAATCAAGAATTATGAAGAGCTCACATTGTGCTGAAATTCAATTGTACAAAGAAAGCTACTTTTAAAAATACATTAAAATTGTCTCAGTACATCAGCTTGAGCTCCATCATCAACCAAATCAAATCGTGTATTGAAGAAAAGAAGCTTGGAATCCCAACCTGCTCAAGCTCTGCAACAATGCCTTGCTGTGACGCCGGCAGAAACCACAAAGGGTGCGCTGCATGCTAGAACTACAAAGCTGAAAACAATCAGTCCAACAAGATTTAACAAGGCTCTTAAAAAATAAATAAATAATAATTTAATACTGAAACATGTGACAGTGCCAATAAAGACATAGCCTGGGGGTGAAATTTGACTTTTTTGAATTTTTTTTAGCTATTATTCTTTGAAGTATTATAAATCTAGCAAAAAAAATTATTTAAAAATTCAAAATTTGAGATATTCACAAATCTTTTTGAAATAAGATCCTTTTTCTATAGAGGCGAAAATCCTGCAATTGATAATAAAATTTCGTCAAAATATTCTTTATAAAATAAAGAACCCCTCTTACATTAAATAGAAATAATAGGTAACTCTGTATTATAGAAATTATAGGCAAATCAGCTGGCTGCAAATAAAAGAGGAAACTTAAAAACGTATTTTTCTCAAAAGAAGATTTTCCCCTCCAGGCTACATTTCTATTGGCATCGTCACACGTGTGGAGAAAAAGAAATTGATATGTTTTAATCCAACTTTTTCACCACAATAGTAAATTCAACAAGCAAATAAATGGGATAGTAATATTAAAGTTAATAAAATTAAAGCTAGCCAGTAAAGTCATGGAAATTCAAGGTGTCAAATTCTAATACATACTATTACTACGAACAGATATAATATTAAAAATTATTCAATGTGTCCATTATAGCTAAATAAAGACAATATAGCCTAAGATGCTAGTGTCAGCAATTACTTACTATAGGTAGCGTTCGAAAGAATATATTTCTTTAAGGTTTTTTTTAAATAAATGAAAAGGTGACAAAGTCGAATATCCGTTGGGAAGGGCGAGCTTCTCACTTCAATATGTGATATACAATGATTCCAATAGTTGTGCCGAATAGGAATATAAATATCGCCGGCGTTCCGTGTTGGGTAGTTATGCCTATCCTGAAATTGCTGTAACAATCGGCGTAGAATTAACAGTTTTATAAATGAAACAACATTTTTGTATTGAGTATATTTGAGATAATTGAGTATATTTGATATTTTCATAGATTTAATCATGGATTTAACTTTAAAAATGAAGGATTTTCATACAAACCTATATCCCTTATTTTACCCTCTTAGGGGATGAATTTCATTAAAACCGTTCTTAGTCGGTGCTTACCTCCCAAAATAAACCTACTGTCAAAATTTTATGCAATTACAGTAATTGCGGTTTCGTCTCGGCATTGATGAATCAGTCGGTCAGTCAGGATATGTTCTTTTATACTGTATATACTGTATGGTGATTCAGACCACCCGTACCACGTGTTTTTCTCGAAAAATATGCATCATACAAAAAATAAAAAATACGTGTTTAATGTTTAAAAAAAAAAAAAGCTATCCAATGATACCAAACTCGATTTCTCCCCACCCCCCCACCTGAGGGTGGAGGAGGGGGCACCTTTAAAATTTTAATAGGAACCCTATTTTTAATGGTATTTTCAGGTTGTATACAAAATTTGAGAAATGTTTTATTCTTTGTTTCTTTTTCAGTTGATCCAACTGTTTAGGAGATAGAGGCACTGAAAGTGTGAACTTTTAAATTTTTGAATCCACTTTTATCGATGAAGACAAAGAGATAGAGGGTGAGTCTTACAGACATTCCTATTTTACTTTTTCATGGTCTTTAAGAATCCGAAGTCACAATTTCAAAAATCCAAAAATTCTTAGTACATATTTCGAGCTTATTATATGACCCCCACAGGGGGTAAATTTGAAAAAACCATGAAATACGTCTTTCTTATCTTATTACCAAAGAGCCAAATACCAATTTTCATGGATTTAGTCATGGATTTAACTTAAAAAATGACAAACATACATCTCCTATTTTATTTCCTTGGTGATGAATTTCGTGAAATCTTTTCTCTACGTTGTAAAATAATAATAATGCGAGTCTCTACATTATAAAATAAAACTACAGACCAGATTTCATATTATTACCTTCAGCGATTTCGGCTCGGCGATGATGAATCAGGACATGTTATTTTATAGGTGTTAACTATAGAAATTTCAGTTCAGAATTTTTTTTTTCATTCCGTGAGGTGAGGTTCCCTAGATAGTGTTCCTCAACCTTGTTCTTTTTATTAGATATCGTAAGTATGATTGAATGTATAAAAATGCCGATACCTATGATTTATTTATCAGGCACGGAAGAAGAAAATATTAAGTTTATTCGATAGAAAAGGTTATTTTCTCTTCAAATTAACACAAGAAAACAACGTTAAAAACATAATCGGCCTCGGTGGCTCAGTGGTTGCGAGATCGCCTCTAATGCCCGAGGGCGCGGGTTCGACCCCGGCCGAGGACGACGAGGATTTTTTCAAGGGGAAAATCCTGAGATCACGCACTTCTTCGGAAGGGAGGTAAAGCCATTGGTCCCGTGTAGTCGTTTGCCGGCTGCACGTTAAAGAACCCTTGCGAGGCAAAATTTGCGGCTCCTATAACGTCCTGAAATGACCATGGCAGTTGAAAAGGACGTTAATACCAAACCAAACAACGTTAAAAAATTCCTAAATTTGAGCTCTCTAGAAAATATAGAACTTGAAGATGAAAGCAATGAGAGCAAAGAGCATGTTAAGTTTACTATCGAAAAATGGAAGGAAAAATTCTGCGACCTGGGATCGAACCAGGAACCTCGGCTGTCATGGCCGACGCCTCTACCAGTTGGGCTATCGCAGACACCTGGCCAGCCCTGCTGACTCAAGGTGTCTTAAAGACAACACAGTTGTCAAGGTTGAAAGCCCGATGGGAGGCGGGCACCTGGCTCACAGACCGAGAATCTCTCCTATCCAACCGTCAGAAAGTTTGTGGAACTAACAGATAAATGAAATAATAAATGATATTATAATTTATTATAATAACGCCCAACTGGTAGAGGCGTCGGCCATGACAGCCGAGGTTCCTGGTTCGATCCCAGGTCGCAGAATTTTTCCTTCCATTTTTCGATAGAAAAATCTTTACCTGATGCTTGGTAGGCTTATCTCCAGTTATAATATCATTTATTATTTCATATAGCATGTTAAGTTATTTCTTAATCTTTCTTGGAACAAAAATACAATCACACTAATAAGAAACTTGGACACTAAAGAGAAAACGCTTAATTGAGCTAATCCTCGCTCATGTTAATGTTGTCTTGGCTAGGTGAGTATTATTTTTGTTTAATCAAAAACGCTCCTTTTATGAAATATTTTTATATAAATTTCAGTTAGTTTATAAATTTAACTTTCCAATTCTTTACCTTTACGATCTCAAAGATGCTAAATAACCATTGGATCTATTTGAAATTAGGAAAGAAATAAACATAAACATCCTTTCCCTTAGCACTATCGAGCCGGCAACTATTCATTTAGTATTCACAAATGGACTAGATGCCTAAAGAATTTAGATTTTTGTTGTTACTATGTTTAAATAGTCGAATTATTACTTAGTTATCTTGTATGTTGTTTATTAGGAAAGACAATCGTAATTTTTAGTAAGGAAAATCGTTAAACAAATTAACGAATAGTAACAAGGAATTAGTGGTCGCCGCTATTACAAAATCCCCAGATTTAATCCAGATTCTAATCAGTACTTATTTTATTGACTAATATAAAGCCATTGCAGCAAGGTTAAAGGTTGTAAGATACTGAAAGTGGTTAATTTGTGGATGGAATGTATGTATTCAATAATTTAAGAGGGAGTTCACTCGTTCTCTCGGTCAACCAATGAGTGTCAAGAGAGAGATTTGTTGCTCCCTTCGGAAATTGACAATGACAGACGTGACTCTAGAGATTTGCCACAATGGAAGGTCAGCGTCGCCCTCAAAATGAACGTGGACACATGCCAAGAAATCACAACGCCACCTACAACCATGGATATCCTGTCAGGAAACTGGACGACGAGAGCAACCGGAAGATGGACAAGGCCTTATCGTTATTTGCGCCTCCTTTCATTCTTATATGCACCATCGGTCTCGCAAATTGGAGATATCAGAATTGGACCGATTTAATTCTAAGAAATCGTTAACTGCGCTCTCAGCATTCGCAAATAGGAGGTGCCTGTTCTGTTGAAAATGCAATGAATGAAAGAGGCAATTGCAATGAAATTAAATGAAAATAAATTTTCAAAAACGTTCATAGAAATTAATGATAATAGGGATATAGTATAAAAAATTAATTGAAATTTTTATTTATTTTAATAACTTTAAATGATGTAGTTAATTATTGTTAAAATCAGTTGTTAATATCAAATTTGCAAATAGAATTGAAACGTTTAGAAATTAGATACCAGAAAGTTTCAACAGAAAAGGAACATCTGATGATGGGTCAAGAAAATGATCCGAAAACGCTTATAAATTTAATATACTGTCAACATACAGGAATGGAGATGCTGTCATTAATCGAGAAGGCCCTCTTAGTTAAACTTTATTATTATCTGGCATTTTACTATCTAAAAATATGCATAAACTGATGTTTTTTAAAGCTATATGCATACACAGGAGGTTTCAAATAAGGTATAACGGCCAAATATCCTAAAAACCGTTAGTTCAATTAAAAAAACTCTTAATGCAGTTGTATAGCAACTGGCACGTGCCGAATTTCTTGGTGTTATTAAAATTGATGTTCGACGCCAATTAAGGGGTCACATGATTTTGATCTCGGAAACCAAAAGAGATAGAGTAAAAATGTCAATGAGAAACATGTAGAGCATGGTCGAATTAGGCTGAAAAATCATCATTCCAGAATAGCTTTATTTGGCTAATGTTTGAGAAAATTTGAGACAAAACATTTTGTGAAAGTCTAAATTTCAAGACTTTCATGAATTTTAAATACTACAAAGCTTAGTACAAACAAGAAATTAAGCCTCCCGAGGAAGGTATAGGAAAGTAGCGGAAGCCCTGAGATCATCTATTTTTACCCTTTTATCTCACTTTTTACCCCCTCCCCAATTTTTTAAATCAATAAATTGAGTTTCTCGAACGTAGTATTTAGAAAGTGTAAAAGAGCTCTATCTTCTTTCGTTTCTCATCATTTCCGATCGAATGATATATGATATGCCATATGTTGCCATAGTTGTAAAGACCCAGTAACTGCCACCCCCACAATTCCGACCCCATTGGGACAATTTGGCCGAAACTTTACAGTAATGTTGATCTTACTTAGGGGAATCTGCATACCGAATTTCACTCCTTTATATGCATAAATACGCGTAGACCCTTTGGTCCCCTCTAATTTCCGCCCCCGAAACTTCGACCCCAGTGGGCCAATCAAAACCAAACTAAATAGTGAAGGTGCACATGCACATAGTAAGCTACATTCCGAATTTCAATCTTCTACCTCAAAAAATGCGGAAATTATGAAGGGGACGGACGGACGGACAGACAGACGGACATTGTGAAAACAATAAGTAGCTCCATTCTTCCGCTACTTAATAAAAAGTTACAACGAGAAGTCAAATCACAGAAAATGTCCAAATTAATATTCAGGGGACGCAATACTTAAGAAATCGTTTGTGAAATTAGCATACAACCCATGGAAAAGTATGAGACCATAGAGTACTAATGCACGAGTTTTTCATCCTCATCTAGGGGAGTTTCCTCCTGGCATAATTCTCTACAAATCTGAATAGTTTATCAATATCTATATTTGACTCGAATTCTTTTCTCCTTTGCAAGATTATGTCCTCATTGTCATCATAAATAGAGATAAATTTCATCTCTGCTAATACTTCTTCTTCACTTCGGAATGGTAAGTGTAGAGTCACCATTTCTCGCTTATATTCGTTAAAATCAGTGGCCATATCGTAGTTTCGATACCGAATTACCCTCGGCTTATTCCTTTCAACAAATTCTCCATTCTTTTTTTTGTGTATTTAGATACGAATTGCGCTAGTGTAATATCTTCCAAATATTCTGGTCTTTTCTCGTACTTACCAAACCAGTTTTCTTTCCAATAACTATCATAGTCATCCTCTAATTTACTCAACTCTTCTATAGTTTTTCTTATTCGCTGACGTTCAACTGGCCATACTGTTGGAATATATACGATAATTAATGAAGTTTTAGACATGGGCTCCCGTAGTAAACACCAAGCAGCTTCTTGACTTGTGATCTCTGTATGATTTTATATGTTCACACTGATGTTTTGGATTATTTCAATGATATCAAATTCTGGATGTTCATTCATTGTTTCGATTATTTTCCTTTGTAAGTGACTTACTCCTCTATTTGTTTTATTAACATACTAGCAAAGGTACCCGGCGTTGCCCGGGATAATTACAATTGGATGTAAACAGAACAATCTCAAAAATTAAATTAAATTTTGCAATATCTTAAAAATAAACACATGAAAATGCTTAGAATTAATACAGTAAAAATTCTTAATGAAAATTCGAAAAAAATCTTTTTAAAGGCTCACAATGACTGGACCTCTCCAAGGATGCCACTGCCACTCCAATAATTTCTTATTCACGTAATCTTACCTCAGATGTATACTTAGTGTTGTTGCAATTTCCACTCTTCTCTTGATGTTTTGAAGCAAAACTCTCGATTCTTCTATTTACTTGCTTCCCATTTGCTCAATACATCACGGAGCTAAAGGTTTTCTTTCTCTGTCGTCTTTCCACTCTTTCTCAATTGTCTGCTAACTCAGCATTATCTCCAGCTACTGATCATTTTTAAAGATTTTCAAGAAATTGTTAAGTACTAAGAACTCTCTTTTCTAAGAAAAACCTGAATAACAGGAATTCTATGCATTGTTACAAATTGAAACTTATCCATATTGCATCATCATTTTATGTTCATTGTTATAATTCTTGGAAAGGATTGCTTTATCATTGCATTATCATTTTGAGCTCATTGTTATTGGTGAATTGCGTGTTGAAACCATTGTTGATACCTATTGTTGCACAAACTTTTATTTGCATTGTTGGTCATGAGATATATATTGTTGGTCCGTGCAGAGTGTTTGTGAATTGCGTGTTGATACCATTGTTGCAAAAACTTCGTCTTGCATTGTTGGTCATGCGATATTTCTCATTATTATGCCTTTCCATAACCATGAATATCGATTTTTTATCGATATTGATTATTTTTCCGAAATCTGAGGTAGACAGTGACCTTCCTCATGCTTTGAAGGTCATGTATGCGAAATTTTATCAAGATCGGAATAAAACTGTAGATTTGTATAAAAAACATACAAACAGACCCACCCACCCCCACACACACAAACATCCTTCTTTATATATATAGAAGATTCTACCACATAAGCTGCACATGAATATTCTTCTGTTATGAATTGAAAGTCAGTATTGGATTTAACAATATTAAATATGAATGGATTGAAAGGATTATGCATTTTTCAGAACAGTATTCTTCATCTGAATTTATACCATTACGATTGTAAAAATCGTCCATGTCCACGAAATCTTCATTTTCCAATCGTACTCTTCATCATTTTGCCAAAGAGACACAAGCATATTTATTCCGGTGGCGTAGAATTTTGGACTACTGGAGGCGAACTCATTGAAGGCAATTTTCTCGATGTATCTCTCATCGAGAAAAATGCCGAGGTGCTTGAAAAAATGGTAGTCAGTTGGCGACAGATCAGGCGAGTATGGTGGATGATCAAGAGTTTCGTAGCCAAAATCATTTAACTTCTGTCGGGTAACCATAGAAGCATGATGGGACCTTTCAGACTGACTAATGCCGGTCGTTGTTTTTGAAGCTTCAGATGCATGCCGTCGATTTTTTGAACGTATGACCGGGCAGTAACGATTTCACCTTGATTCAGGAAGCTGTGATGAATGAGTCCGGTTGCAGACCACCAAACTCTCACCATAACCTTCTTTTGGTTTAACTTGGGCACCCACTTATCGAGCTTTTTCACCTTTCCAATTTGGTTCAAGTGGCAAACATTTCCAAATGGTCTACCTTGAGCTCTTCGGCAACTTTTTGTGTGAATTTACGCGAGTTGGCTTTGATTAATGTCTTCAATACGTTGTCTTCAACTTTCGATGGACGGCCGCAGACAACCCTTACCACCACGGAATTTTTTAAACCATCTGCGTTCCAATTCCGTTTCCATGCTAGGATGCTTTCTTGTTTTGGATCTACGTCGTTCTTCCGCTCTTAAGGGATAAAGATTCATTAGTGAAAGCTTAGTTCTAAGAGTGTTCCTACTGTCGGTGCATTCATCAGTCGTCCAGTCTCGTTTCCGACGCTATCAAAGTTTGCAAGCAGGTCAGTGACGGTCAGTTTCTAGCAAGGCGATCCATCAAAACATTCCTCAAAAGACTACATGACTCTGCATGTTCAATTCTTTTTAAAAGTTTTCCAAAAAAATGTTTGTCATGTAACAGGGGCCAATACATTGAAGAAATGAAGTGATGTTTCCTCTCATAATAAGGCCCTTTACTAAAAACTTTATACAATCCTTGTAGAGCGCATTTCCTAAATTTCGGATTTGGCAAAAGAATACTCTGATATCCAGGCCTTAGCTCATATCAAGCTTTCCTATTTCCGCAAAAATAACAGCCCGTATGATGGTCTAGATTTATCGATCTGTTAAGTGTTCTTACTCGTTAACGTGCCTCCACAGATTTACAGCGTTCTTAAAATGAGTCAAAATCATGACAGAAACACAAAAACGTTTACTCTAAATACTATAGTCCAAACTTCTTTAATAATTTATTACATATCTTAATTATACAGAGGGTTGATTCAGATAAAATGAGACGACTTTGCAGTTCTGTTACGATGGTGTAATACCATGGCGCCACCATCGGTTGTGTTCGATGTGAGAGCCACGTTGTTGAACTATCGCCCGGCACCGTAATTTCCACTGAAGTAGGCCGAGTTTGAGGGACTCCATGGGAAGTTCGTTCCACACCTGCTGACACACTTTCCATAGCCCATCAACGGTTCTTGGTCGGCGACTTCCGAGCCGTCGTTTCAGGAGACCAAAACCACAGAAGTCCATCGGTGATGCGTCAGGAGATTTTACAGGCACATGAGAGAAGGCAATAACTCGTATGCCCGTCTCCTGTTCCATCTTCCTGTAGTAAGCCACAGATGACTTGGGAGTGTTCGGTTGTATTGAGTCACTCAGTTGTGTGACCGCGCGCTTTATGACGTCGCTCCAGCCCAAGATTGTCATGAATCATTCTGGAGACTGTTGCCTGTGAAATATCTTTCCTTTGGGCTAGACTTCTCTGTGTGGGGGGATTTTCTTTCAGCACTTCAAACCGGATTTCTCGCACCACCTGAGCTGGACGTGTTGGCTGGGGCTTGTTTCTAGTCTGCCTCTCTGCTCGTCCGCGTTCATTAGATGGTCGCAATTTGTTTTTTTTTTATTATTCGACCCACAGTAGCTTTGGATACCACAATACCATTTCGTTTGCATAATTCCACAATGCACGAAAGACTGAAGTTAGCGTCGGAAAGGCCAAACATATATCCTTCCCAAAAAGCTGTGATTTTGGAAGCCATGTTTCAGCACGAAATGTCCCAAATAACAGCAACAAGTGTATACAAAGCTAATCCCCATGAATAGTGGACAAGTCATGCAAATCACATTCCGTCAAGTTCATATGCGGCGTTTAAAGTCGTCTCATTTTATCTGAATCAACCCTCCGTATTATATTCATCATGATCAATACAAATAGTTTCTATCAGATTTGAATGGAATAAAATACAAAAATGGCTTTTAAATTGAGGTATTTTTTTTTAAATAACAAAACTAATATTACCTTAAAGGCCAAATTATTTTAAACCTAATTTCACCTCTACTGTGAATGCAACTTATCAAAGAAATGCAAGATTTATAATTGCGAACCCATTTCAAAGCATTTTAATTTCTTGAGGTGGTGGCTCCTGCTCCTGAATCTGTGCCAAAAGCAAAACAATTTTCGTCGGAAGCTTTTTTTTTTTTTTTTTTAATTAAACACTCACTCTCCTTTGCATTTCCTTCGTTTTCGTGTTAAATGCTTCTCGAGGGAAAAATTCAATAAAGGCTCTTGAATTTCATTGGAATAATGTTTGATTAATTTCGCCTGAGACATGTTTTTATAAAGTGTAAGAAGGAATTGCAAACTCTGAAGAAACATTTAAAGTAGAGGAGTTTTTTCTATGTCTCTAATGAGCGCTTTTTGTGGGATTAATGTATGTAAATTAGGAGAACTTTTTTAAATGCGGAAGGTGAAAAGTAAACAGAAAACGTTAATTGTTATTCTTTAAAAGCCGCAAATAGAATGCTTATTGCAGAATTTAGTTTGTTGCTTATAATTATTTTTTAATGACTTAGAAGAATTCTCTTTTATTATTATCATATATTTTTTCTTCATCATAATTATTCTATATAGCCTTAATAGAAGAGATTCTTTCACAAGATTCTACATCGGAACTGAAAACTCGAAGATGGATAATCTAAAACTCGGAGGACTTATCGAATGTGTCAAAAACAATTTGAAGGATGGCGTGTTCCGGAAGGATTAAATTTCCATAAAATGATGGCTGACATTGTAGATGTTGACAGCTGAAAATGAGCAATATTCCATCACGCTCAGGCAGAAAGAAAATTTCTTTGCCTAGTCTATAATGAGATACGATTTCAAAGGAAAAACTAACAAGCAAACTAGTAGAGTTGCATAAATCTCATGAGTGTCACGTGTTTTCATCTAAATTTTCTTTGCAATATTAATAGTACAAAAAACTGAATAAATTTCAAAAAAAAAATATAAGTCGCTTTAAAAAGTTGTTTTATATGAAAAAAAATTAGAAAATATTATTCTAAGATAGTTTTATTTAACGCTTTCTTCTAAATATTACAATGTTGAAGTTTATTAAATTGATGATTTATTGTTATTTTTAAAAGCTTCAACCTTAAAAAATGTTTAAGTTGCGATTTATTAAGTAGCGGAAGAATGGAGCTACTTATTGTTTTCACAATGTCCGTCTGGTCTGTCCGTCCGTCCCCTTCATAATTTCCGCATTTTGTGAGGTAGAAGGTTGAAATTTGGAATGTAGCTTACTATGGGTATGAGCACCTTCACTATTTAGTTTGGTTTTGATTGGCCCACTGAGGTCGGAGTTTCGGGGGCGGAAGTTAGAGGGGAACAAAAGGTCTATGCGTACGTATGCATATAAAGGAGTGAAATTCGGAATGCAGATTCCTCTAAGCAAGATCAACATTATTGTGAAGTTTGGGCCAAATGGTCCCAATAGGGTCGGAGTTGTGGGGGTGGCATTCACTTGGTCTTTAGAACTATGGCAGCATATGGCGTGTGATATATCATTTGATCGGAAATGATGAGAAACGAAAGAAGATAGAGCTCTCTTTCATCTACTAAATAATACGTTCGAGAAAATCAATTCTTCGATTAAAAAAAATAGGGTGGGGGAGCGAATTAAAAAGTGCAGATAAAAGGGTAAACATAGATGACCTCAGCGCTTCCGCTACTTTCCTATACCTTTCTCGGGAGGATTAATTTCTTGTTTTTGCTAATCAGGTATTTTCTCAAGTAAAGGGATTCGCATTGAGAAGCCCATTTTAATTCCTAATATTTTTTGATTAATTTTAAAATAAGAAGTAATTAATACAATTGATTAAACATGAATACTCCTTTTAATGAAAAATTGAAAAATAAAATGAAATATTAAAAAATAAAAGTCACCCAATGTGGAGAAAGTCTTATGGAGACAGATATGGAACAAAAAACACAGGTGAAGAGAAAGTCTTGTAGAATAACAGTGACAGTAGAAACACAGGAAGATACAAATAGAAGAAAATACTAGAACAGATAGCAACATTAAAATCATGCCAAAAATAACAAGCAACATAAATAAGACATTAATAACAACCACCAATATTAAAACAACAAAAGATGAAAACAAAAATGCAACTACAAATTTCAAAGACATTTGCTTAAATAATATAGGAAAAATGGAGCATCACTAACATAGTACTGTATATCAAATTCCATGTATCAACTGTCAACACATTTACAAAAAGACAATTATTAACACGAATTAAAGAACATGAAAGAGCACTTAGAAACAATGATAAAAATAATCATCTAGTGAACCACTGCATTAGCCAAAATCATAATCCAGATTGAATCAAAGTCAAAATCATTGATAAAGAAATAAATTATAAAAAAGACTAATAAAAGAAACCATCAACATTATTTCGAATGAAAACAATTTTGCCAAACCATCAAGAGAAATTAATAATAAATGGAAATCGCTATTAAAAAAATGAATAAATTACGACACATAATCCAACATATTCTCCTGTTCACAACAATCCAACAACCAACAATACCTCTTCACTTTTAATTAAAACTCATTGTTTTCAATTTTAATTATTATATTTTTTAACTGAAATTTTGTTAACCGACTTCAAAAAAGGGAGGTCATCAATTCGATGCGTATGTATGTAATATTGTTGGAATTGCACAATATTCATATATGTTAGTTTATGTGGGCTTCTAAACAAGTACGCCAAATTTCATAAGTGTGTGTGTGTATGTATGTATGTATGTATGTATGTATGTATGTATGTATGTAAGTAAGTAAGTATTTTTGTCCACGTATTTTTCAGAAACTAGAAATCGAATTGCAATAATTCTTTATTATTGGATTAAGTATCTTTCAACTTAGGGATAAATCTAAGTTTCATCAAAATCGGTTCAGTAGTTTTCAAGATACGGACTGATATAGCTAGGCGATAGTGAAAGTTTCATTAAAGTCGTTTTTTTATACTCTGTTTAATCTTGTTTCAAAAGTTTTGATAAACTGAAGATGAGATAAATGATCTCGAAAACGTATTTTTTATTATTCAAATTGTAATTTCATCAACTTTTTTCAACTGTGCTTCTCATCATCGGATCCTCATCACCAGATTTCTTCCTACTTTATGTGCATCGTCTGTTCTTGCGTATCTTCCTGTGTATCTTCCTGAGTTTCTACTGTGAGTGTTATTCTATCAGGTTGTTGCAAAAGTTTTTTCCGGATTTTTATTATTTGCCGGCCAGGTGGCCGAGAGGGCTAGGGCGTAGGCTTTTTAGTTCTCGAGTCCGCCTGGTCGTGGGTTCGAATCCCGCCATGGGCATGGATGTTTGTGTTTGTCCCGGGCTGCATACAGATATAACTTGTGTAAAAGGTGCAAAATGACCATAGTAGTCGATGCCTTAATTTCTAGAATTCCTCCTCCGGATTTTTATTCCAACACAAAAAAGATTGAACTTGAATGACAGATTCAGCTCATGCAGATGCCGGGCAATGGTTGAAAAGTGAACCTTGAACTGTTCTTCGAGTTCCCTCGTTGTTACATTGTGATCTTCATCAATTGCTTGGCGTAGATCACCATCTGAAATCATGATTGGCCGACCAGAGAGGTGCAACTTGAAGAGTGCTATCTCCGCGTCTGAACCGGCGATACCATTCTTCTATTGTATGGAAACTAACTGTGCCATCACCTAAACGTTGGCAAATGCTTCGGGGACATTGCGCATCACTGATCTTTCCAAAATACTCGTAGAAGATTATTGCTCGAATATGCTCGCGTGAAAGGTCCATTTCAGACCGTTGATGGCACTCACAGATGTATAGTCAGAAAGTTGATTCTTGGATGTAATATAGCAAAGATATTCTGGAATCGAATGCAATAATTTGTTTGAAAAAATATGAACACCCCCTTCGGAAAATTGGGCACGGGCTCTAGAATAGGAAGAAACTTTTGCAACAACCTGATAGAAGACTTTCTTATCACCTGTGTTTTTTTGTTCCACATCTGCCTCCATAAGACTTTCTCCACTTTGGATGAATTTTTTTTTATTATTTCACTTTATTTTTCAATTTTTCATTAAAAGGAGTTTTCATTTTTAATCAATTGTATTTACTCGTACAACTCCTACTTTTATATAATGAAGTAATTCATTCTCCGGTTTCTAGCCAAATTGTTATGTGAACGATATTTTGTTAATCGGGAATTTATTAATTACTTGGTAAGTTATAATATTTTTAAATTATAATAAAATAAATGATAATTAGATTAATTTTTGGATTTATGTTTATATTATCATCAACAATTTTTTTACATTGTACGAAAAATTAAAAAGAAACAGTGATGTGGAATTGGTTATACTGCATGAGAAATCATCCAAAACAAATCATTTCGGGCTTCCATAATAATCTTCTAGGTTTTAAATTTTGATTTCCGATTGATATCAAATTTAATACCGTTGACCAGTTACTCAACAGGGAGAGCAAAAGAAAATTACCCCCGCCCCCAATGTTTTAACATTTGACTTTTAACAGAACTAAGAAATAAGTTATAAATAACAATTTTTCTTAATCACTTTATTAAAAAATATTATTATTTCATGAACGTAATAAAAGCAGCATCTTCATCTAATACTAAATACGCGGAATAAGTTATTCAAGCATTTTTAAACGTAAATTTTATCTCATGGACAGGATATTACAATTGACGCTAAAATTGATGATAATTTTAAATAATTCCCAAACCGATAGATTCGCTCAAACAGCCAGAAGTGTTTTGCTTAAAAGGGTACAACCAAAAAGAAATTACCGGATACGTATTTTGGGTAATAGGTACGCATCTTCAACGACGACTCTTCAAGATCAAAAAAAAAAAACTTCAAGCGATAAGGACTATTCTGGTCGAAAAAGGCTGGTGAACGAGAGAGGTGAAAGGCGAGTAGCATACGTAGTCCGCAGCAACAGAAGGGCAGCAACATGACAAATTACAGCTAAATTCAATGAATGTGCATCACAAAGCATATCCCAACGCACAACAAGACGGACTTTGCAAAGGATGGGCTTTAGCAGCAGGAGACGACCAAGAGTGCCTTTGGTATCACAGAACAGTAGGAAAAGGCGCCTGTTGTGGATCCAGGAACGACGTAATTGGTCACTTGAGGAGTGGAAAAAAAGTAGTCTGGCCCGATGAATCTCGTTTCCTGTAGACAAACTCTGAACAGCTTACCTCAACATCGTTGCCGATTATGTGCACTCGTCTTTGTCTATGGTGTTTCCTTCTGGAGATGGTTTATTGCCACCGTTCTCGATCGTTCACAAACTGGTCTAAGGAACATCAATAACAGTTCTCAATTTGTCTGCTTCCATGGCCAGCTCAGTCCCCTGATTTCAATCCTAATGAGCATTTGTGGGACGAATTCGAAAGATCTTTATTATGAGTAAAAAAAAAATTAACAATAAATATCGCAAATAGTTTAACATTCTTAAAATGAATTTTTTTTTTTGGAGACAAAAAAGACGTATTAAAAGATTGCATTTACATAGAAGTAGGTTAGGTTAGGTTAGGATGGGACCAAGGAAAAAACACGTATTAAGCGAGTACGTATTATCAGGGGTCGACTGTATAGTTGAATATTAATAATAGTTTTCACCTTCAAGTTCTGAAAGAATGATTATCGAATGCGGGTTATACATTTTCAGGGAGTTCTGTTAGCTTTACTAAACACCACAGCGCTGTTTGAATGTTACATATTGATGTTATATATAGAAATTTTTTGATGTTATTTTAATTTCAAAGTTAGAATATCTTTGATGTTTTCTGTTTTAAATAAGTTTGATAAAGTTAAATTTAATTTTGAATAGCGACTGGTTAAGCTAATTTCTCCTAAAATATTTCAAAATTAGAAAATTATAGGATTGAACCCTCTATAAACTTTTCGGAAAATAATTTTTGATTTGAAATATCAATTTGACGCCTCGGTTGTGCTGTTATGTTCTAAAGACAACACTGTTTTGATAAACGAAATAAAACGACATTTATGATATCCATTTCTCACATTCTATTACTCGGTATCTTCACAACAACGTAAAGAAAATTTTTATCTCAAAAACATCCAGGCAAGAATTATGGTTTTTGTTTCTTTTTCCTATCAAAGAACTCCCCACATAAAATTTATATCCACACAGAAATTCTTCCCAATGAAAGGAGAGAGAAAGGGAGGAAAAAGAAACCCTCTTTTCCCAGAACTATTGGACATTCAAGGCGCCTTCTCTATATGTGATATTGTCGGGGAACAAGGAATGCAAAAGGGGGCGTAAAAAGCAATCCCCGGTGCACGTGCACATCATTCACACCCATTCAACTGTGTTTCCACAGAAAAAATAACCACATTCGATTTCCGGTTCACGTGCCTGCCATTGGTTGACCGTCATCACCATCATCATCCCTTATCATCATCAGCAGATCAAGAGGCCAGAAAAAATGGAGCCCGTTTCGGCATGTAGTGAGAATAGAAATGAAAATGTTTTATATAATATAAATTGAGTTAGCATCATGGAAAAGAAATTTAAAATGTTATTAAGTCATAGAATGCAAGCCCGCAATCTAATAATGAAGCGAAATGTGCAAACAAAAAGTCTTTGGAATGATTTTCTGGAATATGGATAATATTAGATGCCAAAAATAGAATTTTAAAGAACTTCGCTTTTAAATACTTAATAATATTCAAATTTTGACCTTTTTAATTTGATTTTAAATTTAAGGCTTTCCAGAATACATAAAAACGTATTTTCTTTTTGAAATATTCGGCCACTTTTGATGTATTGATTGAGTTTTATTAAATCACCGCAGCAAGTGAAGTTCCGCCGGGCGCTCTAATAGAATAATTCTTGCAAATGGATGCCAAGGTACGAGGCTTGATTTATTCAAACATTTTCTGCTAGAATTTAACCAAATTCTTACCGTCAAAGGCTTTCTGATAAAGGACGTACTTAGGAAAACTTTCTCAATCAATTACAATCTTTATAGCACATTCTAATTTTAATTTTCCTTATAAGGCATTACAGTGGAATTCGTTCAAAATATTTTGAACAACTCGAAATTTTGGAGCAGTGAGAGAATTTATTTATTTCAAAAGACATAAGCATCTTCATTATTTCTTCTGAGATGATTTCATTTCATTCATTACGTTCCTTTGAAAGGTAAGCATGCATTATGATAAATTTAGAAGGAAAATCCCATTACCGGTTAGGTGGCTTATTCATATTTTATCTCCGAAGAACATGATTAAATTATCATCTGTTCATCTGAATGAGTGATGTAATGTTTTAGTGACTTGAAGGTGCAGTATCAATAAAAATAGCCACATTTACAGAGGGTTGTTAGCATCTATGTTGTTAGCACCCGCTTAGTAATGGGAGTAGCCACCCTTCGCCGCTATAACTACTCCACAGAGCTTCGAGAGTCATAGGTGGAGGGTCCAGCTGCCGTACATGGCGATCAAAGTGCTCCCACAGATGTTCGATTGGATTGATGTCCGGCGAATTAGCGGGCCAAGAGAGCACTCGAAAGTCAGTAGAGTGTTCCTCGAACCAATCGAGAAGGAGACGTGCCTTGTGGCAGGGTGCATTGTCCTTCTGGAACACATCATGAGCATATACGGGTGCACCTGGTCCGCTACGATTGACAGATAGCCACAGGCATTCAAATTGTCCTCTAGACGAATCAGTGGACCTAACTGCTCCCAACAGAAGATCCTGCAGTCTCTTTTCATGGCGTTCACGACGCACTCGCCATCGCCCGTCAATCTTATGGAGCAAAAACCTTGACTCGTCGGAGAAGGCGACCTTAGCTCACTCGTCTGTGGTCCAATGGCGGTGCTCACATGCAAAGTCTAGGCGTCGTTGACGACGCTCCTGGTCAACATGGGTGCAGCAACCATGCGTCGACTGTTCAGGCTCATCCGTAGTAGGGTGCGTTCAACGGTAATGTCGGGTACACGTCTGTTGGCACCTTTGTTGAATCTAGTGGTCAGTTGAAGGACTGTGGCTCTCCTGTCACCTTTTACGAGTCGTCGTAGGCGCCGCTCACCCCGTTGGTCGATGGCTCGTGACCCTTTACAGTGATGGCGTTGGGAAACTATTTCTGTCTCTGCTGTCCACTCTTTGTACACCTTCACTACAGCGGGCCGTGAACAGTTCACAAATCGCGCCGTTTCGGAGATGGTGCCACCCTTGCTGCAATAGCCTATTATCATCCCTTTTTGGATGTCCGGACGTTTACCCATCTTGAGGCCCGTGCACCTACCGTTTGATGCACCAGCTTTAAAGCTTTCTCAGCCTGTTATGCAAATTTTGCAATGTGTGATCGTTGTTGGGGCGAACCATGCGTGTGCCTTGAAGGGTTGCTGGTCTTAATTCATTGATATGACAGTGTATATAAAAATGTGGCGCGCGCTTTCATTTCACATGAGGTTTAGGAGCGCTACATAACAGCCCTTTCCGACGTCAAATTCAGGTACGCCATAACCCATTTATAATGAACTCGCTTACAGCGAAATTTCACTTGAATTTAAGCCCTGAAATGCGATTAAACGTATCTTCGGATGATGATGTTACAATGTCTGACGTTTTCGCGCTCAGGCCTTATCTTTAGGAGGCGTTGCCCGACCCCGCCAATGCTCTGATATAACGAAAAATGTTTTATGAAAATTCGTTATAACGAAAGAATTTTTCGACTTTTCTGGATAAAAAGTCAAAGTTTTTTCTTTTACAAAAAATAACGCCTAAAAACTCCATTCGACTTCTAAGCGGAGCTCTCTTCTAAGTGGAGCGTTCTCTTAAGCGGAGTTTACATAAAAGCTAAGTGAACAACACAGCACCATTGGTCAGTAACTGCTACATAAATCCCGAACTCGATGCGTTGGGTATGGATGCTCTTAGCTTCAGGTATGGAGACTTGTTTCTGATTTGACTGGTCCTCGCAATCTTTCTATGTTTGGTGGTCTCGTTTTTGATCAAGTCTGGCATGATGGACTCATTTGCAAGATGATTACTTGTGACTTCCCTGACGACCTAATTGCATTGGTTCGCTCCTTCCTGTTCAATTTCTTTATTCACGACTTTCCTAAATTTGCAAAGTGCAATCTTTACTTATTTGCTGACTACGGGTCCATCATGACTTGGGCACGCAATCCAGCCCACGTTATCAGTAGTCTACAAAAAGCTTAACAAGTGTAAAGCCACACATGTTCATCACACACAAACGCAAAAACCCTCCAACACCCCCATCCTTTATGGCAGGGAGCTTGAGCGGGTTAAAAGTTATAAGTTCCGGAGTTGTGATTGACTCCAAACTCAACTGGAACGACCACGTCCAATATTATCTTACAAGGCTAAGAAAGCGAGGTTTAGTCTGATTGCGCTTCTGGGACGAAACAGCTCCCTTGGAGTATACAGCAAACTTTTGTTATACAAGGTAGCGATTCGCACTATTCTACTTCACGGTATGCCTGACTGGGCTTCCATCTGCAAGTCGAGGTGGAGGGATCTTCAGGCCTTAAAAAATGTTACCCTCCGGTCCATTGCCCAACTTGACAGAAGAGTTGCCAACAACCTCTCCATCTATGAGGATCTGGGGATGACCCATATTGGTTCTTATGTCCAAATACTTCTCAGGAACTTGCTGCCCAAGATGGAAAATCATGTAAATATTGTGGTTGCTGGTATTCTGGATCACTCACTCGTTATTAGGGTTTCCCTCAGGTTTCGACTCGTCATATCCTGGTTGTCATTTTTGAAGACATTAACAAGGCCGACTTCCCTAACTACTGGATCTCCTAGATACTAGTTTTTTGGGTTCGCTATTCGTCAATTTGCAATCTGATTGTCGTCCCAACCAGGAAGGGACTACTCTCTGGGTGACTTAAGAGGTTCATCAGGCTTCTTTCCCATTTCTGTGTACCTCATTTGGTTTACTTTTCGGGCGAGCGTGGACCTTTTGAACTAATTTTTTTGGTGGGTATGAACTTCCCATGCCCTCTTGTATAATATTACCAAGTATTATAGCTTTTGGTCCAGTAGTTTGTTTGTTTTTTATGGCCATGTCAAAATGGAACTTTAATTATATAGATCTTGTATTCTCTACAGGTGGCACAAGGGTTTGGGCCCCCAAAATTCGTTTGCTGATATTTTTAATTTGATACGAAATCTTTAAAGGACACCCAACAAGATTCTAAACGTCACTACCCGCTGCAAAGTTGTGAAACCATGGTGTTGAAGTAGTTACACTATCTTTTCAAATGTCAAGGGAAACCACCAATTTAATGGAAACACTAAAAAAAGCATGTGTTAGTATCTAGCTGGTCCATCTTTTGCTGCTATCACAGCCTCTATTCTTCCGGGCATGTGGATCACTTAATTCTAGCTGAAGATTAAACCTACGCAATTTGAGTTAGTTTTCTCAGATTCACACACATCCAATACCTCAAAGCAATGGGGACATAATTCTGAAGCAATCACAGTTATATACTCTAGAAATTTTTAAATATTAATCTTTTTACAAATATGTGCAAATTATCCACTATCAGCCACTATATGGGCAAAATGAATCAGTGGTCGGGGGCACACTGGATCATACACACAGAATAGCCTAAGAGGTACAGTGATCACAGACAAAATCGAGTTGTCCTGCATAGGATGCCAATGACGCCAGAGTTTTTGAAAGTTCAAGTTTCTTCACACATTTCTTCGAACCTTTACTTCTCGAGCTTCTAGCTGCAGAATTGGATGATTTTTTCCCGTTTCTGGAGAGCTTTTCAATATTTCGGAAGTTTCCTCCTGACACTTCGTTTACGCACTTCTCCAACAGTCTTGGTAGGCAATGGTCTCACATCTTTCCTGATCCATTTTCCCCCTTCATCAATTATCCACTTTGCCCCATCCTCTCACTTTAAAAACAAAAAAAATTCCATGAACAAACCATTAAGCCTAACGGGCGAAAACTGAGTCGAATTATATTATCGATAAATCACTAACACACACATATCTAGAAGAAATTTTGATCAAACGAGTCATTACTGAACTGCAGATAAATGACGAAACATTGTAAATTTTACGAATACCGCATGAAGACATATTAACTTACATAATTTACTTCGTTCGGTCTTAACACGTTCCCACGATGACCTGTACTCTGTGTGCACTGACTAGACAACGCACAGAAAGGTGCAAGTCGTGCCTTTTATCTGGAAAAAGGGAAATTTCGGCTGATCCGTTTTGCCCCCTATATCCGATTTGCCCCACTCTCCCCTACTGATCACAACTTTTTTGATGTTTCCAAAGCAAGTTTTTCGCCAGTCCGCCAAAAATAATTCAACAGCAGGCCCATAGTCAGGGGGGGGGGGGGGTCGAGGGGGGTCGACGACCAACCCATTATGGAAAAAGGTCCGACTCAGTGGAATTTTTGAAAATCGATCCCCCCTCCGCCCCTCAAGATAACGTCCTGGCTACGGGCCCTGGACAGCTCAGTCAGATTCCGGCCGCTCCGCTCCTGCGCGTAATATGCTCCAACACATTCATCGACAAGGCTAGCTCTTTCTTCCCGAAACATTTAACGCCATTTGCACACATTGGAATAGTCCATACAGTCGACACCGTAAACTGTAACCATTTCCCCAAGAATTTCAGCGGGTTTCTTACCTCTTGCGAAAAAAAACCTTACAACAGTTCGCTGTTCGGATGGATGGATGGATTTCCAGCTCGCATCTCCCTCTTCCAGGAGACTAGCCGTATGGGATGAAAGGATGATGATGAAAATAGACAAACACACACATCCATGCCCTTGGCGGGATTCGAACCCGCAACTCGCTGGTTACGAGAGCGGCAAGACCTGCGCCTCAACGCTCTCGGCCACCAAGCCGGCAGTTTGCTGTTTTTTCACTGTAGGCTTTGCGATAGCGGCGGCCATTTGTAAAACGACTGATAGCACGTAGTGCGCGTGCGCAGGAACAGTTCTTGTTATGCAATGTCTGTGCATGTACCACCGTGGCCTTCGAGATATTAGGCCTCCGCATCGGGCTTGAAATCGCGTGTCGAGGCATTTTCAACGTTTGACCGCTAGTTGTTTATCTCTATAGCGTATTTGGCGCTCTTCAGGGGTAAAGAACTACAAGATACTCTCGTGCTCATGCTACTTTATCCGACTTAAAATTTAACCTTGAATTCCCCATAGGATTTCCCTGATGATCTCCCTCTAGCGTTAAAAAGTTAAACTTCCGCTGACACGAAGGAAAACATTGAAATGATACGCGATGCGGAGGCCTAATATCTCGAAGGTCACGGTACCACTAACCTATATAAATAACTGGATGGCGCTTCCGGCGAAAAACTTGACGCCACCGGAAGTAGCCCTTACTATGATGGCGGATGGCAAGAAATCTCATCGTGTGTGCAATGTTTGTTTGATTCTTGGATCAATTCTGAATTTTAAATCCAGAAACAGCATTGTAAAGGTACACAAAGTAAAATGTTAATTAATTAAAAATAAGCTTTTAAATACTTTAAATCAAATCTTTAATGAGTGTAAGGTTTTGTGACGTTCCGTTTTATGAGTCACGTGTGTCTGACGGTGGGAGGAGAGAGACAATAGCAAATAAGGTGTGTTATCGGTAGTTGTTTTGTTTTTTTTTTGTTGGTTATGAAATAGTAGTGAGGGTTGTTTGTTGTGTGAGGTTATTGTTTGTGGTGCGTTAGAAATAATATTTGTGTTGTATTGTCATTTTTGAGAGATATATATGCCGTGAACGATCGTTAATAGTCCTCTGTTGGAGCTGCATTGTTAATGGGAGTTCAGAGAAGATAGCTCAGCTTCCAGCGGAGGATTGTTGCGATCGTTTTCGGCGAATTGGAGGAACGTGTGTTTTGTTTTGTTGTAAAAAATTCTTCTGTGATTTTTTTTTTCCTTTTTTTCTCTCTTATCGCTGTTGAGAGAGGTTCTTATATAAAAAATTTGCTGTTTCTCTGGAACGTTACGAAAGAAAATATTGATGAATGATACCTAGTATATTGGCGAAATAGAAGAAATCATACTAGCTGTAGAAAGTTGTTTTGTGCGAGATCAAGACTTTTATGGAACTCTATGCTAAGTAATAACTGCATTCCGTAAAAAGGGTAAATACGATTTACCGGGAACCAAGTAAATATGCGTTCATAGTTCTGAAACTGAATTTATTGATTTTATATATGTTGTAATTTTTTTCCAACATGATTAACCGGCTCGCCTTACCGACTGAGCGGAGATGTGCAGCAGACGAGAATTCATGAAGGACCCCGATTATGGCAGTAGGAGTGGTAATTGACTCAACGACACCTTTTAAAAGAGATAGCTAAGTGGAGCATGGCAAGTCCTCAACCGTCATTCGTAACTGTCCAGATTATGAAGATATGGTGAGTCCGTTTCGATTCATTCGCGGTAAAACCATGGACCCGAGTATAAACTGTACAACGAAGCAACGGATAATTGTCAGCTAAAAGTTTAAGACAGATTAAATGAATAGGAGCGCACGCGCTTTATTTGTGTATGGTAGATTAAGGTTTCATTAATGTCGACAGCTGTTTAAAAATAGAGCAATAAATAAGAAATCTAATTTTATTAAGCACCTTGTCAACAAAATTGGATATCAGTTCAGCAAAGTTTTGAGGCATGAGCAGTAATTCGGCGCAATAGATTTGACTATTGAAATGGTAGCACAAGCGCATGCATACTCATACAGTACATGCTGTAAGTCACTGAGCAAGTGCTGCCAGTGGGTGATTTAATGGGTAGCTCACAATGACCAAGAGGGGTCACTGTTTCTCCCCCCTTTTCTAAGCATTAAAGGAGAGCATTGCGCTTTCAGGCGCTAGTGTATAGGGAATATTTGATTCGGCAGTGTGAGTTATCGTATCACCCAATTTCAATGTCAAGCGGCCGTCACCGCCTCAAGTAGACTGTTATTTAGCTGAGGATTTTCCTTTTACTCTGACAAGAGTGCCAGCTGGGTTGATCATTGTGATTTAATAGGTCACGTTATGTAAATCTTAACTTCTACATATGCATGAAAGAAGGGGCCCCTCGGGATAAGTCTATAGTTTTAAGGAAAGAATATTTTGTTAAATAAATATATTTTGGGATAATAAATTGGTGTATAGTCAGCCACAGTGGTGTAAGGAGTTTTCTTATATCGGTTCCGAACCTTAGCTTTTCCTTCCCCAGGTACTTGGAAGTTGAGACTTAAGTACCACATATTTGATATTGAGGGGGTGGGGACGCTACAGTTTAATTAAGCAGTCTGAGTTTCGTAAATATTATTTACTTTATACTCTGCCAAACCAAAAAAATAATATTTAATTATATTAGTAGAAGTTTTAATCTAAATTTTCCCATCAAATTAATTATATTGGAATATTCTCGAATAAAAATGTTACAAAAAAGTTTAAACTATTGCCCCTACCAATTTGGCGTCCAGTTGCGTTACCCTTTTTAATCCTCTTAATGAGGGATGCGCCATCCAGTTATTTATATAGGTCAGTGACATGTACTCACCTTCTGTTTGGCTATGTTAACTTTTACACAGCGACTGTATTTCTTCTGTTGAAAAATAAATGGACGGAATATATGGGCCCACAGCCGTTGAAAAAGAAGAACTTAAAACCAGATCTGACTTCTTTATCTAGGGGTTCGTGAAGAAAATATTCTTGACTTTATATCCTGCGCAAATCTCAACGAATTACAACATCGTGTCTCCAATGTCGTTACAACCATCGATAGTGACGTGTTGTTTTGCGTTTGGTCAGAAATGGATTACCATCTGGATGTCGGATTATCAATGATTTATCATGCAAGGCGGGGACATGGAACATTTATAAATTTGTTCGCTCTTTCATTTGATATCTCGGAGATCAGTATCTTTTTGTTTTGCTATATTTTGAAATGTGTCAAAGAATTATGTATAACCTTGTATAAGTTATGAAAATAATAGAATAATTTATCAAGATTAAAACAGAAAGTTAGTATCATGAGAATATGTAATGATAAAAACTTGTAAAATACTGTTATAGAGATACTCTCATTATTAATGCCTATTATAATTTTCTTACTGAGGTTAAAAACTTTTTAATGTCAAAACGATTCAACAAAGTGTTGCCTTTCGTACGTATCCACTTTAAACATATCAAAGTTAACCTTAAGTTCTTCTTGACTGTGCAAAGTCGCCATATGTTCGCTTTAATTAAATAGCCTAAGAAAAATGCGGGAATGCAATGTCTGTTTTAATTATTCACTCGTTCGATAGTTCTAAGCTCGAAATTAAACAGAAGTCATGTGTAGTTGTTTCCACCGAATTATTTTTACATTTGAAGCCAACATTGGGGTTGCAACAAAACAACTTTCACGGACACCAAATGAAGACGAAGAGATGCTTAAAAGGTTAGACAATCTGGAAGTTTAATGCCAAGTAACGAAGCCAAAATTTAAATGAAGTGAAATTAAGAATTTTTTGAGTAAATTAATTTTTTAAAAAAATCGTATCTTTTATAAGAGAGAGAAAATGGAATTCGATATAACTTTTAAATGCTCTTGGGAATTAATTATATTCTGGAATTAGATGTTTGCTCGATTGAGAAAAAAATTAATTCTCAAAAAAATTCGTAACGGCATTGATAAATATAAAGAACTAGCTGATATACCTGGCGTTGTTCGGGCTCTTTGTTTGACGAAATGTTGCAATATCTGAATGTGAATGTACATACACGAAATATTCAGCTTTATTATATGTATAGAAGAACATAGGTAGATAGAAGATTGAGAGAAGATAGATAGAAAGAAAGAAGATAGAAGGAAAAAATGATTGAACGGGATGTTGACCGAAATGTCGAGCCCAGGTGTCCGGTTTTTGACCAGACGGTCCGTTTTTTGAGTCATCTGTCCGGTGTTTTCCCCTTTGTCCGTTTTTTTTCCAAATGTCCGGTTTTTTGGGTCGGACCTCAAATTTGGCAGTTTTTTTCCGAATATATTTTTGAGGTAATCTCACCTATGTAAATTTGTCTCGTAGCCGGGATTGAATTACACAATACTAGGGTATGTTTTCACACATTTAACATAATGAAATATAAGGTTTATCTAGTCTATATATATAAAGAAGGATGTTTGTGGGTCTGTGGGTCGGTTTGTCTGTATGTTTTTTATACAAATCTACAGTTTTATTCCGATCTTGATAAAATTTCGCATACATGACCTTCAAAGCATGAGGAAGGTCACTGTCTACCTCAGATTTCGGAAAAATAATAAATATCGATAAAAAATCGATATTCATGGTTATGGCAAGGCATATTAATGAGAAATATCTTGTGACCAACAATGCAAGGAAAAGTTTGTACAACAATAGGTATCAACAATGGTATCAGCACGCAATTCACAAACACACTGCATGAACCAACAATATATATCTCATGACCAACAATGCAAGGCAAAGTTTGTGCAACAATAGGCCCATTGTGTTCTCATCAACAATGGTATCAACGCGCAATTCACCAATAACAATGAGCACAGAATGATGATGTAATGTTAAAGCAGTCTTTCCAAGAATTATAACAATGAACATAAAATGATGATGTAATATGGATAAGTTTCAATTTGTAACAATGCATAGAATTCCTGTTATTCAGGCTTTTCTTAGAAAAGAGAGTTCTTAGTACTTAACAATTTCTTGATAATCTTTAAAAATGATCAGTAACTGGAGACAATGGAGAGTTAGCAGACTATTGAGAAAGAGTGGAAAGACGAGAGAGGAAGCACTCTTTTAGCTCCGTGATGTATTGAGCAAATGGGAAGCAAGTAAATAGAAGAATCGGCGACTGCTAGACTGCACAAAGTTATGAATGGCCAAGTTTTGCTTCAACACATCGAGAGAAGAGTGGAAATTGCAACAACACTAAGTATACATCTGAGGTAAGATTACGTGAGTAAGAAATTAAAGATTTCTGGACATCTAGCAGTGGCATCCTTGGAGAGGTCCAGCACCATTGTGAGCCTTTAAAAAGATTTTTTTCGAAATTTTCATTAAGAATTTTTACTGTATTAATTCTAAGCATTTTCATGTGTTTATTTTTAAGATATTGCAAAATTTAATTTAATTTTTTGAGATTGTTCTGTTTACATCCAAGTGTAATTATCCCGGGCAACGCCGGGTACCTTTGCTAGTTAGAAATAAAATTCAAACAATTTGCAGTATTAATTACTTCATTTAATTCAGTGAGTACAGTATAAATGAGTCAGGATACACACATTTCAAATACAAGATACTAATACAAATATTACCAAATAAAAATATACCGAATTACCTGTTATAATAGTGATCATGTGCCCACCTCTTAATTCTGTGCATTGTACCCACCGTTGTCCAGGTTTTCACTTTTTATATGGCCTCAAACTCTGTGTAAATCTGTCCCATGTTTCTTGTGCAAACTTGCCCCATCGCCATGTTTTAGTTAAAACTAAGCCTCTAAGTTTTGTTCATAAGGTTAATAATCAACTCAATAACTTAAAATAACCGCAAAAGAACAGCCTAACAGGATAAACAATAATGAGTTATGATGATCTAACGGTACGAATCCAATAACTGACAATACATTAGTGAGAAAATTTACGCACTATAAGAAAAATAAGAAAAAGTTGTCTACTTCACTATTCTTACACTCGACTGAGTCCAGACTGTTATGAGGGTACATGGTGGTTGTAATGCTTTTGCTCGATTCGAAGGCGGTGCCCTCCTACTTAACGGTAAGTGAACTATCGGGAATGTGTAAACCTATCCCTGTACCAAACCTGCCCTGGTCTGCCCTATCCACTGCAAATTTGATGTCGGTATGTTTAATGGTGAACTGATTACCCTGTGCAAAGTGACTGCTCGCACCTTATTGCTGAGCCACAATTTGGAAGACGAATGTAAGGAACCCTAGACTTTCCTATATTCCGTGTTGGGAAGCATGTTCAAGGGCCCATTGGAATTCATGTTGCCCATTATGGTAAATCATTATAATACACCAACATTCTAAAACATTGCCTACGTAGGAAAAGGCACTATAATCCAAATCATAATCCTTGATTAATCCAACATAATCCAATTTCGATGGCATTAATAATGTCATTTCTCCAGATTACTGTTTCATAGGCTTCCAGCTTAGACAATGGTCAATAAAATTTCAAAATTTCCCTTCTTCTCCACCAAGAAGAGGTACTTCTTTCGTACTATGGATGACTTTTCTAGATACATCAGATTTGTTATGTTGTTAAGTGTATTTTTGGCAAATATTTATGGAAAGTGAGATTATGAAAGTTCTGCTTCAGTTCTATTATAATCCGGATACACGACACTATTCTATTATCGATTTTTCACTGTAATCGACTGATGGTTTTATAACTTAAACGCGTGTCGAATTAATTAAAATATTTTGGTGTATCATATACTTTTTATCTTGTTTACAATTTCCTCAGCAATGTTTGGATATAAAAACTGTGAATATTCAATCTATTATTCTTACACGAAATTATTATACAAAAAATAACGAGTCCAATCTTCCCAAAGAGTTAATAGTAAATTCATATTTCATTATGTTATCTTAAATTCCATTTCTTCTTGAATTGACCAACAAGAAAGAGCTAAACATAAAATTGAGTAATAATAAGGCTGAATGTTCTTAGTATAAAGAACAAGTAGATGAATTGAAAGCTTATTTATTTCTAATATTTATTGTACCTAATTGTATTGCACCAAATTCACCATTATTCGTCTTTGCACATTCTGTAAGTAAAATATTGAAAGTCAGACTGTGTATACATGTGCAAGCATACTCTAAGTGTTGAAAGTGATTTATTATGCGATACACAAATGAAAGTTTATTCCTTCTTGGAAAGGCAAACTGGTAGCGTTGTCGAGAAGATTTCCCAAACGGCGCCTGAAGTCGCTCCTCTACTATGGAAATGTTCGATTTCAGTGGCACTCAGTCGAAAGCGAATCGAAATCGCAGAGGAATAGAGGAATAGATCCTTTGTTTGGTGGGCTTATCAGTGTTTTGTTTAGTTGAGTTCAAACATTATGAGTAGAGTAAAGAAATACATGAATAAAGTTTATTATGTTAGTCTAAATTATATGAATGTTCCACATACAGTGAAATAATGAATATTCTTTCCGAAGTTTCCAGACTGAACTTTTCTCTCGGGGCTTTCCGTCTGTTTATCTTTGTGAAGCGTTGTTCTTCGAGCTCTCTGTGATTTGTCGCTTGACTTCTGACGTAGGCGTCATGTTCTCCATCCCATGTAAGCTCCCCCGTGGCTATCGCTCGGATCTCGACAACGAGAAGCTGTTGGCCTTCGTCGCGAAGCATCAAACCTTTAGCTCGACGGGAGACTAGTTGTTGTCTATCTTCCCTGAGTATACAATTTTCCTTTCTATTCTCTTGGTTGCCCTCTCTACTGTCTTTTCTTGCTCGAATCCCTTACTATGTTTTGCAAGCTGCTCTGCCTTTTCGTTTGCTCAGTCCACCTTCATTTATAATTATAATCAACATCATTTCCGTAAGTGTTAGATTTGATGCAATTATTGGACAGTTCAAGTGATGATGATTCCTTGGGTGAAAGTTTTTTTAATTTTCGTGTGGAAGCATTCGGAAGCCAATGATTACAGGGTAGGCCAAAAATCTGTTACCACCCTTACAATTTCAAAACGAGTGGAGATACAACAAATCTGTTGCAGGCAACATATAGGAAGTTAGGTAGGGGCTAAAAAATGCTGGTGTCAAATTTGACCTTTGATCTCGAATTTTGCACCTTGCAATTTTGCCACCGTTACAGACAGAAAAATTTCCAATTGTACAGTTGTAATGCTCAAAACATTGATTTTAATAAGAAAAAAAAGAGATTAAAAATAAGCGTAAAAATAAACTCACTACAATAAAATGAAATTTCAGTGCTCAATCTACCTTTGCCAATGAATGAAATGCTAAATTTGGTGTCACTCTGCAGCAATGCATAACTGCGCATGGTATTTCATAGAACCCATAATATTTAACATCATTCGTTACAAGTCTGCTGAATTCGTTGTTTTAAATCATTTACTGATGCAAGTACAGTGGCATACACTGTATGGTTCATTATTGTGCGAGCAGGAGAGGAGAAACTGAAGAATTAATACGGGCTCTGAAATTTTAGAGAAAGAAGACGATATACAGGGCGTATCAGGTTCGATGGTCATAAAGTACCTAGCGTTGTTCTCCGCAAAATTCTAAGCATAATTTTCCTTATCCATTTTTCAAAATTCTCAATAAAAAGTTTGGCTATTATGACGTAATTCTAAGCCTTCTGACGTAATTCATACATGCCGTAATGACAATTTTTTCCTGGCTCCTGTCATAATAGCCAGGAGCCACTTTGAATAGCCTTCTGACATCATAATAGGCTATGAGAATAGTCATAATAGCCTTCTGACGTCATAATTCATCCATTCCTATAGCCTTCTGACGTCATAATAGCCAAACTTTGTATAACGATTTCCAGCATTTTTTTTTAAGAATTTTGAAAAATGGATAAGGAAACTTATGCTTAGAATTTTACGGAGAACAACGCCAGGTACTTTATGACCATCGAACCTGATACACCCTGTATATGAACTGTCTTTTTGGGGGACTGACGTGCATAATAAACATATGTGGATTAGCACTTCCGGTGTGATAAAGGTGAATAAATGAAGGGAAGATGTTGACAGCAAAGAATATTTGGAGCCTGTGGTTAGGTTAGACAAATCTTAAGCCCCTGTGCACCCCATCCAACGATTAAGACGCTCTTCATTAAGGAACCTTCTGACTTCTAAGTGGAAATGTGGCGGTGCTCCATCTTGTTTGAACACAATATCATCATTTTCAGACTTTAATTGTAGACTCAAAAACTTTAATTGTAGACAACACCGCGACATAAACTGACGGGAGTCACTACGCCTTTCAGACGCGCCCAGGATATCTGTAGCAGCAGTGAAAAAAGACTTGACGATCCCCTCTTTCCAATGGAATGCGGATCATTTACCTGCGATCAGTGGTTGCGAAGGTATAGCATTTTGAAATCGGATGAATGAAAACTTTTGATAAACCCTGTACTTATTTATCTGCGATATGTGTATTCTCAATCTGCAACATTCACTATGAGATCGGACTTTTGGGGTCCTTGTATATTAAATGTTATACAATTGGAGAACATTTTCAAAGCTATCGGAATGTTCAAAAATGCATAAAATTAAACTGATCAAAGAAGTAATGAATTCTAAAGCAGTAATTTGCTATGAAATGTTTTGCGATACTGAGACTTAAGCTCATTTTGATTTCTTTTTGTTATTCTAAGTTTTTTGTTTATTAGCACATTATTTGCATGTTATTATTCATTATCTTCTTTGATGTATAAAAAAACTTGATATTAAATCTTCTGAGGTATTAAACTGATTTTTTTTCCTCTACTAATGAGCGGAATTTTTTTTCACTCTTATTTACATTTAAAGGAAGGGAAATCAGTTCTATTTCATTGAAAAACAATTTCGTTTGCATTAATCTTCTCCGTCGGAATGTTTCTATTCAACTTCTTTCACATGTCATCGGTAGAGTAAATCTACCTATATTAAAATAAAGAACAAATTTGGAAATTTGGATTTTAGCATATCAATGCTGATAGTTACTAGTAGTGATTTTTTATAGTGCAAATTCAATTTCAATATCGTCATTTATGAAAAAAATTTAAAACATGAAATCCATCTTGAATGTTAATGAGTATTGATTATTGTTGTAATATTAAAGTGGAAGTTGATTTTCGAGCTAGAGAAATATAAAAGTGGTGAATGTCATAGAACTTCTTAATTAAACTAGAATTGAAAAAAATAGTCTTGATTAATATTCAAAATCAGGTTTATTTAATTAAGTCTTGTTTATTAACTTTGGTTTTTACCAGGAACAATTTTCTTTGATGTCTAATTGAATTTATGTCTTCGTTAGCTTAGTGTGCGAAAGAAATAAGATTTCCTCGAACAGCTTTTTTTTTTTATTTCTCTTAAATTGGATTCTAAAATTTAAGGATTTTTAATGAAACGTTTTTATAAAAAAAAAAAAAGCTTTGCAAGCTTAGATATTCATCAGGTTATTTAAAAAGCTCTTGCGTATTTGTCATTCAATTTATTCATCAAAGTAATCGCCTCACAATCAATAACATCTCTCCAACGAGTGGGTAATGTTTAAGGCTGCGTGCGAGTCAAATAATTTCAAGAAAACTTTGATTTGAACCATTCGAACATGCTATCAAATCTACATTAAAACAATTCGAAATGAATTGATCTGTTTCTCGAGTCATTTGAGCCTTTATCGAATTCATTTGAACTAGCATTGAAGTTTGGGTGCTGTAACGAATTGTGTGATTCATTCAATTAATTTGTATTCAACAGCTTTTGAATACCTTATTCGAAACCATTTGAACATGTTTCTTTTGAACATACCTTAGTTTTCTTCACTTTTCTCAACATATTTGTTGTAATATTTCCGTATGAAAAACCTAGATGATGAATTTGGTTCTATTTCTAGCACTATTGTTCTAACGTCAAAGTTAACGCTGCAGTCGTACGCGTACGAGTGGTTCTGAAATCTTTGAATTTCAATTAGGTATTTTAACTAATTGAAACTGCATTTACAATGTCCTCGAAGATTTCTAATGGATTAGTCCGCCATAAAAACACCGAAATGAGCCATTATTTGTAAGTAGTTATAAGCTTATTTTCGGATGTATTCGAAGATTTCGAATGGTATCGTTCGGGTAAAACCAATTCGAGCTTACAGGAGTGATCAGCCTCCTTGAATCGAATTAATCGAATGGATTTGATTTTATTTCAAGTGTTTTTGAACTTTTTCCGAATCCATTTAAAATTAAATTTGTTTCATTTGAAGCAGAATTTGTGGTTTTCAAATGAATTCGTCTGCACCCTTATTCGACACGAATTAACACTCGTACGCAGCCTTAGTAATGTTAAAACCGCATGTCTATGGTAGAAATCTGGCAACTACACTGAGTGAGCATATTATTATGACCACCTGACATATTTATGTAAATGCGCGCACGGACGTCGCCACAATGTTGCTAGCGGGCCGGACCAATATAAATAGGGAAGCTGAGTGTCGTCGACAACAGTAGAAGTGTTCCATTCTTCAACTATGGGTAAACGACGCGATTTAACAGCCTTCGAACGCAGGATGAATGTAGGTGCTCGGAGCTATAGAGCGAGTATCAGCGAAACAGCAGCATTCGTGGGCTTCTCAAAAGTAGCCGTCGTAAAAGTATTTAAAGACTGGACGGTTAGCTGGAAGACGGGGTCTGAACGTTCACGTTGTGGCCGCCCGCGGATGGTTGATGATCGGACAGAACGGATACTGTCACGACTGGTAAAGGATAACAGAAAGCAACTGTTCATCAAATCACTGCTGACCTTAATCAGGAGTCCTCCATAACGGTCTCTGAATGCACTGTCCGCCGCACACTGCATCGCATGGGATACGGAAGCCGAAGACCTGAGCTTCAAGATCCTTCTTAATTCAAGTTTAACTGTCGTATTTGTTTCTTGACCTTCAGGTCATTGTTCTTTTCCAGTTGCCACTAAGAATAATTCTTTCAATTTTAATGTTAAATCTAACTTGAAGCGCCAAGAAACGTAGTTAACAGCTTATCCGCACACCCTTGCTGTCTGCAGCCAACAAGCGGAAACGACTCCAATTATCGAGCAGTGTAAACAAATCATGTGGTCTGACGAGTCACGATTCCAGTTACATCATGCAGACGGCCACGTGAGGATCTGGCGGAAACAACACGAAAGCATAGACCCCGCATGCATGAGTATAACCCTTCAGGCCTGTGCGGGCAGTGTTATGGCCGTATCGCCGCCGATCAAATCTACCCTGTCATGTTGATGGCGTACCCCAATGGAGATGGCTACTTCTAGCAAGATAATGCGCCATGCCACAGAGCTCGTATGGTGCAGGAGTGGTTCCAGGAACATGAGGGGGACTTTGCCTTACTTCGGTGGCCCCACGATTCCCAGATCACACTCCAATTGAGCATTTGTGAGACGAAATCGAACAAACCATCAGACGGCTGTATCCACCACCGTCCAATCTAGTACAACTAGACAGTGCTATCCATCAGGCATGGTGTCAGATTCCTCCCACCACCATCCAACATCTCGTGGAATCAATGCCATGAAGAATCATCGCAGTACTAAAGACAAAAGGTGGCCCAACGAGATACTGACAGGGTGGGCATAATAATATGCTCACTCAGTGTATATTAAAAGGACATTATGACTTCTAAACACTCATGTGCGCATATAATTAGTCAATAATCTAAACAATTGATAATCTATAGAAGAGATACCAGGTTAAGTACGGAGGATGAGGCAAAGCTTCCACCCAAACGGCATAAACTTTGAACGATTCTGTAAAACTGTGTGCGCTCTTGCATTGTCTTGCAGCAGTAGAGGTCCGTTGTGATTTACCAATGTAGGTTGTTGTTGGAGGAGTTTTTTGATGAGCTGAACGGAGCTCAAACAGTCCAAATAAACATTGCTCACTGCTTTTTTTTTGGTCCTGGAACACATCCTGAAAGTTTGTACAGACGATTCATAAACAATCTGCATTTCCTTCGTAAAGTCAAACGGAAAATGGACCTAATTTTGGATGGAGTTAATGATTTATGGAATTTCAACAGAAAGAATAAAATTTTTTTTACAAATTTCCAAATAAATCATGGATTTCAATATTTAAAGTGGATAAATAATCCACAAGTCAGTTCCTAAAGTGGTGGGTTATGAAAATATAATCTTAACCTCCCTCACAACTAGAATCACCGGGAAGATTATTAAAGAGGCCACCTGGAAAATCAAATTGAAAACTAACCTACGAGACCGTTCAATTAGTTAATTGGTTTTATGTAAAATTAGGGTCACTGTTTGTTTGGACAGAGATTACTTGAAGATCTAATACAAATGATTAGGGATAATAAAGGGTTTTCTAAAGAGTTTATGAATTATCTAATTGTAAGTAATCTCTAATTAATTCGGCCTGGAGACAGACATCATAAATTACAGATTCTTTCATTAGCCAAATTGGCAGAAAACTTTATATCTCCTAGTCCCCCTTCTGGGTTTTTTGCTACGAACAACTGGCCAGGCACTGTCTTCCACTGCTCCATCACTTCCGTCGGAATGGCTTCTTTTGCTGCCACCGTTTGTCGAACAGTCACGATCATCACTTATTTCCATGGACTCCAGTCCATGCACTTTGTTAGCAAGCGAGATAGGTTGAAAATTTTCTCTTACCTTATTATCTTCTGTGGAGTTTCCCGCCTTTGAAGTACCGGAACATTTCTCAAAGGCTTTTCTAAAATCATTTATCTTGTTAATGACGTCTGTACGAGAATTTTGAATTTCCATGTTGATTCCATTGAATTTCTCGTCAAAACCTGTTCGTAAGGAGTCGACCTTCGCCTCCAGTGTATTGTACTTAGAGTTTATATCATTCCTGAGAGTTTCTAGCATTTCATTAAATACTAGGTTAAATGCAGCAAAGTCTAGGATCCAAACAAGCATCCCTGTAGGCCCTTTCGCAGGACACACTTAGGACGCATCTAGCTTTAAGAAAAAATGAACAAGTCAGGTTTGCGAGAAAATTAATTCTACGCCAGGGACCCACTCGTGAATGATTAGAATAATAATAGTTGATATGAAAAAATGTCGATAGTTAGGTTTGCGAGGAAATTAATCCCAACGCCAGGGACCCAGAAGGATAATGAGCGTCTCGATTTACTGATTTACGGGAATAATAATTCTAACGCCAGGGACCAGCACATAAGACGTAACAGGAGGTGAGTATCGCGCTGAAAAGGGCGCACCGTGAAATGAAAGTAATGAAATGATACCTGAAAAGAGTAGAGTGATACCTTGAAGAGCTAGTCCGTTTTGATCGTCCTCAGCCTAGGCTCCTCAATAAACAGAAACGACAATCGACAATCGAACAGTGTAGTGAAAAGAAAGACGCGACTGGTCCAGGAGCCAAGCTCACTTTGCACGCTCGCCCAAAGAGTAAACCAGAGGAGGTACACTGAACTGGGAGAGAAGCCTGATGAACCTCCAGAGAATAAGTCCCAAGAACAGACGAGAGTCAGATTGTAGATTGACGAATAGAGTCCCCAAAAATCAGCGGGATCTAAAAGATCCAGTAGTTGGGGAAGACGGCCTTGTTAACGTCATCAAAGCAGACATCCAGGATATGGCGGGGTCTTCGAAACCTGAGGGGACCCTTAACAACGAGTGGATAGTCCAGAATACCAGAAACCGGAGTATTTTCGTGATTCTCCATCTTGGGTAGCATGTTCTTCATAAGTGTCTGGACAAAGGTGCCTATGTGGGTCTTCCCCAAATCGTCATAAACAGAAACGACAATCGACAATCGAACAGTGTAGTATATCGGTATTCGTGTGGAACTTGAAGCATAGCTTCCATAATCTCACCCTTCATAATCGTATTCCAAGGGAAATACACTGAATTAGAAAAGAAGCCTGATGTACCCACAAAGGTCATCCAAAGTATAAAAGAAAAATTGCCTCCTCTTGGTGGAGGAAAATTTGATTGACGATTGTCTAGACTAGAAGCAGACCACTAGTATTAGATAATAAACAGAAACTTCGCACAGGCTTATATATACCTAAGACATACAAATAAAGCACCAGTGGGAGGCCAGCACTGAATTTCGAAATCGGATGGATACTGTATCCGTAACAATAAGAGCATAGGAGCAGAAACGATGATATGACGTCATCACTGCTCTGTTCAATGCTCAACAGTCCAACCAATCACGAAAAAATGATGTCAAAAAAAAATTGTAGGAAGTTCTTTGGAAAAATTTTTGACCGCGATTTTTTCCGCTGTAATATTTTTCCCGCTGATACTCCGCTGCAAATTTTTTCCCCGTTAAATTTAACGGGAAATCCGCTGATCTGGCAACACTGTCTGGAGTTCCAGCTTGGGTGTTTGGCATTTAGGTCACCAGCCAGGACGACTGGAGTGTCACCACTGAGTGTCACCATTCATCAAGCTAGCTAACGTCAAGATAATGTTTAGGTGAATTGTAGAATGCCACGAACTTCACTTCACCAATGGAGTCCGACTAGGTAATCAGTTTTATATATGCCCCAGACATCTAAATAAGGTATCAGTGGGAGGCCAGCAGATTGGCTACTGTATTCATTATAATAAGAACATAGGAGCAGAAGCAATGGATGACGTCATCAGTGCTCTAGCCTTCCATTGGTTCAATCGATTTTTATACCATTCAACAATTTTGGAAAAGTGTAATTATTCCAAAGGCCAATGTAAGTTACGAAAATCGATTTTCATGAATTTTCGCTAAATTTGCATCGATTAATCGATTTTAAATCGATTTTTGCCCAACACTAATACGAACTGCTTAATTGCTACATAAAACAATTAGTTTTACCGAGGGATGATTATCGTTGACGAATGAATAAGTCCTTTCCTGTTGCTCATTTAAGCATTCTTGGCACCAGCTGCACGATGTTAGATATGACCGCACTGCAAAGTCACTAAACCATTATACTCTGAACGACAATTTTTATTTAAAATCTTTACTACAAAAGATATTATAAAACATATTGAAAGTATGGGTTGAAAAAAACTTTTTCCTCCTAAATATTATTTATCTGAAAAAGAAAGAATATATGCGGCAATTCGACACGCATCTGGTAGAGGTAGAATGCAAGGAAAAGTACAAGTGTTATTCTTTATGCGCCTTCACGAATACTCACTTTACGCTACTTTTATCGCTTGAGCTGATCTCTTTCTTTGATGATCGCATTTGAAGGAAGCATGTGATTCTAAGGAAGATCATATAAACTGAAACAACAAAAAAACAATTGAAAGAATGATATCATACAGTGGATTTGTTATTTATTACAGAGAAAAGCACAATTTTAAGATTTTTCACTTAAATTCGTCTAAATTACTGGGAATACAATTTGGAACTTGGTTGAGCTTTACGTGTGATTTCAATATGGAAATCTCATAATGAAGATAAGAAAATTACGTAACATCTCAACGTATAAGAGATTGTTTTATAGCTTTTAAATATATTCCCTTTCACGAATATCTGGGTCACTTATTCCTAATGAACTCAGCTATATCGGCTTCATTTTTAATTAATTGGATTTTTCCATTTCAATACGTTTCAGCATTAACTAATTCCATGCCATTAAAGTAATTCAGATCAAAGAGACTTCATAGGTTTTTAATGGTTATCTTATATGTAATATTCTGCGTCGGCTAAACGCAAATGGTCCCTACATTGCTGCTTACTAATCTCGACCAACCTATAAATTAATTATGAAACTAGATTAAGCTTGGCTTGCTTGGTTAATTAGATTGGTTGATGGAGAAATCTCTAGAGGCTGATAAACTACTTCATCGTTTCGACGAGGCTGATAAACCCCTAACAAATTATGAATACATTTATAACGTCTTTAATAGAAAAAAAATAGATATTTCTGGGAAACAATTTCTATTTACTAATTTTAAGTAAGAATATAAACTCCTATGAATCATTTAATCAACGTTTATAGATGAATAGAAACAAAGTTTCACAACAATAACTTTATTACTACGACATTTAGGCTCATTAGTTTATTACTAAAATTAGTTACATGACTAAAATTATTTTTAGTAACGATTAAAGACTTGTTAACCTGTGTCTTCGTGTCTAATTTCGTACACGAATATTGCATAGAGCGCCATTCCATGCTGGTGGTGACCTTTTGAACTAATTTTTTTTTTTTTTTGGTGGGTATGAACTTCCCATTCCCTCTTGTATAGTATTACCAAGTATTATAGCTTTTGGTCCAGTAGTTTTTTTTATGGCCATGTCAAAATGTAACTTTAATTATAAAGAAGCTATATAAGCTATATAACCAATTCGAATATTTTATGATATGGTTGAGTTGTAGATTTTGAAAGAATGGAAGAAATACAGAACTAGAGGAATCATCTTGAAGAAAGTTGAAGTTCTGGAAGGAATAAAGATCGGAAGGAATCAGAAGATGTTCTTGAAGAAACAAAGATCAGAAGAGGTTGGTGAAGTTGGTCCTATAGAAGGGAACTAACTGGAGATGCTGAAGAACGCCGGAGAAGAATTTTTTTTATTTGTAGAAGTAAAATTTGACAAGCAGCGATATCGCTGGTATAAGTCAAAAGCATACAAAATACATAATACACGGATTAAAATACAAACAAAATAAATTAACATACCAATTATAGCTTAATTAAACAACACAGCAAAAGGATTTACATATAAAAAATTTTACACTTGTTTTTATAAAAAATTAATTTACTTTTTTCCAGACTTTTACATTGTTAGGTAAAAGTCTTAAGAGATTTAACATTTTTAATATAATCATCTAATTTTGAAGTTTTTGAAAGAGTGAAGTTTAAATATAATAACTAAAACATCAATAACGTTTTCCAATCTATCCAGACTTATCCTCAGTTAAATTCTATTATACTTTTAAATTAACTTAAATGAAGAAATAGATTTAAATTCAACAATGAGGTGAAACGTGAAGGGCATGTATTCATTTGTTTATCAAAAATAACATTCACCTTTCACCTCATTGTTGAAATTAAATAAAAAGAAATATATTTAAGTTAATTTGAAAATATTTCATCTGGAGATAAGTCTGAATAGACTGGGAAACGCTATTGAACTTTTAGTTATTATATTATATTTGGACTTCACTTTTTCAAAAAATTTCAAAATTATACATTTCCTCAACATTCTTCTCCGGGATTCTTCAGCATCTCCAGTTCCTTTCTATAGGACCAACTTCACCAACCTTCTTTTAACTCGTCACCAACTTCATCTGAGCTTTGTTTCTTCAAGAACATCTTCCGTTACCTTCCGATCTTTATTCCTTCAAGAACTTCAACTTTCTTCAAGATAATTCATTTTGTTCTGTATTTCTTTAACTCTTTCAGGATCTACATGTACAACCCAATCATATCATATAATTGGTTATATACGAGAGTTGGGGCATAAGTCATGGCAACTATTTTTTTTTTCTTGTAGTTTATGTGTCGTGTGGAAGTTATGCAGGCGTAGTGTGTATGCAGAACAACAGATGGCTCTGTGATAGCTGGTAGTAGCGCAGCGATCAGCGATGGCTCTGTGATAGTTGGCTCTGTGAAATCAGTCAGCTGGTAAGTGTAGTGCGAGATGGAAGTAACCCGTGTTGAGCAGCGCGCTTACATCAAAATAGCCGTTCTCCGAGGGAGAAATGCGATGGAATGTCACAGTGGAAGCCCTTGGGAATAATGCCCTACCATACCGTACAGTAGCACGGTGGGTAGGAAAGTTTCAGCAAGGACGTGTGTACTGTGTTGTCATCTTTTTGCACCGTAAAGGCCATATTGCCCTGTATACTACCGTAATAAATTAGTGTGTTACGATATTTCAGTGCTATTCATTGCCCACACATGTAGTTAACACCTTGTCCTTTCGTCTGTATATATCACATTTTCCAACCGGACTGGTATTTTCAAGAAAAAAAATAGTTGCCATGACTTTTGCCCCAACCCTCGTATTATATTTTACTTTATTCTATTTATTTTATCTTTTCTATTAATTTATAGAGAGAAATATCCAACTAAATATTTATTAAATATATTTTCTTATAATTGAATAAATGATAGCAACACTACATAAATTTTCTTTGCAATTTCTACAACACTAACGCTAGCATTCATCAACCAGCTTGGTGAATACGAAAACTATCGCTCAAATCTGATTTGAGTGTTAATCCTTGGTTGTGCATATGGCCGTTAGTACTTCTTTTTTGCATTTCCAAAAATCTATCAGTTATGCTGAATGTGGCAGCATTTTTGGTTGGCAATATAATTAAAAAAATTAATAAATAATAAATCTTGAAATTTGTAGTAAGCTCTTCCTGGAATTTGCATGTTAAATTTTTAAATAAAAAAAATTTTTTGTGAATAAGTTACTCAGTTGTTTATATTTATGGATAGAAATTTTGCCTGTCTTGATCAAATCAAACACACTATGGTGGGATGTTCATATGAATGTTAACGCTTTGATAAAAAATTGCTTAAGTAAATTATAAATTATTAAGTTTTTTTCTGAGTAACTATTTAGATTATTTATATTTTCGGGAGCACTGTGGGAGTTCTACCACAAGGGAATTTTCAAGTTTGCAAATGGGAAAATGCATGAAGAGAAACGGAGATTATGTTGAAAAATGAAGAAAAGTTTATAAATTAAGGTGAAATACAGAGGGTTGATTCAGATAAAATGAGACGACTTTGCAGTTCTGTTACGATGGTGTAATACCATGGCGCCACCATCGGTTGTGTTCGATGTGAGAGCCACGTTGTTGGACTATCGCCCGGCACCGTAATTTCCACTGAAGTAGGCTGAGTTTGAGGGACTCCATGGGAAGTTCGTTTCACACCTGCTGACTCACTTTCCATAGCCCATCAACGGTTCTTGGTCGGCGACTTCCGAGCCGTCGTTTCAGGAGACCAAAACCACAGAAATCCATCGGTGATGCGTCAGGAGATTTTACAGGCACATGAGAGAAGGGAATAACTCGTATGCCCGTGTCCTGTTCCATCTTCCTGTAGTAAGCCACAGATGACTTGGCAGTGTTCATTTGTGTTCAGTCACTAAGTTGTGTGACTGCGCGCTTTATGACGTCGCTCCAGCCCAAGATTGTCATGAATTATTCTGGAGACTGTTGCCTGTGAAATACCTTTTCTTTGGGCTAGACTTGTCTGTGTGGGGGGATTTTCTTTCAGCACTTCAGACCGGATTTCTCGCACCACCTGAGCTGGGCGTGTTGGCTGGAGCTTGTTTCTGGTCTGTTTCTCTGCTCGTCCACGTTCATTAGCTGGTCGCAATTTGTTCTTTTTGATTATTCGACCCACAGTAGCTTTGGATACCACAATACCATTTCGTTTGCATAATTCCACAATTAGCGTCGGACTGGCCAAACATATACCCTTCCCAAAAAGCTGTGATTTTGGAAGCCATGTTTCAGCACGAAATGTCCCAAATAACAGCAACAAGTGTATACAAAGCTAATTTCCATGAATAGTGGACGAGTCATGCAAATCACATTTCGTCAAGGTAATACGCGGCGTTTAAAGTCGTCTCATTTTATCTGAATCAACCCTCCGTACTTGTCTTTGCTGATTTAGTAAATTCCGATTTGTATGCAGTAAATTAGTAAATTCTGATTAACGACTTTCCGTTTGACCTTCGTATATAGCCATTAATCATAAAAACGTTACTACAGAATTCTGAAACACTAACTTCTTACAGGTGAGAATTAATACACACATGATCAGTTTTATTACATTATCTTAAGAACAGTTTTAATTTTATATTTTTTTAAAAAATTAAAGTAAAATTTTTCTCTAAGACGAAGTTAAATTCAGACCTGTATAAAAAAAATCTCTATTATTCCAAGGTCTGTATTATTTTTATTCGCCATATGCCGTCAAATATTCATCAATATTGATAACTTCAATTTCTATCAAATCTTTTGGATTATAGGGTTGGCGATTATTTCCGGATTACTTCAAATATTCGTGGATATTCACAACAACAGTTTTTTTTATTTTATTTTATAAATTAGACAGAAGGAAGAAGCAGGAGGTAAGCGGGGGATAAGGAAATGCTCCGCCCCGTTGAAGTTTGTGTGAATTCGCCTTTCCTAGTGACTTTTCGTGTAGCGGAATAAAATATTTTCGAGCCAAACTCCTCGAGGAATTCACGAGTGCAGCGAAGAAGCATTTGATTTATTGTCGTCATGGCAACCACAAAGTCACCATCGCCCCTCAACCTTTTATCTCGATAATGTTGAATCCACATCTAAAAGTGTCACGTGAGAGACGTGGGAAATTTATGAGCCTCTATTTACCCTTCTTGGCGAGCCATTTAAATTTAAACACGGAAAAAAATATTTTTTTGCAACGCCTCAACTTTTCAAACAAATAAATATTTTTTCCTCCGAATCCGCGTAAAAAATACAAAAGGAGCTTTTAAGACAGGCTTCATATTTGAAACATTAACGTTAGTCTTGAATTGATAACAGATTCATGCTATTAGACAAATGCATTGGCGAAAAATCGTCTCTCTTCTTTGTGCCCATTTTTACGTAATCGCGACGAAGAAGAGAAATTAGTTACCGAAGGCAATATCAGAAATGGAACTTTCGATCTCGACATGGATGCTTACTTTCAGTCGTCCAAATTATTCTATAGAAGAAACGAAACAAAGATGAAAACAAACGCTTAGGCACCAAATGAATAGAAAAATCGACATTCATTTAAATCCGGAACTTCGTTAAGAAAGTAAATAAAGTACTTTGAAATGCATGAACAGTGTTAGGGATTTTGAAATGCAAGTAGAAATATGTAGAAGAACAGAACAGTTTGTGAAGTATCAAATAATGGAGTTTCATTGATACCAGAAGCTCTGAATTAGGGTCAATCAAGTGAAAAGGAAAGGTAATGTATATGTCAGTGGAAGTATTAATGATTGGGTGTAGAACTTCATTTCAATATCACATGTGTTAAGATTGTGACTTTCTACAGCCTTTTGTAAAAGTGTGGATTTATATTTAATGATGTCAGGCTTTTGTGTAGTGAATGTGCTATAACCCCAGTGGCAGAAAGAATGATAGGACTTGGCTCTTAGGGCGTGTTATTTTGTAGCTAAGGTCTCTGAATTTATTGATTCTGTCAAGTACGTTATTGGGGATTGAAATATCAATTATACAGGGTGTTTACGAACTCTACTACGCCTAAAATTTTGTAAACACAGTTTGTAAACAACCTGTAGATACCTCGTTATTTTCTATAAATACTCCGCTATGAAGGATAATCTTACCCGTTATTATTGCTCTGGCAAATATAATTTTCATGTGTTGCATTCTTTAAGAGAGTGTCTAGAAGACATTTATATTATTAAATGCTAGCCTCACTAAGCTCGTATATTTAGCTAGACATTGATGTATGATGATGGCTACCTGATTATGTTTGTGTAAATAGTATGCGCAAGAATTTTTCAGTCTGATTTGCTGAATAGTTTTATCTGTGTTAGAGCATTTCTTTATTGTCGATATGCGACTGGTTGAAGTGTAAAGGATACCTACCATGAAATTCCTTACACAGCCAAGATTGAAGCTTAGTACGTGTTTTGTAAATGTTGTGTGTGTTCTGCACAGTTAAAATTTATAGATGAGTAGCTATATTAGCTTTGTGCAATGACTGTGTATTGTTCTTTGCTTGAATGATTCAAAGTAATTACAGTCGAATCCCGTTCTTATGCATCCGGTTAATACGAATTATCGCTTAATACGTTTTCTCCAGTCCTGACCGCGTGACTTCAATTTCTATACAAAATTAGTCGTTTAATTATATAAAATTAGTCGTTTAATACGAATTTTATTTTTAAACTAATTCCGGATAATACGAATTAAATGAGGAAATATATACCAAAATGAGACCAAAAAATGTAAAAGAAATCTTTATTGTTGCAAATACAGTAGAAGCCCGTTAATACGTGACCGCTTAATACGCCATCCCGCTTAATACGTAATTTTCCTTTGCTCTCTTCCCCTTGAAAGCCATTTCCATGTAAATTCAATCTGTTAATACGTATTTTTTTCCTCTGATCCCGGATAATACGTACATTTTGGCTCAAAAAGTTAAGAAATTCATTGTAGGAATCTTAAATTATTTGCAATGTAGTTGCAATATTTTTTAGTTATGCAATATTCGATGATGTTCCGCGAATTCTGATTGGTTAATCGAATATCAACAATGACTCACGTGTTCTTCCATAGCTGCGAATTTTAACTTCTTCTCGGTGTTTATAAACATGTTCCCTCATAAATGACATTCAGAATTTCAGTTCTTCACAAATCCTGGACTAGAAAATGGACATTTTGGATAATGCAAGAAAATCAACCATGAAAAGGACATAGTTGGCAAAGATGCTTAATATCCCCTATACAACTCTGTTAACGCTTCTTAAAACTGAAGAAAAGAATTAGGCAGCAAGCGGAATCTTTCAATGCCGGATAATACGTGATCCTGGATAATATGAAGTTTTTACTCGGTCCCTTGTAACACTTATTAACGGGGTTCTACTGTAATTCTGATTGGTTTTTACTCAAAACGAACAAGCAGACTCGGATTTGATACAAGAGAATTCTCATTGATTTTCAGTGTTTTTTTTAACATGGGAATTTCGGTGCACTGATCACAGCCCTATACACTGCAATTTGATTTACTGTTTCATATTTATTACATTACATTTCATTGTTTCATTTCATTATCGACATGGCTACATCACAAAAGAGAAAAGGCAACAATCTTACGATGTATTGGAAGTTATCAATTCTTGATGCTGTAGAGAAATCAACGGCAAAGAGAAAAAATTTGGCCTAGGAACTTAACTTTCAACTGCCAAGCTTAGCAAAGATAACAAAGAATACCCATAAGATTAGACACCACGGAAACAACTGGAACATTGAGAATGCAACATATCAGGATGTGGTTTTAGAGCACACGAGGATGTGGAGGAAGAATCAGAGAGTGATGACGAAAGACAGAAAATTCTGCGCCATCTAACAAGAGTATGTAGTCTATTTTAGATGAAATAAAGTCATATACCCTGTATAGCAATGATGTTCTACCAGAACTTTTTCAATTTGTATTGTTCTGTGAATAATGCTATTACAAACAAATATATTCCTTGTGTAATATTAGCAAGTATTTATCTGAAATAAACGATTGGAGATTATTTTTAACAATCTTGAATCGGGATTTCTTTCCATTATCGGATAATACGAATTCCGGATAATTAGAACAAAATTTCTGGTCCCGTGAGTTTCGTATAAACGAGGTTTGACTGAATGTAAATAAGATCTCTGACCTCTTCTGAACCTTTCAATTGCTGCGTGTGGATAATATTTTCTCTCTTTTTTTTAACAGATTTTCGTGTTTACAACTATCTCAAGGTCTGTTTGTGTCTACTATACGAATCCAGAAGACTGATTAATAATTTTGATTTGGAATTTAAG
>JAHWFO010049271.1:126854-146616 GCA_023313115.1 Rhysida immarginata
AGAAGACTGATTAATAATTTTGATTTGGAATTTAAGTGCTTTTATACATTGTTTCCAACCTAATTAAAAAAGATGTCAGAATCTGTGGATGAATTGACCAGTTTTTGGCCAACTTGTTCCTGTAGCAGGAACTATGACGTTTGCAACTTACCTAGACATTTTGGACAATCCTGCAATGCCAGTACTGAGATTAAAACTTTCTGTACAAATGCTCTTTGTCACAAAGCAAAATGATTGTAGGATTAGTTTGAGTGGTCAGAGGTTGAAAAATTGGAATGACCTGGACATATCCCCGATGTAAATATCATTGAATACCTTAAATTTAAAATGAGTTTAGTCTCCTTATAATGGGGAAAATCTTGAAATAATAAAACAAAATTTAAATTAAAGTCACCAATCTTGAAGAAACTTGGGAGATGAAGGAATGTAGTCTATTGAAGATTTGTTGATGGTAGAAATAAAACCAGTCTGTTGAGGATGTAGATGAAGTTCTTGTGCAGATGATGTTGATAGGGGAAAACGATAATCTTGAAGTACAGATGAAATTTTGAAGGGTTGATCCAAATTTTTGGGATAAATTTCATATAAAAACGTTTTCGAGAATTTTATTCTCATCATCAAACATAAAAATCACACCAAAAATAACAAATAACATTACTAAAACATTAATAACCACCACCAAACTAAAAAAAACAATCAATCAAAATAATAACACAAATATCAATTTCAAAGAAATATGTCAAAATAATAAAGAAAAATGGAACACTAGAAATATAATTTATCAAATACCATGTAAAAATTGTGAACATATCTACACAGGTCAAACTAAACGACAATTAGAAATAAGATTAAAAGAACATGAAAGAGCACTTCGCAACAAAGACAAAAACAACCATTTAGTAAATCATTGTATCAAAGAAAACCACACACCAGATTGGAATAACACAAAAATCATTGGAAAAGAAGAAAATTATAAAAAAAGATTATTTATAGAAACAATAAATATCATTACAAATAACAAAAATTTAGCCAAACCATCAATAGAAATAAACAATAAATGGACAATACCTTTTAACAACAATCACCCTAATATACAATAGCCAACAATCATAACCAACAATTACAATCAACAATTAGCTTCATCACCTTTATATCAATTGTTAAATTCTCATTTCAACTGTTTTCAACATTCAAATATTTAATCAACTGATGATGAGAAAAAAATTCTCGAAAACGTTTTTATATGAAATTTATCCCAAAAATTTGAATCAACCCTTCAAAATTTCATTTGTACTTCAAGATTATTGTTTTCCCCTATCAACATCATCTGCACAAGAACTTCATCTACATCCTCAATAGACTGGTTTTATTTCTACCATCAACAAATCTTCAATAGACTACATTCCTTCATCTCCCAAGTTTCTTCAAGATTGGTGACTTTAATTTAAATTTTGTTTTATTATTTCACGATTTTCCCCATTATAAGGAGACTAAACTCATTTTAAACTTAAATTATCATTTAAACTCCTTAAATCAATAAATCATTGAATACCTATAGAATGAATTAGAGCTACTAATACGGGCTAGATCAGATCGCCTGATTTAAAAATAAAATAAATAAAAATTCATTAGATACTCTTTCGCAGAAGTAGAGGCTCTAATGAAACTAAGTGGAATTGCAAAGTATCCGGAAAATTTCCATGAAACAGTCCGAATGAGAAAGATAAAAATTACATATTAATGTTTATTTTTAATTAACTTCGTCATATTATCTAAAGACATTAACATTCTGAGAAAACTCATGGAAAAGATGCAGTCAAATGAAAACGTTTAATTAAAATCTAAAATTTTAATAGAAATAAAAATAATATATCCTAATGAATATGTAAGAATTAAGAAAAGTGGTTGATCAAGTAGCCTTGTTGCTTCCAATGAAGGCTTTGTTGATATTCGTAAAGAGTCTACCGAGCTAAAGTCTAATCTCCAGGCTATTTGCATTTCCTCTGGAAGTTAATAACAGCTATTCCTTTCTTTATATTAATGTAACCAAAGTCATAATTATTGGCGAAGATCCAGTGTAAAGGGTCAAAGATCGCTAAGAGGTCGAAGGCTCTAATCTCGTACGCAAAACTTGATCATTAAAATTCAGGGATGATTTGTTTAATCGTAAAAAAACTCGGGGAGAAGATTAAAATGAATATTAAATTGTCCAAATAGAAACGAAACTGAGCTACAACTGGAATTCATGAAATTTCCTCATAACACATCATGTAAGATCGTGGAAAATTAATGCATCCGAATTCGATTTCAAATTGGCTCAAAAAAGATGAATTGCTCGAATTTCGTTGTCATCATGATTAATGAAAGCATGATTGTACACTATCAGTTGGGAATATTAATTAAATTAGGAGCGTGACAGCTTCCTAAAATATGAAATGGCGATACATTCCCGTCTGAATGATTTAATGAAACAGAAAAGAATAATCAATTTCAGCCGATTAAAAGCATAGGCCATTCCTCTTTGAAACAAAAACTGCTCAAAGACGGAAGCAACTCTTCCGAATTACTACTACTCAAAGGCGATAATTAGTCGCAATATGGGGTCGCACTGTATTAGGTACTATTTTTATGGCATCTTCATTAAAATAAATTGTTTTTCCTTATAAATGTCATTTACGACCTCATGCATTATGACAGTTGCATTATATACATACAGCTCCTGAAAATTAATTAAAATTTGAAATATTGCAAATTTTTGCCTGTTCATTTTCATCCGTTTCAATACTCTTCAGTTACTGAAAGTGTTTTCCGGATCGACTTGCCTTCTATTAACTCACCTAATTAATTAGCTTTCGTCTACAAAGCTTTTTTTCTTACTCATCCTCTTATATCGATTTATTCATTCGTCTGCAATAACCGTAGCGAATATCCACAAACACGTGCAAATAGGAAAAAGAACTGCAGCATAAATGTTCTTCTGACCAAAATTTAAAACTTTTTTATTCGACTTTAGTTTTCTCTTTATATGGATCAAATCTTTGAATAAACTTTTCATCTATTTTCCGTTGTTCAAACGACTCTAAATTTAACAAAAATATGCAGGGATTTTTTGAATTGAGTACAGATTTTTTGGGAGATGATAGAAGAGGTCCTTAGAAGTATATTTTGTCTTATGAACATATGGGGTCCCTGCAGCTCCGTTTACTTACAATACTGCATTGAACAATCAAATGACACCGGGACGCAGTGTGCGTTGGTAGGCCTAGATTATTTTATTTTTAACAATTAACACAAGCAATCTACTGTAATAACTTTTAAAGTAATGTCCTGATTGGGCCATATCTCTTACCATGCCGTCTTAACAGGAAAACATACTTTGGTTTCCTGAAGGGGGAGCTCCCTGGTCTTCTTGAAGATGTTCCACTAATGACCAGACATTTGATGTGGTTTCAACAGGACGGCGCACCTTCGCATTACACAAGAGCAGTTAGAGATTACCTAAATGAGACATATCCTGGTCGTTGGATTGGTCGTGGCGGACCAGTTGCTTGGCCACCGAGATCGCCAGATCTCACACCGATGGATTTTTTGTATGGGGAAGCATAAAATCAATGGTGTACTCCGAACTCGTAGATACCGAAGAAGAATTGGCGGCTCGTGTTGTCGCGGCTGCAGGTGACATCAGGACCCGTGCAAATTAACTGTTTCCACGCGTACATCAATCCATCATAAGGCGTTGCGAATTGTGCTATGAAGCAAAGGGCGGTCATTTCGAACAATTAATGTAAAAGTCATACAGTAGAATGCTTGTGTTAATTGTAAAAATAAAATAATCTAGGCCTATCAACGTACACTGCGTCCCGGTGTCATTTGATTGTTCAATGCAGTATTGTAAGTAAACGGAGCTGCAGGGACCCCATGTTCATATGACAAAAAATACTTCTAAGGACCTTTTCTATCATCTCCCAAAAATCTGTACTCAATTCAAAAACACCCTGTATATACCCTGTATTCGTCGCAGCGATGGACGAATATATCTGTTGAAGCGACGATATGAAGATCTAACATTGGTGTCTTTAATGGACTTGTGAATGCTGCAGTTGTTTCAGTTTAAACCAAATGAAATGGCATTTTAATACTAAAACAAGAAATTGATCCTACGAAGAAGGTATAGATGGTATGCATGATAACGTCACGCAACAAAGGAACTTTATTTGCCCGCCATGATTGAGAACAAACAAATGAAAAAATAAAAAAAAAATTATGCATAAATTTTTACTTTAAAAATTACATTCTCCATTAAGTGGTACCAGTAAGTGTGGCGACGCGTAGTTTTTTCATTTTAATATTTAATATAAACTCGCACTGCCTTTTTTTAAATTTTATGAAATCAAGAGAGGTACCAAAAATTATTTTTTTTACTTTTCAGCGCACTTTTTAACGTAAAAGTGTATGGTTGAAATTTGTTTTTTTTTAATATATTTTTTATTTTATTCTTTTAATCTTGGGTTTGCAATCTTTTTAAACTCATGCTTTTGCTACAAATATATGAAAACAAAGGAAACTTGAAAATTAGGTGGCCCATTCCCTGCGCAGCATGAAAAATTAAATGAAAATCCGTTTTAATCCTCTCTAAGAATTTTAATTATGGAAATTTTTATACCGTCATCAGAAATGATTCAGTGTGCGAGAATTAAAGTGGGCGAAAAATTGATGTTAAGATTTGAGCGAAACAGAACTTGTGAGTTAAGTAAAGTGAGATGCGTGTGCTCTGTAATGGCATTGATCATTAACAGCACTCACAAACTGGATCTAACATTTCCCAATATTGATTATCCTGATATTGTTAATTATTTTGTGTTAGCCACACATTAGGTGACACATGAACAAATGAAATGGAATTTTAAAGGAATCTCACAAATACTTAAGTGGAATGTGGCCACCTTGCTTAATTGCTAAGAGAGCATATGAAAATAATGCAAAAAAATATAAAATAATTCTGAAACAAAATTTGAAAATAAAAAATAAAAAATAAGAAAATAAAAACAAAATTATAAAAAATTTAATCGTATGAGAGAAAAAAAATCTTACAATAATTTTTTTAAATATAAAAAGTAGAAAAAAGAGCTTAGATTCAAAAAAATTTGTTAATTGACCCTCTACTGCGTTTTTATAAAAAATTGGTTATGTATGTATTTTCTGTGCACGCAAATTAACCAAAATCTCAACCACTGTATAAGAAATACGTCTACAGTGGTTTCAACTATGGCGAATGAGCGGAGTCTTGCGCAAAGTACGTTTATAGGAAATTAGCAGAATCCCTGAGTTCAAATACCCCGTAGATCACTGGGCCTCCTCTAACTCCCACCCCCGTAACTCTAACCCCAGTGGGCCAATCAAAACCAAAGTAGATACTGAAGTAGTTGGTTTGGTTTGTTTGGTATTAACGCCCTTTTCAGCTACTATGGTCATTTCAGGACGGCATTATAGGGGCCGCAAATTTTGCCTCGCAACGGTTCTTTAACGTGCAGCTGGCAAACGACAACACGGGACCAACGGCTTTACTTCCCTTCCGAAAGAAGTGCGTGATCTCAGGATTTTCCTTCTGAAAAAGATCCTCGTCGTTCTCGGTCACGCAACCACTGAGCCACCGAGGCCGAAAAATACTGAACTAGGACCTGCCTATGGTAAGCTAAGTGCTCCGCTACTTAATAATATGGCCTCACTTCTGCCGTGTATAAATGTAAGAAACGGACTGTAAACGGACTGTATGTTTAAGACCTCTAGGTCGAATCTATTTTTCTTGGTAGGATGAATATTCGATTACAAGACTAAACGATGTTTGCAAGAAAGACTAAAAGCATAAAATAAAATAGAAAGAGTAAAAATTATTTTTTGTAAAAATAGAAAATAAATTTTATGTTTCAAATAGAAAATACATCCCAAAAGTAGCAAATAATTTTTATTACTTAATATTTTATGTGAATAAAAACAAAAATATTTGGGTGCCTATAGAATCATTTGAAATCATAGGCCTCATTTGATATGATACACTGAAACCAACAAATAATCTAATCGTCAAAACACTTAGACGCACTTTTGCTTATAACCTTCACCACCTTCTGCGAATTTTGTTTGTGGACTTGAAACTCCTTCCAGGAAGTGGTAATTTTATTTTGTGGACCAGGAAAAAGCCATATGGGGCGAATACAGTGTTTGCTCGATGATATATACGTTGAGTGTTTGGTCCAGTTTCGATGTGTCAGACGGCGCATTATCATGGTGCAAAATCCAAGAATTATTAATCTACAAATCTGGCCTTATCCAACGCTTCGTTGAAAGATATTTCGTTGCCTGAGAGGGTTAGGGCTCGGGTCTTTCCCTTTTCATTACCATCCTTTCATCAAGCAGAAGGCAACGGGAAACCACAGCATTATCACTCTTCCCGAGAAAACTATAAATTGATAGCATTTGTCCACACAGTCACCAGAAGTCGAATTAGACTTGATGGTTTGGTTTATTAGAATTTTTGGCGTCGACTACTAAGGTGATTTTGCGCCTTTAACACAAGTTATATCTGTACGCAACCCGGGACAAGCACAAACATCCATGCCCACGGCGGGAATCGAACTCAAGACCAGGTGGACTCGAGAACTAGAAAGCCTACGCCCTAGCCCTCTCGGCCACCTGGCCGGCCGACTTGATGGAACTCAACAAACAACAATAGAGCGTATAACTCGAAAACTATTTGGTGTAGCTTAATGAAATTAAAAATATAGGATAGGATAGGTAATGAAATAGGATAGGACCTACTTGGTAGTGACATTTTCAGGTTTATGTCAGAATGTTTTCATGAATTTTGGAAACCTATCTCCTAAAATATGACAGATAGAGACATAGTGTCAATTGCAAATTTGTAGAGCAGCTTTCAATTACTTTAAATCGAATGTTAAAATCATTGCTTTATTCGGGGAAAATTAAAGAAAAAATTGCTTTAAGTTGGTAAGGTATTTCACGTCATTTGCAAAGAAGTCCATCGTTGCTGTTATGCTGTCAGATTGTGAGTTCCTGTGTTCTGGCGTGCTTAGGAGCAACTGTTATCTATACTTTTAGTGCTGGGATTTTTTTCTTGGGTTTTAAAATTTAAACAAATTTTAGAATTAAAAAAAATTTAAGCAGAATAGCATTTATATATTTATTAAAAATAACTGAATAGGATATTCTGTAAATTCATTAAATGAAAATCATTTGAAAATTCAATATAAATTTAATTAAACGATTCTACATATTCAACAAGCACCCTAACGTTTTGATCCTATATTTACACAAATTTAAAATTATTCAAAAATAAAAATGTTGCTTTTAAACTCTATTTTAATTAATAATATTTTTTAAGAAGAAGCTGGGAAAGTGGATTTCCTGGAAAGTGGCATTTCTAAAATTGAAAAGAATGTTATATGGCTTCGTTTCTCTTTTAAAAAAAAAGCAATTATAGAGTTTCGTTTCTCGTTCCTGATCGAATGATATTTACAATTGTAACGGTTTCTAGCGGTCACGTGAAAGTTCAAATCAAACCAAATACAGAAATGAGAAAAGTGTACAGTAAAAATATTAAATGGGAAATGCAGGAATGTGTTATGAGCTCATATCATCACAAATGAAACAAAAAATTAACACAATATACGAGAAAAACATTAAAAACTCATTAGAACTTTTATAATGTTTTTCCTGGGAAGAAAAGCCCGGTCGAGTTTATTAGCTTTCCAGGGTAACGACTCATTCATTCTCATTAATTTTCCAAATGTAGGCCCTACTGTTTTCTAATAAGTATGGTTTTTGTCCACATCGGCTAGCCATACCTTTCACTTTAACTACTCGATAAAGGGGGCAGGGCATGATCTTTTTCCACCGGGTTTTTTGCTAAACCCACATTTTACATGATGCTCTACAACTTTCTAAATAACACATGGGGTCTAATCCCTACTCATACAAATTAAAATTTTCAAAATTTACCCCTTCACCCCCAGGGACGCGAAATGTTTTTATTCTGAATTAGGGGACATTAAAACCAAATAATCAATATTCATTTTCCCCCAATCTGTTCCCCTTGAGTCGTTATTTGTACCTAAAAACAAGACACAAATTATGAAACACCCTGTATTAAAAATCTACGGTTTAATCATGATATTAAAAGAATTTTTGATTTAATGTTTTTTTATATTTGAAAAAAAAATATTCCAAACTTCAAAAAGCAATATTTAAATTAACCATATTTCGTTTTTACAAGAAAAATATGCAAATAAGCTGTTAATTTCATTATTAGTTTTTTTGGCCTAAACACTATAGTAAAAGGATTTAAGGAAAGGAGAAAAGGAAATATAAGCCAAAATAGAAGTAAATTTGCCTAATGGTAAAATTCCAAAATGTTAGAAAAATCCGGTAAGAGAAGAACAGCCTTTACGGATATGAAGTCAACGATGCAGGAAACGATTTTCTAGCCTAATTAGCACAAAATAATTATTAGCATAAGATAATCTTTGATTGATGGGTAGCCCTAGAAGATAATAGCATATGATAGATTTAGGAAAACACGAGCATTATAGTCTCATTAATTAATAAATAAATTAACAATATAACCAAAATACTTGACAAGAGTGTTAAAGATAGTAATAATATGAGCATTATGTTTGAGATCAGAAGAAATATTTACATATGAGCCCTAATGAACAATTCAATACGATTAAAATTGAGACGAAGAATTTTAGAAATGAAAATTGAGAATTAAAGATTCTTTTTATGCGGTCACCTGATATTATGCTGGATTTAATTCATTTTTGAATCCTTATTATTTTTATTATATAATTTATTCAAATCAAATTCAGAAAATAACAAGAATGATTTTACCGCCAAAGCGGATAAAGGGAGCACATTTTTGTGTTATATCAACATTTTAAAACACTTAAGAGAAAATAAATAAATACGAAAACCAAATTGTAAATTACTATTGAAGTAAGCTAATGTATAGAGAGAATTTAAACGAATAAACTTGAAAAACTGAAAGGTAAATAGAGAGTGAAGTTATTCCTCATACATTTAAAAAAGTAAAAGTTCTTTAATTTGTAAGAATTCCCACATAATGTTAAACGAAGCGAGCCTCAATTGCTGAAGCAAAGTGTGTAAGCATCTATTATGTTTTCATATTAAATTACTAAAGTGTTTCTACGTTATCATTTACTATTGAAGCAAGCGATTAACTACTATTAGTTAGCAATATGTATAACAGTAATGAGTTTTAGATTAGTTTGTTTTTTGAGCTTGTTTTTTGAACTTATTTTTAAAAAATAATGGTGAAAAATTTAGAAAGCCTCGTGCCGCGAACTGCCATAATATGTGGCTATACCATCATAAACATTCAATTATAAAGAATCATTGCCTCCGTTACCATCATGGAGCGTATGCTTTTTCCCCTTGTGTGAAAATCTTAATAAATAAGTTCCAAAGAATAGGTAAATCTTTTCTTATTAACTGGAGATGATACACTAATAAATTCCGAACGTTAATGCGACCGAGCTGGCCGAAATCATCCGTGAAAGTTAGTGAGCGTTACTCTGAACTTTTATTCTCCCTACAGAAATGTTCAGAGGATAAAAAGACAATCGGGAGATCTTGTAGTAAATCTCTTAAGTTTTTACTTTTAGATTAAAACTTACCAAGATGCTTACCAAACGCATTTCCAATTACCCTGTAATCATTGTCATACCTACTCTGAGAAGATACAATTGCTAAATGATGCTCTGATAAATTTAATTTGTTTTTGTCCTAAAAATGCTCATTTTGCCGGAAAGTTGCTTTTTAGGATTAGTGAAATTCTTACATAATTCCCGAGTGCGCAAGATGTATAAAATTTCCAGTAGAAAACATTTTTCTTATTTTTAAGTGTATAAATCGACTACGTATAGCCAGCTCGCTATTTACGTTACATCCTGTATATGATAGAATAGGTTCCATTGTGGTCAAATGGAATGACGATATGTTTTCTATTCAATCAGTATCCATAGTTTTTAGTTACTGTCTTAATTTATATCTTCTTATAGTTCTTTACAGAGAGCTCATCCGATAGTGACAAGATGTCTGATAAAAGAGATAAAAATTGATAAACAAGAATTTATGAAAATTATTCTTGAGTAAAAAGATCCAAATATTTCAATGAAGTAATGCATTTGATCCACACGTAAGATTGATCAGTTTCATATTGCTTATAAGGTGTACAGTATGTGCGTATAATGAACCGGCCTTAACATAATAATAACAAGAATGATTTTACTGCCAAAGCAGATAAAAGGAGCACATTTTCGAGTTATAGCAGCGAGACATCATACATGGATACCTAGAGTTAACCTACATTTAAAAACACATTAGACAAACAAATATGAAAACAAAATTATAAATTACTACTTAAGTAAGCTAACGTAAAATGAGAATACTTACTTACTTTTCAAATCCGCTTATCCGTTAGGGTCGCGGGGGCAGCAGCCCTATGGAGGATCTCCAGCGATCGCGATCTTCCGCCATCAGGTGCATGCCCTCCCTGGTAATATCCAAGCGACTCGAACCCAGATTCTCCATGTAGTCTAGCCACCTGGTTCTAGGCCGAAGCCTTGGTCTCTTACCCACCGGCTTAGAAAATAACAACTGCCTAGGAAGACCAGTTTGCGGCATCCGTATCACGTGGCCATACCAGCGCAACTGAGATCTCTCAATGCGGAGAAGTAGCGGCTCAACACCTAAAGATTCCCTTATTGTGCCGCTGTACACTCTATCTAGTAGGGTAATATCTGCCACACCTCTCAGAAATCTCATTTCGGCCGCTTGTACCCGCGATCGCACTCTTTCGGTCATTACCCAAGCCTCATGACCATAGGTGAGAATGGGGACAAAGATAGATTTGAAGACGGAGAGCTTGGCTTTGTTACCCAGCTCTCGTTTCGTTACCACGGATCGCCACAGTTCACGTCTGACACAGCTTGCTGCACCGATTCTTTCTTCTGCCGATCATCCAATTCTTTCTTCTGCCGTCCATCACTCGTGAATGCAATCCCGAGATACTTGAATTTCTCCACCTGTCTCAATGAGGCTCCCCTAACATGGAGAGCGCACTGAGCAGGCTGTATTGAAAGGACCAGAACCTCGGTTTTAGCCACACTGATCTTCATCCCAGCTTCTTCACATTTGGCTGCAAACCGGTCTAGTGCATGCTGAAGGTTCGTGCGAGAAGATCCAAGGAGGACAAGGTCGTCAGCAAAGAGCAACCTCTCTACCAGGCAGTCGCCCACACAAACACGCTCATCGCCTCGGCTACCCCTGTCTATCCAGTCCATAAAGATAATGAACAAGAGGGGCGACAGTACGCACCCTTGGCGGAGTCCACACCCACGGTGAACGGTCTTGACTTAATGCCATTTATCCGGACACACATCTCAGAGCTTTCGTACAGAGACATGATAGCAACCAGTAATTGCCCATCCACTCCATACTCTTGTAACAGTTGCCAGAGCTTCTCCCGAGGAACTCTGTCATATGCTTTTTCGAGGTCCATAAAGCAAGTGTAGACTTCTTTTGCATACTCCCAGGATTTCTCAAAGATTTGTCTTAGAGCAAAGATGTGATCCGTCGTGCTTTGGCCAGGTCGGAAACCACACCCGACAGCTTGGAGTCGACTATTTCCCGACTTCTCTTCTCCAGACGCTTAGCGTACACTTTCCCAGGAATGCTGACCAAAGAGATGCCTCGATAGTTGTTGCAATCTCTCTGATCTCCCCTTTTGAAGATGGGGATCACAATTCCTGTTTGCCATTGCTTAGGGGCCTGTCCAGATATCCAAGCAACCTGAGACACTCGAGTCAGCCACAGGATACCATCTTGATTTAAGGCCTTTAACATCGCGGACCGGATTTCATCATCACCTGCAGCTTGGCCAGTCTTCAGGGAATTTAAGCGAATAAACCTAAAGAACTGAAAAGTTAAATGGAGAGTGTTAGTTATTCTTTATATTTAAAAAAAATAAAAGTTTTATAATTTACTACATAATATTATGCCGCAATTGTTGAAACATTCTGTGTAAGCATCTATTCTTTCTACATTTTATATTACTAAAATGTTTCTGCGTAATATATTGTTGAAGCTAGCGATTAGCTACTAGGAATTAGCAATATGTTTAATAGTAATTAGCTATGGATAGGCCTAAAATCAATATGCTCTTCATACCAATATACTATGGATAACAATAGGTCTAACAACTCGTAAGGATCTATTACTTGCCATATCATAGCATTGAAAGTTCCAACGTTAACAATAGGACACGTGCTACTTATCAATTCCCACTACCATTCATGAGTCGTTACGAGTTGTTTGGTATTGCTTGTATTTAACCAATAGATGCCGACGTTGAATATAGGCCGACCCCCTCCTTTTTTTTGGCTATTTCCAAGGGGAAAAATATACTCAAATTTAAACCCTCCTCTATTTTTTCAATGTACTGAAGATTATTTAAATCCTTCCATAAAGCCCACAGTTAGCCATACTGACCCATTACACTGTTCTTGCCTAATTGCTAATTTTCTTTTGGTTTTTGGACACCCGATTTTTTTTCCGCTGTTCTCTACATGTTTTCCTTATTAACTGCTTTGTTTCAAGGTGCTCAGTTTGTGTTTTTTATTTTCACATGATTTTATTTATATATATATATATAATACCAGTAACCATACGAGTGGCATTAGTGTCCCCATACAGGAGGGATTATAAAGTAAATAAAACATATAATGAAGATATTGGATAAAAATATATCAGAGAAATATGATCTACAATCATTGGTGAAATAATTTGAACAGTGATATAATATTGCAAAATTAAAACATCAAGAACCAAATAGGAGGTTAAAAGATATAAATAATTAATTAATAATATCAATAAAGTTACAAGAGTGAAGGTCTTGAGTATTGTAATTTTTGATTAAAATATAAACAGGGTCAATCTTGCAGCTATCAGTGTGATAGATCTGCGTGGTTAACTTAACAGGTAAGCGGCTATTAGGACGCTAGTGTTGTATACCTATTCGATTCAGTAAAAGGATCAATTACTTTGTTATTTAAAATTGATCAAAAAGTTAAATTTAAGTTTTTTGATACAAGGTTATCTAAGGTTAACAGGGAATAATCCATCGATACATTATTTTTATGAACAGTCTTGTTGTTTGATAAGCAAAATTTTATGAAGGAGTCATGCTTTCTTGCAATTTTTAAGTAATAATAGTTTGAGAAACCACTGAACCAAATAGGTAAATTATATAAAATTCTTGGCAATACTACGGCTTGGTAAATTTTAAAAATTGCATAAGAGTTTTTTGTAAATGTAATATAACCTCTTTAAACGCCCAATTTTTTTAGTAATTTCCAACAGTAGATGTTCACAATGATGTTTGGGGGAACCAATACAATTGAAGTAAACGCCCAAATCTTTTGTATAAGGAACAATTTATAGTAGAGACCCTTGTAGAGTATACCTATATTTAACTGAATTAGTCCTTCTTGTGAATCTGATCATTCTAGACTTCTCTGCACTTAATTTTTTTCAAGCCATTGATGAACCTTAGTGATTTTCTCCTGAAGATTCAGAGCATGAGGTAAACTACTAATTTTAGTGTAAATCTTCAAATCATTAGCATAGAGCAGATATGAGGTAGAATCATTTGTAAAACATTGACATAAATCAATCATGTAAAAATTAAACAAAATGGGCCCAAGAGGTGATCCCTGAGGTACTCCACTACCAATTCTGCCGAGGATACGATCCGACTGCGAGCCAGAAAGAAAAAAGCATCTGTTAGAGAGCATAGACCTCAACGAGGATGTTATCAACGTATTTACACCCAGGCAGTCAAGCTTGGATATTAGTCGCCTGTGCACTACATAATTAAAGGCTTTACTGACATCAGCGTAAAAGACATCCAGTTGGGAAGAAGATTCTGTGGCATCAGCAATATCAATTGCTAGACGAGCGAGATTAGTTAAGGTTGATTTACCTTTCACAAATCCGTGCTGATTATCCATGTTAAAGCTAGCGAAGTGGGCGGAAAGATGTTTCGCTACGAAGCTTTCTAATAATTTAGCAGGAAAGGAGAGAATAGTTAGGGGACGATAGTGTTTTAATAACGAAGGATTTTTAACCTTCGGGACAGGAACTATCGGGAAGACTTTCCAACACACAGGATATTTACCAGTGGATATTGAACGATTGAATAGAATGGACAGAGCTTCTATCAGTCCTTTGAAAATAAAATCAGGAATATCTTCAAAAATACACTTTGCACTTGCTTTGGTGAATTTACCAAGGAGTATAACTTCTTGTCGAGTGGTATCATTGAAGTGACTATTAAAATTATTATTACCATGAAGAGTGGTTAAATAGTTAATTGTAGTGGTATCTAAATCATTGTCAGAACCGTTATTAAAGTTCTTTTGAAAATATGAGCATAAGTCTGTGAAGAAGTTTTTGTCATTTTGGTATTTTAAAAATGTACACAAGTAACATAACACATACATTACAAAACAAAATTTATATGCAAAACTAAATACCGTAATTAAAAAAATAATAAAAATAGGGCCCCGAGAACAAAAAAATTTTCGTCGCCGCGAATTTAACCTGATATCACTTTTTTCTATCATTTTTATGAAAAACAACCTCGGGATATATTCGGGTAAATACGGTGTTACATACCACATCTTAAAAAGGGAAGTTCCAACGGTATCATATGGTACCATTAGCACACGTACTACCATTCCAACTATCCTTAAAAAATTACTGGATATTTTTATACATGACATATCGTTACAAGATATTTGATATATTACATGCCATATCTTAACTTTGAAAGTTCCATAGGTGCCATGTGATACCTTTAAAATACGTACCTGTAAACCATTTCGACCATCCTTAATTACTGGTTATAATCATTCATGAGACGTCCTTACGAATTTTTTGATATATTTCATGCCATATATTGTCATTGAAAATTTTTAAGGGGGTGTCATAATGATATAGCACATATTCCGGTTATCTCACCTTCGAACTTGTTGTGTTCTGTCCCGTATTTATGGATTGGTGAAAACAGAGTGTAAAAAAGTTAATTCGTTTTCAAGTTATCAAAATAAAAAATAACTCCCTACGAATAAAGAAATCCGTTTGGTTTATCAGCGATCTCCCCTTTCTATAATCGTCAATCACGTGCATTCTGCATGCGCACCTTCTCAACAACGTTGAGAGCACGCGCAAAGCCGAAACGAAATACTCAGCATGGGTTTTCTCCAATGCAAGGAGGATTCGTCTCTTCCAGCAGTTCACTATACGCACTCTCCCCTTTTGAACGCAATGCATTGTTGGAATAGTTCTACAGACGGACGGACATCTGGACAAACCGATCACATAAGCACTCTTCTAAGAAAATGTGCTAAAAATTTATTTTTTCATTATATTTCTGAGAGTTGACAAGGATTGAAATATTACATTTTACATAAAATAATATTTTTAATAATAATTCCTGAGTATAATTGAATATAGAAAGGGTTTGTGAAAAGTCGAAGAAATTAGTTTGCAAAGCAAAAAAAAACAAATCATCCCGCCTTTCAGAATCAATTTACTTTACAATTAAGTTCAGTTCAAACAAATAAGAGTCGTATAAATTTTTGGACAGGGATCGATATCTGTGACTATGCGTCGTTCTCCTTGCGAATCGCCGAAAACAATAAGTAGACAAAAGAAAAAAAAATTAAATGGATTTTGAGCTAAAGTGGAAATGAAATGAATGGGCCTGGAACGGGAAAGGCGGATTCCAGTGGAAAGCAGTTTTTCTTTCAAACAAATGAAAGTAAAAATCATAAAAAAATGAAACACAAATTATGTTTACTGGAGTCGATTCTTCTTTTAAGTAGAAGGATGGAGCGAGGAAAAGAGATACGAGAGTGGAAAAAAATTAAACAAAAAATCCCCAACATTGGAGTAAGAAACATGAGCTGTCAAATAAATTAAGAATAAATGTAAACTTCAATGATATTAAAAAGAGTTTCTTGGCGAAATAAAATACTACTATTATTATAATTCTTATTTATGTAATAGAATTAGAAAATAGATAAAAACTCCAATAAACTTGAAAATCGTTTTAAATGTGAACATGAAATCTCATTGGCAAATTGACAAATAAATGTAAAAAGAAATCATTTTGCTCGAATCTGACAAATTTATTAAAGGGAGTATTTAAGTTCCTATAGAATTAAAAAAAACTATATGAATACAAAATATTCACATTGATTTGGAAGAGGCTATTTGAAGAGGTTATGAGCTTTTTAGATGTAACTATTAGCTTATAAATATAAAATGAAATGAATAATTCACAAATATTTTATAAACCTCATTTCCATAAAAGTTGGAACAGGGTGAAAACATGCGACACAGCAAAAATCTTTATGTAATTAATTATTACAGTGATGTATTAATTATTTTAATTCAAAATAAAATGTTTATTGGGTAAGTACAAAATTACAAACTGGTGCTCAAAATTAACAGGACAAACACATTTTTGTGGATTTCTCTAAAACTACTGGACCGATTCCATTGAAATTTGGGGGTTGAAGCAAGTTAACGATGCGGATTACTACTAACCAATAATAATCGTTCAAGTCCTTCTTTGCATATGTAAATTAAGCTACTTCGAAATAACAGTCTTTGTGACATTGCTTTAAAAGGCTGCTGCGTGTAAGTTTCGGACATTCTAGCCATTTTACGGAAAGATGGAACATCACCGAAGGTTAGAAGATTCCGAAAGATGGAGTGCAGTGGGACGATTGGAGACTGGACAGACCCAAGCAGAAGTTGCGAGATTTTTTCATGTTTCGAGAAATGTCATCTCGGAATTATGGAGACAGTTCCAAGAGACAGGGACGATATGCAGACGACCAGGGCAAGGTCGCCCTAGGGTTACCTCAAGGCAAGAAGGCAAGTATCTTGCTCTAACAGCCAGGCGCCATAGGAAGATGACGGCCACTCAGCTCGCAAACGAGCTCTCGTCTGCTACTGAAACCTCTGTTTCGAGGCATACTGTTTACCGGAGGTTTCATGAGAGAGTGCTGTATGCCAGGAGACCAGAGAGAGCCCGGCTGACTTGGTGCAGACAACACCAGCCCTGGACCCAAGCACAATGGGCCTGTGTTTTATTCAGTGATGAGTCGAGATTCAGTCTAAGCACGGATTCCCGGTGAGTTTTCATCTGGAGAGAACCAGGAGCACGCTACAATCTCTCTAACATCACGGAAGTTGACCACTATGGTGGTGGTGGTATCATGGTGTGGGGGGTCATCATGTTAGACGGTCGCACAGACCTCCACGTTTTTGAGAGAGGCTCTCTGGCTGCTCAGAGGTACAGGGACGACATCTTAGCACCCTATATAAGGCTCTTCAGGGGTGCCTTTGATCCCCATTTCATTTTTATGGACAACAATGCTCGTCCACATAGGGCAAGGCTAGTCAACGAATACCTCAAAGAGGAGGATATTCAAAGGATGGAATGGCCAGCAAGATCTCCAGACCTGAACCCGATAGAGCATGTTTGGGATGCACTGGGTAGGAGAATTGTAGCTCGCCAGGTTTCTCCCAGAACCCTCCAAAAGCTATGAACTGCCCTGGTGGAGGAGTGGGGTTCCTTGCCCCAACACCTCATTAAACAGCCTCTTAAACAGCATGAGGAATCGCCGTGAGAGCTAGATTGCTGTTAGAGGTGATCATACACCCTAAAAAGACCCTTAATGCAATCTTGTTTTTGACATTCCATAGTTTCATGAGTATGGTTTGAAAGTTATGTTCAATAATTATTCGTGATAGCTTATTCTTTTACCCTATTAAATTGTGATAGCTTATTCTATTACCCTACCAAATTTCAATGGAATCGGTCCGGTAGTTTTAGAGAAATCCACGAAAATGTGTTTGTCCTGTTAATTTTGAGCACCAGTGTATTAAACATTTCGGAACCAAAAATGTAAGTAATATTAATAAATATTAGACTTTTTGAGAACTGGAGGTTGCATCACATTCCAAAAATGTTGGGACGGTGGGCGAATTACCATTAGGTGACATCTCCCTTTGTTCTGAGCAGGCTTTGTAGCCGTCGAGGAATAGATGATACAAATTTTTTTTACCGTTGCAACGGAAATTTGTTGCCATTCCTGCTGAACGAAAGGTTTCAGCTGTTGAACTATTCGAGGTTGTCGTTGACGTAACTTCCTCGTAATAATTCGCCATATATTCTCTATTGGGGAAAAATCAGAACTGCTGGCAGGCCAATTTAACACCCGAATTCATCTATTGTGTAGCCACTGTCTTGTAATGTGAGCGGTGTGGGATTTAACATTATCTTGTTGAAATAGAAAGAGACGGGTACTAAAGAGAGTAGCCGAGAAGGCAACATATGCTCTTTTAAAATTCCAATATATGCTTGTGAATTAACGGTACCGTTGCAGATTTGCAAGTTTCCCAATCCATTGGCACTCATGCAACCCAGACCATTATTGAAGCTGGCTTCTGTACAGCACGTCCGTAACAGGCAGGATTGACCTTTTCCTCTTTGGTCCTAATTACACGCTGACGATTTTCGCCAACAACTACCATAAAGTAGACTCCTCGGACCACAAAACATGTCGCCAATGAGTGTCAGTCCACTTCAGATGTGTGCGTGCCCAAGCCAGGTCTCGACACTTATTTTTGACCACAGTAATATCAACTTCCCGCCAAGATCATCCAGTGATGAAGGAAGAGTCTGTTAACTTCGCGGCCTTTTTTTTTTTTGGCCAGGCAAGGTATTTATTTCAGACATATTTCGGACATCAGTGACAACTGGAAGGTTTATAGCTTTAAAGTCCGCAAGGGGTGCTGTCTCTTGTTTATAGAAATATGGCGACGGACTATAACAAAGAAACATAATTTGTGTGCTATAATTTGTGAATACATAACGTTCTTTGAGGATTTCCAAAAATTTCATTGCTAACCCGTGTTATGGAACCTAGGCTCCGTTAGAACGCTCCTCAGATACACTCAAGATTTTTTTCTGACGTCTGAGGACGATCACTTGTGAAATAAGATGGTATGCGCACTTTTATTCGCTAGTCCATGTTAGTGAAATTACATGAAGCCATTCCCTAGATAACAAAATCCTGTTCTAGTTTTAAGCTTAGAATAAAGAGTGCCACCGCGTACGATTTCGTTTGCATATGCAACAATGTTCTACAATTTTTTTACAGTATAATACATTTGCTTATGACGAGGCGGCTGTTTGGTGGTGTGAGGCGGGATTCACGTTGCACTGGAACAATGGATTCACACTTCATAAACTATCGCACACAAAACGACTTTTCCTATAGCTTCGCCATTTTCCTAAAAGAAAGAAACTATACCCCTGCTTGCAATGAATGAAACTTCTAGGCCGGTTTTTAAAACTTGAGCCTTCTTTTATCCAATGATGCGCGGAATATGTTTTTCAGTTTGTTGAAAACACATATTTGAAATCTGCTCCATCTTTTTGAATAACTCTATAATAACACGTTTCCTACCAAAAGTATAAAACTACGATAAAAATTACAAGGATCTTTCACAATTAAATTAGCTTGTATACAGTTAAGTTATTCAGGGTGATTACAAAAGAACTTCACACTTTTAAAAATTTATT
>JAHWFO010049272.1:0-40653 GCA_023313115.1 Rhysida immarginata
CTACCGAATAGTAGGAAGAAAATTTTGCCATATCATGAATTAGCAACCTAATTTAAAGATATCCAACCAAACTTTTATTATGGCAGGACTTCCCCTTAAATGAATAAATTCCGTAGTACGAGGGTAGCCCAGAAAGTAATGCACCATAATTTTTTTTTTCCGTCCCCAACAATGGTATGAATGCGAAACTTGAGATATGCATTCTTTGAAGTTTTTGGAGTGCGTGTGCAAAGTTTCCGTTTCTTCCGATAGATAATGTACGTGCAGCAATGGAAGAACATGGCGTCTGTAAGTGATGTACGTTACAAGCAGCGTGTCGTCATTGAATTTCTGGCTGTGGTGCAAGAAACGGTTGGAAACATTCACAAACGTTTATGTGCAGTTTATGGAGCATAAGCAGTCAACAGAAGTACGGTTCGTCGCTGGGCACAGAGGTTGAGGCCATTAGAAAGCGGTTCGGTACCGGCAGGACATACATGCCCTTGTGTCTCACTGGAGGGAGGCTATAGAACTGGACGGAGATTATGTGGAAAAATAGGTAGTACAGAAGAAACGTCATTCTTTTTTTGTGTAGAAGTTTCATTGTGTTCAATAAATAATTGTTGAAGAAAAAAATTGTGGTGCATTACTTTCTGGGCTACCCTCGTATTTCATAAAATCTTATTTGTGATTTCACTGATGAAAACGTTTTGATTAAACTTCGTATTAAATATATGCACTATTTATCTGTTTTTGTTAAATTGATTCATGGCATTTTAGGACCAGGAATAGATGTGCCAGCCCCTGACATGGGAACAGGAGAACGTGAAATGAGTTGGATTGCTGATACATATGCAAATACTGTTGGTAGGCCCTTCTGATGATTTTCACTTATTTTTAAGACAGATTAGTGCGATTTAAATAGTGAGATCTTTTGACCCATTGCTTTCTCTTTAGGACATTTGGATATCAATGCCCATGCCTGTGTCACTGGTAAACCTATCAATCAAGGTGGCATTCACGGAAGGGTTTCAGCTACTGGCAGGGTAAGAGGAAGAAAAATGTTGATCGTATGTTAAAAGATACCAATAGAAAACTATTTTATTAAACGTACCAAGATTTTTCCTTTTTAATTATACCATGTCTGTCTTAATTTGCATTTTTTCCTCCTTCTTCTTTAAACATAGAAAAATAAATTGTAATGGCAGAATGGTACATTTGCACAGGCCTATCACCAGATCATGGAATGGATTCAAAACAGAAAATTTTTTTTTTTCTGTTGGGAGTGGGGTTGGGGGTCCTTAAAACCTTAATGGGCCTTTTGCAGTTAACCACTGCACTACCGCTGTTAAGTTGTAAACCTTCTTCCCGTTTGGCTTATCTGGGACTACAATAATAAACGTAAAATATTTTATTTTTTTTCTCTGAAACGAGAGGCCATCGAGTCAAATCCTTTTACACAGAAGGTATGTTTATGTTGTAGATTGACCTCCTAAAATTTCAACTAATCCGTGATTAGATGTCCGTGCGGTCCCCTTGTAAGCAATATTTATTTTAAGGCGGGGCTTCCCTTCAGCCTTGTTTTCATTTCAAACAGGGACGATGTTAACCATTTCGTGATATCTCGGGGTAAAAAGGTCCATTACTCCAAAATGGCTCTTCACAGCCGAAAAGTTTCTTTTCAAAAAAGATTTATCTCAACGAGAGGCCATTAATGTCGTTTTTATTGTGTTTGGGTCGATGAAATGAATGCTGCTGCCATTTCTTCATTTGTAGAAAAAAAAATTAGTTTCTCTAAAAAGGCTCGGGTGCATAGTTAAGGAGAAATGATCCTCCGTATACCCCTGACTTAGGCTAAGGTTATAGATGAACAAAAAACAGATTAAACCAAAACAGATTTTGTAGCTTGTGAAATTGTTATTAATTCTACTTTATCTGAGGTAATATCTCTTCTTTTGTCTTTTAAAATTTTAAGGGTGTCTTCCACGGATTGGAAAATTTTGCAAACGAAGCAAGTTATATGAGCATGATTGGTTTAACTCCTGGCTTAAAGGGGAAAACTTTCATTTTACAGGTAATTCTTTAAAAGTTTGGTTTTTAGTTACATTTTTATTGAATCGATTAGATTTTTCATGACTTCTTAAACAATTCAGGGATTTGGTAATGTGGGTCTTCATACAATGCGATACCTTCATAGAGCTGGTGCGAAATGCATAGGAGTAAAAGAATACGATGGAAGTATTGTAAATCCTAATGGAATTGATCCTCGAGAACTTGAAGATTACGTTCTAGTAAGTATGCTATTTAAGGTTTGTTAAGTTTTTAATAGCATAGATTGGTTGAGAGAACTGGGCTGCCGATTCCACAGCTCAAAATCACGGAGCACGTTCTTGGATGTGTGGGCTGTTTTGTGATGTGTCTGCTACATCATCAAAAGATCCCTTCTTTTAAATGGCGATGCTCTTGTCTGTCATATGAGAATTGGATGTTTATGCTTGACTATATGATACCATTATGGTGAGCCGGCCAGGTGGCCGAGAGGGCTACGGCGTAGGCTTTCTAGTTCTCGAGTCCGCCTGGCCACGGGTTCGAATCCCGCCGTGGGCATGGATGTTTGTGTTTGTCCCGGGCTGAGTACTGTTATAACTTGGGTAAAGGTGCAAAATGACCTTTGTAGTCGACGCCAAAATTTCTAGAACCACCCCCATTATGGCGATGTTTCAGAGCCACAGGTTTTCATGATGACTTTCTTTTAATTTTGAAATTGGCTGTTTGTAATAAAACCTATGGAGCTTGGGAATGCCATTAAAAGGAAAAGATTTAAAATGATGCCTGATGTTGAGTTTAAATTCAACTGAAAATAGTAAACGCTTGATAGAGTAACCTCTATGGTGGTGCTTAACTTTATTCAAAAAAATAAAAAATTTCTTTTGGGGGGTGGGGTCCTTAAAGGGCAACTTACACCAAAATTAAAGTATCAAAAAGTTGTAATTTTACATGGAAAAATTGTTAAGTTGACTCCAATAACCATATTTCAAAATCTGTATTTGGTTTTATAATTTAAAAAATTTTTTTTTATTAAAACTATAACTTTTCTACAACCGAAGTCATTTGTTGTTGGTTGGTTGATTTAGAAATTTTGGCTTTGACTACTAAGGTTGAGACCCTTGAAACAACTGTTAAGCCTTGGATAGACACGATACACAACGGAAGGCCTTACGTGTTTCAGCAAGACTCTGCCCCAGCACACAAATCTCGCATGACACAGAAATGGATGGCCGACAACTTCCATGATCATGTAACCCCTAATCTTTGGCCTCCTAACTCCCCTGACCTGAATCCGTTGGACTACTACATATGGAGTGTTGTCAATCAACACCCCCATAACACCCCTATGACACCAAATATGAATTGAAAGCTGCCATTGTTCGAGTAATGACCATTTGATTTGCGCATGTCGATGGTTTCGATCTCGCATTGGGGCAGTTATAGAAGCCGAAGGCGGATTCATTGAATAGCCATATAACAAGAAGGTTTCTTGTGTATGGTCATGATATGTTTCGATAATAAAGTTACCGTAAATCTTCTACTATAATGCGAATTTTTTTTGGCCTAAAAAAGCATCTAAATTTGCTGGGTCGTATTATACAAGAGGATAAAAATCAGCCCTCTGGCGACTGCGGCCGGAGGAGATTTCGTCCTGATAATATTACCGTATATTATACATTAATTACATTGCATACTTCTCCCAAACATCGATACTTCTAATGGGGGTCGCATTATACAAGAGGATAGGATTTTTGCCGATTTTTTGGGCCGAAAAAGTGGAGTCGCATTATACAAGGGGTCGCATTATAGTAGAAGATTTACGGTATTATCTCAACTTGTATCTGTTTTCTTTCTTGACGTGAATCTGTCCTCAAATACCTTATGCACCCTGTACAAAAAATGAACTTTAAGTAAAGAATTGATGTACTTTTATTGTTCTCGACCATATTTACTGGGGCACAAGATGAAATATTTAAAAAAAAGTTTTGTTTAGTTTTTTTTTTTTCTTTGGATGTTTCTAATTGTTATTTCTTTCAATTCAGAATCACAAGACAATCATAGGTTATCCAGGTGCTGAAACGTACAAAGGTGAAGATTTATTATTTGAACCATGTGATATTTTAGTTCCAGCTGCCATTGAAAAAGTGATCACCAAAAGCAATGCTCATAAATTAAAGTGCAAGGTAAGAGAATTTTTACGTAATCGATTAATTTCATTCTCTATTGCACTGAAATATTGAAACTTGTTTTTTTTTTATTTTTTATGAAGTTATTGTAAGATGATTCATTTGAGTTAAATTACGTGGAACATTTGAATTTTTTAGATGATTGGGGAGGCAGCTAACGGACCAACGACTCCGGCAGCAGATAAAATTTTGATTGATCGCAAGATTTTAGTGGTTCCAGATCTCTATATTAATGCTGGAGGTGTAACCGTTTCTTATTTTGAATGGCTTAAGAACTTAAACCACGTCAGCTACGGTCGTTTAACCTTCAAGTACGAAAGGGAATCCAACTACTATCTGCTTGGTGAGTACAATTTAACAGTTGCAAGGCAGTATTTCTAAAAATTGCTAAAGTAAAATTGCAGGCTGAAAGGAAGAATGGAAGTTCGCCCAGCTCCCCACTTCATTCCGCTGAATCTGAAATCATTTTAGCATGTGTGTTTTGCGACGCCTAGAAAATGCCTGGAATCAAGAATTTGCTTCATGCCGCAAATTTGCTGAATATGAAACGGCCTTATTGCAAGCATCACCATGTTGCCTTGTCCACATTATAGTCCTGACTTGGCACCGTCAGACTTCTACATGTTTGGCTCTTTAAAACATGCACTCTGTGGGATCCAGTTCGAGTTTGATAGCAGTGTTGGGCGAGGTGTGAAATAGTAGTTGCTTGAGCAGGACCAAGAATGGTACTAAGAAGGAATGCTGGCTTAAAGCCAAAGAAGCCGAAGAAGAGACTTCTTTGACAAAATGATCAGTAAAACTGACCATGGTTGAATAAAAAAGGTTGGTCAGATCGGGCCAGGAGGAAACAAGCAATAATAATTTCCAACATCAAAGATTCAACATGGTATACGAATGTGAGGTGAAGTTCGCAACAAAGTAAAATCTAAATTTTGGTTACATATTTTTTTTTTTTTTTTTTTCAAACGACGGATACTCGGCAGTGCAATGAAATATCTGTTTTCACTGACCGTGCCTCGTCTCCGAATAGCATGTGGAACCTTTAACGTCACAAGTTAAGATTGCTCGTTTCCTCCTGGCCCGATCTGACTAACCTGCAGGGTTCATTTTAGGCGGGGTTTACTTGGTGTGCCACCCTGTTTGCCCTTTTGATGAAAAATTTCTGCCCCCAGTGCCCTTTGATCCTGATCACGTGCCCCGATACCCAAAAAATGTACCCGCAAAGAAAAACCTAAAAATCTTGTAAAGGGTTAACGAACTTCAAAAAGAACTGCGCATTTTTTATAGGAAAAAAATCTTTTTTGAAAACATAATGCCCTTGTTTGAAAATTAAGTGCCCGTTTTGGGGGCCAAGTGCCCTTTTTACTTTCTTATACGTAGTATAAGGAAGTATTGTAATCACGAAAAAATTTTGATCTCGAGATTTTCACTGATGTTCACGTTTTCAGGTACCTAGATTACGAAAAAGTTATTTTTTGGAAAATGTCTGTGTCTGTCTGTCAAAGCTGTGTGTGTGTGTGTGTGTGTGTGTGTGTGTGTGTGTACAATAGTGACCAAACGGCTAAAGCTATCGAGACCAAATTTTAAACTTAAGTATTATTATCTTCCTCGGGAGGTCTTATTAGTTTTCCAGTAAAATCGGTGAACCAGAAGTATCAGTGTACTCCAGCACCAAAATATAAATTTTGAAATATCTCGTTAACCATTGCGTTTATGAAAATTTTGACCGAAGTGAAAAGTGTAACATTTACAATTTTAAACAACTTTTGTTAACAAAATTTTTCAAAATTCCGACCGGAAGTACCAGTTTTACTCTTATCAAAATCCAGTTTTTTGCTAATATAGGCGAAAGATGATGGTATAGGAAAATTTGGAAGCTATACCAAAGTGTTTAGAAGCTAATTTGAAGTAACTTTTATTCACAAACTTTTTCAAAATTTCTATCGGAAGTAGCCATTTTAGACTAGGGGTGGCCGTGGCCTGGTTGTCTCGTTGGTTGGCATGCCAATCGATGGAGTTCAGCAACTTCAGGCGCGGCCAGCTGCTGGTTGGATGACGGCCTGGGCTTGAGGGCCACCGCTGGCGGGACAGCTATTTGGGGCGCGGCTGTTGGGGGACTTTGGTTTGACCCATTTGCCGATTGACCATAGCTGGTGTTCCAGCAGTTGGTGACAGCCTCTGGTTCGTTATCCCCAGCAGCTTTTCCATCATGAAACCCCCCGTGCTTCGGAGGGCACGTTAAGCCGTCGGTCCCGACTGCTACTGTCATCTCGTAGCAGTCGTTATTAATGGGATGGCGCAAAACTCCCTCGTAGGAGTAGGTGCCGCAGATTATCGCTTGCGATAATCTACCCTCTGTACCAGATAAGATAAGCCATTTTAGACAGTTTAATTTTTTTCTGTCTTTGGACCTGGGCATTTACATATAAGAAAGTCGTGTGGTGACCACACTTCATTTTTTTATAATATCGTGCCCTTTTTAGCCCTTAGCACCCTGCCCGTTTTTAAGTTTAGAATGAACCCTGCTAACCTGTTTTATTCAACCATGGAACTGCCATACTTTTTTGAGTGCTCCTTGTAAACGGGCGTAATGTTGAGCAAAATAAGATTTATTCATCAAAATTTAAATGAGAAATTCAAAGGCATATGGATTTCGTGTGCGATTTCACAAGTTTTCAATATGTGCACTGCTGAGCCCTCTCAGGCTAAGGTCCGCTGTGGGCACCAAGTGGCATCAGGGTAGAATTTGAATTGATTGTACATTCCAAGATCCAGTGATTTTAGCAGGAAAGCTAGCATAATGGGGAATTTCAATCATTGCGTTTCAGTAACGGAAAAGTCTTGAAATGATAAACTGGTTATAATCAAGCCAGGCCAAGGTCAGAGATGAAGATAGGCTGGGAGCGCGATAGCCGAGCATGCATTCCTAGTCCAATTTTCTGTTTAGGTATCGGGCCATTCACCAAATTTTTAGAAACATCTTGTGTTTATTTACCGTATTTATTGTTAATGTAGACATATTTTATATATTTTACCCCTTCTGATTGTTTTCACAATCATTTATAGTGCTCCCTCTATAGAGTGAGGAGGGATTTATCTTGAGACAACTGAATATCTCTGAAACTAAGCATTGTACGAAAAAATGTACAAAATCAAAAGTGAATTATTTCGCAGGGGAAATTCATTAGTTAAAAAATTACCCCCCCCCCCCTTGTGAGGGGGGCTGGGGGGAGGGGGTAACTTTGAAATCTTAAATAGGAACCCCTATTTTTTAATGGTACAGTCATCCCTTCACTAGTCGGCAAATTCCACAAATCAGCAATTTTTTCCTGAAAGCCAAAGTGGCGGACAATGACTTCAGGTCAGGGATTTCTGCCAAAAAAATGTAAATCGGTGATGATTAATTATTCAAAATTAACCAATTTTATGGTTTCTCTAATGCATACAGTTTGTTTTGGGGGCTATGAAAGTTAATAATGAAAATTAACATGAGAATTAAGATGAGCCGATTTTCTTCGAACTGGTTATTTTTCACGAATCTCGAAATGACTGCCAATTATAGAGGTATGCCTCCCTGCATAAGTGCCTACATTTTTCCTTAAAAAATTAAAACGTGACTTATGATTAATAACTATATTTAATTTTTTTTTACTGAAGAGTACATATTACGAACGCATCTCGGCAATGAAGAAGATACGAATAGCAATCTTTAATTGACGTGTGTGCCAAGTGGTTTATTATTGGAAATAGCAGTTTTAAATGGTTTTTTTTTTTTTTGTATTGTCCGCAATCTTGGAATTCCACAAGTCGGGAAAATCCACAAGACTGCAAGGCCTTGGAACCGAGGTTGCCGACTTGTGGAGGGACGACTGTATATTCAGATTGTACACAGTATTCGAGAAATCTTTTATTCTTGGTGTTTTTCAATTGATCCAACCGTTCAGGAGATAGAGGACCTGAAAGTGTGGAGCTTTTATTAAAGTTTTGAACCCAATTTTATCGATGAAAACAAAGAGATAGAGAGTGGGTCTTACAATAGACATTCCTATTCTACTTTTTAATGGTCTTTAAGAATCCCAAGTCAGAATTTCAAAAATTCAAAATTTTTTAGTGCACAAGAAAACTTTTGGGGTCAGCAGCCTTATGGAGACAGAGTCTATGCGTGTGGATTAAAAAAATATTGGATTTTTGAAATTCTGACTTTGGATTCTTACAGACCATTAAAAAGTAGAATAGGAATGTCTGTAAGACCCACTCTCTGTCTCTTTGTCTTCTTCATTAAAATTGGGTTCAAAACTTTAAAAGTTCCACACTTTGAGGGCCTCTAACTCCTAAACGGTTGAATCAATTGAAAAACCACCAAGAATAAAACATTTCTCGAATATTGTGTACAATCTGAATATACCATTAAAAATAGGGGTTCCTATTTAAGATTTCAAAGCTACCCCTTCCCCCAGCCCCCCTCACAAGGGGGGGGGGGTAATTTTTTTTAATTAGTAAATTTCCCCTGCGAAATAATTCACTTTTGTTTTGTACAATGCTTAATTTCCAAGATATTCAGTTGTCTCAAGATAAATGCCTCACCCTGTATAAGGGAGCTCTACATAACCAAATTTATACGGACTTGCCATTATAAATTTGGCGTTATGTACAGTGCCATTACAATGAGGGAGCACTATACACTATATGATCACAAATATCCGGACACATGCACGTTTGCGCTCTAGCCACGATTTCATGGAAATCAATAGGGCGTTGCACATCCGTTTGCCCGAATCACAGCTTCCACCCTTCGGGGAAGACTTTCCACCAAATGTTGGTAGGTACTTTCCGGAATGTTCCTCCATTCCTCCCGAAGAGCGAGAATCAGTTCAGGTACAGAAGTTGGCCGATGTGATCTGGCCCGCAAGCGTCTTTCCAATTCATCCCACAGACTCTCTATAGGATTGAGGTCGGGACTTTGTGTCGGCCAACCCATTTCTTCGACCCCTGAGTCCACAAACCACTGCTGTACGCGCCTCGCTTTGTGGCACGGAGCATTGTCGTGTTGGTAGAGAAATGGCCCGTTTCCGAAAAATTGCCACAGCGTTGGAAGTGCACAGTTGTCCAAAACATTCAGATAACGGTCGGAGTTCATGATTCCTTGCACAGGAACGAGCTGGCCCAGTCCGTACCATGAAAATGAGCTCCACGCTATGACTCCTCCTCTTCCGAACTTAACTGTGGGCTCTGTGCACTCAGGTAAGAAGCATTCTCCAGGTATGCGCCAAACCCAAACTCGTCCAGAGTGTGTAGCGAGATTCGTCTGTCCACATTACACGTTTCCATTGGTCCATTGTCCAGTTTCTGAGGGCTTTGCACCACTCCAGACGTCGCTTGGCGTCGACCCTGCTGATGTGGGGCTTGTGGGCAGCAGCACGGCCACGGAATCCCATCGTGTGCAGTTCCCGACGAATTGTCATGGTACTAGCATCGTTTGCAGAGGCGTTTCGAAACTCTGTGGCAATTTTTTCCGCCGAGGACTTCCGGTTGCTGCGGGTGACACGACGAAGCACTCGACGGTCTCTGTCCGTTAGTTTCTTGGGTCTACCGGTTCGTTGTTGAACTGTTGTTGATCCCCGGGTCTTCCATTTCATAATGACATCGCCTACTGTTGACTTGGGTATCTGAAGAAGGCCGGAAATGTCAGGCACGGACTTGCCGCATAGGTGACATCCAACGATGGTTCCACGTTGGAACTCACTGAGCTCTGCCGAACGACCCATTCTTGCCAATGTCCAAGCAGAGTTGTGTCTGAAGGTGTGGGAAGCTATTTAAATGATGTGCAAGTCATTATCATGTGACATTGGGCCAATCGATGATCTGTGAGGGGTGTCCGGATATTTTTGATCATATAGTGTATTTGGTCAATGCTATTTATCTTTGATAGATATTTGTATTTAGGTTTCAGATGCAAAGCTAAAATATTTCAAGATGCATAAACAAACAGACGAGTTTTTATGTTTATTTGTAATGATAAATACGAAGGTCATTTTTAAAGTAAGAACCGTTTTGTAATAAAAACAAAACTAGTTTATGTATTTTCAAAATTTTTTCTATACCAGATCTATGTACCTTCAACTATTTTCGTACACAGTTTCCAAAGTTTATTTAAGCACTTGTCATAGCTCTCAATGTACTTCTGCATGATCACTTCATAAAAGCTGCTGCCGATGAAGAAAGTCATGTGGTTTTCACTTGTTCATCGTCGCTGAAATGCAGGCTGCCGATGACCTTCTTTAGATGCAGGAACAGGTGGTGGCCACTAGATATGAGGTTCGGACTGTAAGGCGAGTGTTACGTTGTTGCCAACTAATCAGATTTTTTGTTTGGGAACAACTTAACCACCCTCCTTACAGTCCGGATCTCGCATCCAGTAGCTACCACCTGTTCCGGGATCTAAAGGAGGTCATCTGCAGCCTGCATTTCAGCGACAATGAAAAAGTGAAGACCCTGCATGTATATAGTATTGTTTTTATTACAAAACGGTTCTTACTTTAAAAATGACCCTCGTATGTGAGAACATTAATATAATCTCCATATTTGTTTTGGTTAAGATGTTTTATCTGCAACATTTCAGAAAGTGTCCAAGAGTCTTTGGAACGAAGATTTGGCAAAGATGCCGGTGGGATCCCTGTAACTCCTAGCGAATCGTTTTCTAAACGTATTGCGGTAGGTATTGAAGATAATGTCATACAATTTCATTGCTCTTTAAATTGTGCCTTTTCCCCGAGACCAAAAATCACAGATAAGAAAAAAAAAAAAAAAAAATATTCAAAAAGAAGCCACTGATTTCATGAAGCTATGTTGGTAGGGAAAAAGTATTACATGTGGACCTTCGTTATAACAAACAGCTAGGGACCAAAAAAAAATTTGTTCGTTATGACTGGGATAAAAAATGTAAAATTGATCTAAGAAAAATTCTTATATCTAGTATCCCGTGAATTGAACAAATAAAAGAAAAGGGTCCGAAAAGTGATACACACACAAAAATTTATTTGCCTAATGTGTTTCGATTTACATCATCCTCGGAGGCTATCCTGTTACAAATTGAAGCCCTTCTTTATTAATAGAATTGGCGGACCTGATCGAGTGCTATTTAAAAAGCACTCCTGATCTATTGGGGGGGCTCTTCTGCCCTTTTGTTCTTATTCCAGTTTAAGTGCTCGATGATGCCATCCCTCTCGAACGATGTCTGGCCGTTTAGAAGGGGGACATAGTTTCTGCGGTGGTATTTTCTGATCTCCAACTCCTCTTTCACCAGAATCTTCTCCCTGTCCATAGAATCTTCATGCATAGTTCCATGTCCATTATGCGAAAAAAAACCAACACCGCGTTTGTGAGATGGTCCGCATAGGCCAACTTCCCGTCTCCATTGACCCAGGCGGAATGTCCTGAATGTCGAGCCCACGTTGAAAATTCTTTGTTTCCAAAATATGACAATACAGCTGCAGTAGAACTCGGATATTACGAAACTGCTGGGGTTCAGGTTTAGTATTAACCAGGAAGGGAAAAAAATGGAAACATGTACGAACTTTTAGCTCATAAATTACTTTATGCTATTGTACATATTTACAGTAGCCTGTTACAGTTCAGAGTAATAAATTTTAATCGGTTGATTATTGAAAATATTCTAAAATTGACGCGTTTTTTACGTTTAGTGATTTTCCTATTAATAAAGTCGTTAACTTCACTTTCAGTTAAGAACAAAATTTTTAATTTGCTGGAAAGATCGTTTAACTCCTTTGATGAAAGAGCTTTTTGCTCCTGTTCACTTACATCGTCATCGCTCTCGGATCCACCATCTTGATTTTCACGGAGCTGTTCTACAGGGTGATTATAATTAAAGTTACGATTTCAAAAAATGATAATCGCGAGAATGACCTGATATTTTAGCAGAACAATTGCGAGGCACTGGAATTTTGTTTGGCGAAGGGGGAAAAAAAATAGTTCCAAAATCTGCCGATAGATGGTGCTGGCAGGGTAACATCAGGGGAAAAACCAAAAATGGATTCGTGAAACACAGGAATGTTGTTAGACAAAAGGAAACAATAGAGTTCAGGGGTTTACGAAAAATTTATTAGCAAAAAGACAAGAATACGTGTTTACAACAGTGATAATGCCAAAAAAACAGAGCTTCATGGAACAAACATCTTACTAATGATTAAGGCAGTTGTTGTTCGATATGCCCTCCGCCTTGTTCCGCTACTAAGTGGAAGCGCAAAATGGCATGCTCCACAATAGATCGGAGGATATCTGTACTAATTTGCATATCTCCAGACAATGTGAACACTGCCAGCACCATCTATCGGCAGATTTTGGAACTATTTTCTTTCCTTCGCCAAACAAAATTCCATTGCCTCACGATTGTTCTGCTAAAATATCAGGTCATTCTGACAAGTAGTTTTCAAATTATCGATTTTTGAAATCGTTAATGGCTCTGCTGTTATTAAATCGCTATCAATGCCAACAAAGTCTTTAAAACTAATTCCAGAGAGTTTCTCTGTAAGCCTTTTGATTACTGATATCATCTCTCTCCTTGAATCCTAAACAAATTGGGTTCTTCTCGCCAGTTAGCGTTTTTGACCTGACCCATGTCACATGATGTTGTTTTTGCATTTTATCAGTAGGGATGATTAAATTTGTTTCAAGTACTGAAAAAAAATCGTTTTTCTTTTAATTTTGGAACGAATTTTGCATACATTTTCTTCGGAATATCCGGGTTTGCGAAATAAACTATTTGTAATATTAGTGGAAATTAACAAAAAAATAGTCATTTGGGGTCGGGACACGAAAAGATTTCCTATTAAGCAAGTTTTCGTATTAACAGAGTTCGTAATATCCAAGTTCTACTGTATATGCTTTTTTTTTCTTCTTTATACTTTTGCAAGCAGTTGTTGCAATTTGTGCTTCAGTGTCATCAACTTCTCTGTTTTTCAAATCTATCTTTGTCCCCATTCTCACCTATGGTCATGAGTCTTGGGTAATGACCGAAAGAGTGTGGTCGCGGGTACAAGTGGCTGAAACGAGATTTCTGAGAGGGGTGGCAGGTATTACCCTACTAGATAGAGTGCACAGCAGCACAATAATGGAGTCTTTAAGTGTTGAGCCGCTACTTCTCTGCATTGAGAGATCTCAGTTGCGCTTGCATGGCCACGTGATACAGAGGCCGATGCAAACAGGCCTTCCTAGACAGTTGTTATTTTCCAAGCCAGTGGGTAAGAGACCAAGGGGTCGGTGGATACCAGGTGGCTAGACTACATGGAGAATCTGGGTTCGAGTCACTTGGGTATTACCATGGAGGACATGCGCCTGATGGCGGAAGATCACGACTGCTGGAGATTCCTAACAGATAAGCAGGTTTGAAAAGTAAGTAAGATGTGATCAAATTGAATCAAGAACATTTTCTTTTAATCGAAGGCGCAAGAAATGATTTCTCTCTTTCCGTTTTTGTGAAAATTCGTTACAACAAACAGTCACGATTATTGCAGGGACCAATATTTTTGTACATTATATTGAAATTCATTACAACGAGAGTTTTTTTTAACATTAATTCAGTTACAATTTCCTGGGACTTGTTAAATCGAGGAGTTCGTTATAATGAGGATCCACCTGTGCATAGTTTCAACCAAGTCACCTAATTAGACTGTTTCATTGCCTGTCCTACACGTGTTCAGTTTGCCCACCATCTGCAACGTAGGCCATATCAAGGCGCCGGCCAGGTGGCCGAGAGGGCTAGGGCGTAGGCTTTCTAGTTCTCGAGTCCGCCTGGCCGCGGGTTCGAATCCCGCCGTGGGCATGGGCGTTTGTGTTGTCCCGGGCTGCGTACTGTTATAACTTGTGTAAAAGGCGCAAAATGACCTTTGTAGTCGACGCCAAAATTTCTAGAACCCCCCCCCCCCCCATATCAAGGCAATGTGAGAATTCCTCCCTAACATGTTGTAGCTGAGGGCAGCACTCTGTTGGTAATTGGCAACTATGTGGAAAGGGGGGGGGGGAGAGAGACTGGGGACAAAGTTGCCAATTTGCAATGGTATGTGGCCCATTCTGTAAAATTGCTCGAGGACTGAGAAATGGGGGCTTGGAAATTGGTTTCTTTTTGAATATCGCTGTATTTTAATAATGGACAATAAATAATTAGTCATGTGAATATGTGATTTCAGGGTGCATCTGAGAAAGATATTGTGCACTCAGGTTTAGACTACAGTATGGAACGTTCAGCAAGGGTAAGCACTAATAATAATAATAATAATAATAATAATAATAATAATTGATTAATCATTATTGGCAAGTTCACACAACAGCTGGGAAAGTGATCATTTAATGCAGTTACTAATTGTTGGATTAGATACCACTCTTGAGAAAATAAGGTGATCAATGAATAAGCATGGAGCGTCTATCAGGTCGTTGCATATCAAATGTCAGATTGTAGAGGTCATCTTTAATGGCCCTCTAGAAAGGACACCTTCATACATGCTATTCGAAATAACCCCCATTGCAATCCAAACATTGTTGCCAACGATTTGGCAGCTTCTCAAGCCCTCTCCGATAGAATCCATGGTCACGGGACTCAATAAACTCCCAGAATGCGTTTTCGACATCTGCTTGGTTAGGAATGTTTTCCTCCGGAGAAAATTATCCAGGCTCTGGAAAAGATTGTAGTCGGTAGGGGAGAGGTCCGGAGAGTACAGATGTTCCACCAAACTGTAACCATGAGCTTCCTGGGGTGCAACGGGAGTTTAGGGAACTGTCGTGGGGGTTCATCAGCATCCAGCCACTTCTCGTCGCAGGTGACAATGCGATCAAGAATCCCCGCTTCTTCATGGCGCAAAAGCAATTCTGCATACACCTCCAAACGACTCTTTTTTTGATTTTCCGTAAGTTCACGTGGGACCCATTTGTCCTGCTTTTTTACCTTGCCAATGGTCCTAAGGTGTCTACTGACAGTCGACGCTGATATAGCATGAGCCCCTGCAAGGTCCCGAATAGTTTTGATGGGTTCTCTTCCACAGATCGCTTCAGATCAGTGTCATTCAACACGTTGGCGGTCTGGCGCATGGCTCGTTTGCCAGGTCCGTCACTCCCGCCCAGAATTTTCGGGACCAATTTTGGGCGTACGTTCGTTTATGGTGCCTACTACACCGAATACCTTATTGATGTTTCGAGAGGCGTTGGATGCAGTGTGAATTATCACACGTAATTTGTATGAAGTCATGACTATCTTCGCTTGGGTTCAAACGCTATTAAATATCATCGCAGATGTGCAAATTTCAGGCAGCTGATCGCTGATAGGTTTATCTTTGGGAATGTACCACTTTGTTATGGGTACTTGCTACTAAGCGTGGAAACCGTGCTGAAGCGCGGAACCCACCTCGTAATCCGTCATTTGATATTCAACGACTTGATAACTACAGTGTCGTTTCGTACCTTTTCATTAGAACACCCCTCGTATAAACTGCAGCTTTTGTTAACGGTCCTTTGTGTGAACTTGGCTTAGAGATAGACAGATTTGTTGTTTATTCTTAACTTTAACATTAGAAGATCAGTAACCTGATCATATTGTTTTGTTTTTTTTAATCATTTGTCACTATTTCTCGTTTAAGGCCATAATGCGAACAGCCACAAAATACAACCTCGGTCTAGACTTACGTACTGCTGCATACGTCAATTCAATCGAAAAAATATTCCTAACCTACAGAGAAGCTGGACTGACATTCACGTAATTTAATTGGATAACCTATATGCTGTCGTCAACGTCAGGGGGAAAAGAGATAAAAACAATCATCAAGCTCATTAAAAAAAAAAAAAACGACAACAAAATACTCATCTTTCTAGAAACCTATTGTAGTAGTGTTAAACAGCAATGATATTAGGAATGTTGCCATAATAGGATGCTAGATTAAGTGTAATTTAATCATCTTAGCATTGCGTCTTCTTTCTTTCTTTCCTTCTTTCTTTCTCCTCCTCCCTCATTGATGGTGTTTAATCCCATAGCACGTATCGAATGATGAACCTTTTGTTGTAAATTTAATTCTGGAGAAGCTGCCTCTTTGTTTTATTTTTCTTTTTTGTTTCCTAGTAACTTTTATATACGGTAAATAATAATAATAATATTATAGCAGCAGCTAGTAGGCCATACGTGCTTAATTTCATTCGTATTTTTTTTTACCCTTTTATGATGTATACTTCTACGTATAATGTGAATAAATGTAAGCAATAATGTGAATAAGGTGATAAATACTGAAATAAAAAAATATTACAGTAATTGACGAAAACGTTAGTTTTTTTAATCACTTGTCCAATTTATTTTGTTTTCTAAGGTTTTGGGAAATATCAGATGGCTTCCACTGCCTTTTCGTCGTCTGCTTCGACGGCTTCGCTTTTCTCTTCGGATGGCATGTATTTTTCGTGTTGAACGACAATCCGCTCGGGTGATGGAGGTGAAGTTATAAAAAGAAGGCTTACGAATGGTCCTGTGTTTAATAAGAAAAAGAATAGAATACAAAAATCAATTATATTCCAATGAACCATTAAGGAATGACATAAAGTACTGAAAGGCTAAACTAAACCATTTGCGGAACAATATTTTTCAACCGCCCTATGTTAACATTGCAAGTTTCTAATGGACCATAATGATACCATTAAACCAATTTGGATTATCATTAATTTTACCTTATATTCATTTATGACATATCATTCCAAGTTGTTTGATATATTACATGCCATATTTTAGCATTGAAAGTTCCAATGAACTATAATGGTTCCACTAAACCAGGTTCCTTGAAACCAATTTCGACTATCATTAATTTTACGTTATATTCATTCATAACACATCATTCCAAGTCGTTTGATATATTACATGCCGTATCTTAATGAAAATTTTTGAGGGTGTCATAAGGGTACCATTAGAGCACTTGCCATTGTTTCGATTACAACCATTTTCAAAATGGTTCATTCCTGGAACCATATTTATCAATAAACGAAAATAGTAATTAATATCCGCTTCTATCTCGTCATTATGATTTGTTTGATATATTACTTAATATATCTTCCGATTGAAAATTGCTAATTGGGGTTGTAAAGGTACCATTTGTGCATGTGCTGTTGAACATATTTAGATTATATTTGCCATACGAATTGGTTCGTACCATGGACCATATTCATTGCCTGACGAAAACTGATTTTGAAAATCTTTCATAGCCTTGGAGGAGTTAGAGTTACGGACAGACACATTTCCCCATACTGATGGCATAAAGCATCTTTCGGTACTTAATAAATTGGCACAATCAAAGTGCTTTAAAGCTCCCCCTCCAATCTTAAAGGTAAACTCCATGGAAAATATTTTATTTTTTTTTGCATCATAACTATAGTGGCTAGAAATAATAGTGTGTCAATTGAATACTAAATGCAGCCCTGAGAAGCGTAATGATGACTGATGGCACCACCAGATGGCATGAGTATCTAATGCGCTGACAATTACTCTATAATACGGTACATGGCATTCAATGCAAGTTTAACAGCATAAACCCTTTAAAAATACTTGTTTAATAAAATAAAATAAGATTGTAAACTTGAAATAATATGCAGATAAACCTAATTAAATGCATTTCAAAGCAGTATTTGTTTTATTTATAAGGCATGTTCAAATGAAAGTGATTCAGGCTGTAGCATGCGAGCACATGAGTGCACAGACTTGAGCCTAATGAGTGATTGTTGACGTATCGCCTGATGTTCACTGCTGTGGGAAGTTACGTTAGGCTTATGCTCGTGTTTCGTTTGTGTTACAATGGAATTTCCTCTTAAATTTCCGTCCAAAACTGACCAACGAGTGGTGGTAATGATTCTGACAGCAGAGGACATCCCACCAGTTGACATTCACGCTTGTATGTTGAATATTTATGGAGAACCATGTGTCTCGAAAGCAACCGTGGTGCATTGGGCCAAAATGTTCCGTAATGGTCATGTGGAAATGGCTGATAAACCATGTCTGGGCCAAGCAAATGTGGTCATCACGGATCAATTGAAGATGGACATGGATAAGTCAATTCGTGGACGCTTGCGAAGATCACAACGTCAGTATTGGTTCCGCACATGCTGTAGTAAAAAGCCTGGGATATGGCAAGGTCTGCTGTCAGTGGGTACCCTGAATGCTCATGGAAGAGCACAAAAGGCTGCTTTTTCCAGAACTGGCCAGGGAAAAGTGTTAGACTGGCCAGGGAACAGTCCTATAGAGGAACTGTGGAGTATGATGAAAATAAGTGTCATCTGAAAAATCGACAAGCAATCGGGAGTTGTAAGTGGCCATTCAAAACACTTGGTGTAGTGTCACATTTGATTTTTGTTTTAAGTTAATAGAGTCCATGCCCCGTCGAGTCCAAGCTGTAATTAAAGCACACGGCGGATGGACGAAGTATTGGATGGAAAGTTTCCATATTTTTGTCCTTAATTTCTTTGTTTCCATATTTTTGTCCCAGATGGTCTTCTTATTTATTTCTTGTAACCTTTGTAAATTCAAGCTAGAATTAAAGTAATATTTGTTTTCCTTAGTTAAAGGGAAGCATTTGTTAAGTTTTATTTCATTTTGTGTGTAAACTTGCTCACATATGAGGAATTTCAATTCTAAAGACAGCTCTTGTTGTCATTTCAGAAAGATTCCATATTTTTGTCTTGGAGTGTAAAATGCCAAATTATTTGCTTTGATTCGTTTTATACCATATCCTCACTTTGTTTTTGTGTGCTTACCTAACTGGAGATCTCTGTGTGTGCAAACATCTTTAATAGCAGCATCCAAGTTTTCTTCCAAATGTTGAGCTGACATTGATAGCTACATTGGGAGAATTTAAAAACTTCTTAATCTTTCAAGTTTGACAATAAACATTAAAAAAAAAAATTCTTTTATCATTTACCCTTCCTATAGGAATTTCTACGCTGCCATATTCTTTTTCATTTGGATCTTGGGCTGATTTGTACTCGATTCCATGTACAAATCTATCGATTGCATCTTTAATTTCATATGTTAATGTGCCTTCCCGTTACAAAAAAGAAGAGATAAATCTTCACGTGTTGCTCCAAATCCAATGCTTATACTCCAACAAGCGAATCGTGAGAACCATCAATCTCTGCGTTATCAAGGAAACCAGGTGGTTGTTAAATGAATTACGGGTAAATTGTTGGCCCTTAAAAAGGGTCTTTTTTCCGAATTGATGCGAAATTAATTTACCTCCGAAGAACTGCACTACATCTATCCTCGCATGTCACGTGGGTTTGGTTCCAAAAAACACCGTGATTAATGAATAATACAAGTTATGAGAAAAATAGGGTTTCGTCCAAAGACCCCCAAGCTGCCTTCCAACTTGGACCAGTCTGTTGGAAACTATTCCATGCACGATGGATCACTAAAGGTGACACTCAAAGCTGCCTGGCGACGGACCTGATCGAGTAGCCTTCTTGGAGCAGTGTAAGAGCTCTTGCAACTTCCTCCAGCCTGAGATGTCTCAATTAAACGTCCGAATACTGTATCAGAGTTTTAACATGCAAATTAATGCTGTTTGAAGATCTTGTGACCTTTGTTATACGGTTATGACCATTCTGTTTTTAAGCAGTCTCTGGCATTTTCACTTTAAACTCGTGAAAAAAAGAGAAACTCGAAAAAACACCCAGTGAATTCACTAGACCACATCGAATTTAGCAAAAAAAATTAGGAAACATTTTATCGAAAGTCTTCATCTAGAAAATGATCAGTAATAATACAATCACTGAGGAAATTATACAGTCGTGGAGAGAAGGTAAAATGGTAGTCTGTATATGGTATTCGTTTTTTCACCCTGTGTCTCATTGTATTTTGTCATCGTGTCAGCCCCCCCCATCCCTCAGAAAGATTTCAAGCATGATTTTCACATATAAAGATCATGCGGCATCATGCCACCCCACAACTTCACTTCCGGATCTTCATATTGCTTCCTTCTTAAGTATCATTAGTTGTGTGGCCATCTCTTGTGGGTCGCTGTTACTACCATGACCTTTCGCAGACCCGTGATAATACAGATCAGTCCGTGAAAAGCATGACAGGAATCACAATTGTGGGTACCGTAATAGCCTGGATCAGTGATAAACGAGAATAATAAAAGACCTGTCCAACAAGGGTAAGACAGCCACTGATTGGCTGATGAAAGTAGACGACGTCATGTGATCTATTGCAGGAGGAGAGATTCTCGTGATTCGTCTGTTGGACTATAATATAGCAATTTCAAGCTTTATTATGCTTCTATGTCAAACAGAATTTTACTCCAATCAATGTGAATTTAATACAATTTTCTTATTTGATAAAATTACCTTTTTGTCTAATGGGAAATTTTCTTTTGAGCACTCCTCTAAGTGGGATAAGTTCATTCAAAAGATCGGGTGTTGATATCACATAATGAAATTCTTCGGTTTGTATATCTCCTGACTGAATCTTAATGTACATCACGTTATGGACGAGAATTGAAATAAATAATTAAAATTTACTAATCACGGAACTAAAACAACAAGGAAATACTGTGGAATAGAACAAACTATAAAGTGAAAACCTCTAATCCACAAACAAGAAACGATGAAAAACATTGAATAACTGTGGAAAGCGACATAATAACAGAAGAAACACCTCTTATCCACAAAATATTTTTACTGGACATATACGTATTTCGAACCCTTTGGGTTCATTATTCAATGTCAAAGGAATAATAGGTACAAATCGCAAAACATATATATTTTTAGGGAAGAGGTTACCGATCCTCCAATCACTGCTACCTCGCAAAAAGGATAGCCAATGAAGAACGAGGGAACCTCTTCTTACAAAAGCGGCTGCCTTTTTGCGAGGTAGCAGTGATTGGAGGATCGGTAACCATCATGTGACAAGATGTTCGTATTATTTTGTCCAACCTTTGTAGAACAAGTAGAAAAAAAAAAAGAAAAGGGTCAAATCTAATTCAAATGGAGTTCTTAGGGGACTTAAGAATCTTGAAAAATGTATAAAATAACTTTCAATATTACCTGTGTTATTAATTCTGTACCACCAGTTAAACTGGCACCACTTTCCTTGGCAATTTTCTGATCTTCTTCTCTCTTAAAATAAAAAAAAAGCAATAAAAAACATATTTTCATTATTTTGTAATTCAGAAACGGATTCCAACTGCTGAATAATAAAGAACCAGTATAGCCCTAATTAAAACTGTAAATTAGATTTTCATGATATCCATGCAGTCATTGTGTAGAACCATCACTGATATGGTAAACACGGTATTTTATCTATAAATATAAAATAACATATCCTGACTGACTGATTGGTTCATCATTACTGACCTGAAACTGTTGAAGCTATTAATATGAAATTTGGTCTGTACTTTTATTTTACGAGGGTTTTTTCGTAATGTAAGGTCCCTTTTGCAATAAAAACAAAACTACTATACAGGGTGAGGCATTTATCTTGAGAAAACTGAATATCTCGGAAACTAAGCATTGTACGAAAAAATGTCCAAAATCAAAAGTGAATTATTTCGCGGGGGAAATTTATTAGTTAAAAAATTCCCCCCCCCCCCCCCTTGTGAGGGGTGCTGGGGGGAGGGAGTAACTTTGAAATCTTAAATAGGAACCCCTATTTTTAATGGTATATTCAGATTGTACACAATATTCAAGCAATGTTTTATTCTTGGTGTTTTTTCAATTGATCCAACTTTTTAGGAGATAGAGGTCCTCAAAGTGTGAAATCAATTTTATCGATGAAGGCAAAGGGAGAGAGAGTGGGTCTTACAGTAGACATTCATATTCTACATTTTAATGGTCTTTAAGTCAGAATTTCAAAAATCCAATATTTTTCAATACATACGCATACCATACACTCTGTCTCCATAGGACTGCTGCCCCAAAAACTTTACTTGTGCACTAAAAATTTTGAATCGATAAAATTGGCTTCAAAATTTTAAAAGTTCCCCACTTTCAGGGCCTCTATCTCCTAAACAGTTGGATCAATTTAAGATTTCAAAGTTACCCCCAGCCCCCCTCACAAGGAGGGAGGGGGGCAATTTTTTAACTAATGAATTTCCCCCGCGAAATAATTCACTTTTGATTTTGGACATTTTTTCGTACAATGCTTAGTTTCCGAGATATTCAGTTGTCTCAAGATAAATGCCTCACCCTGTATACCGGATGATCCAAAAGTGTGTTACATTTTTTCATGAAACTAATAATTGTTTTGCACGTGCCTCATGATTCTTATGAAAGCACTGAATTGCTGGAAAGCAAACACTGAAAATGTTGTTAACAATGGAAGAACGTCATTATGTAGCTGCGTGTATGGTTATTTTTGAAAATAAAAAACAATGTAAAAAAATGTAACACACTTTTGGATCGCCCGGTATAGTAGGTCTGTTTTTATTGCAAAACGGACTTTAATTTACGAATAACCCTCATCTAATGTAGAGACTCACTAATAAAGGATTTTTGGAAAGGCTGTGGCTACGTTCACAACTACCGTGAAGATGTAACGGCTCACGACAGTAAGGAGTGACATTATTTTGATGAGAAGTTTGAAATTGAGAGAGGTTATCTAAGGAAAATTTTACTACTCTCAGCGCTTTGTGCCTCACGTAACTCTCAGCCGTGAGAGCCTCATCGGTCAGTTTTTTGGGACTTGAATGCCCTCCAGGGGTACAATAATGATACATACCCAAACCTATTTCAATGTTCTCCCCAGAAAATTTTATCATGTGGGTGGAAAGATTAAAATAACCAGGTGGACAAAAATTAAAAATAAACAAAAAATCCTGCAATGTTATGCAATTTTTCGTGTATTCAGCCGGGCAGCGTGCCCGTTCAAAAGGGCCTGGGGAGAACCCTGCTATATGGAGAACAAGGGGCAGTTGTTTTCCCTCCGGACAGCTTAATGGTCAGTACTTATTTCATTGGTCACAGAAATTGCGACAATTCAATTTGTGGCTTCAGTCACATGCAAATGTGCTGATAGTAAGATTAACCTTACTGTCATGACCCTTTACCCTCCACAGTAGCCATAAATGTAGCCACACAGTTTTCGAAAATCAGGCAAAATGGGGTATGGAAAAGTGTATTTCTTACATGCATCAACTTCAAACTTGGTATTAATATTCTTCAAAACAAATAATAAAATAATAAAACACACTAAGCTGAAGAATAAATTAAAAACTGACCTTACGATTCTGTGGATGCTAGAATACTTGAGAGAGAGAAAGGAGACTCCACTTGACCACAAGAACATTTTAATACACCATATGTGTATACATTTCAGTCACAATGCGGCCTTCTTCAATATGACTCAGGTTACACAAATTCAGATACAAGTTTATATAATGAGGAGAGACCAATCAGAATGCAGGGCATCATGTTTGGTTACAAAACAGAGATAATTCAGGATTGGAGAGGGCCAAGTGCCCAATGACAAAATACACTTATGAAAGAAATACAGAAGTAAAAAAACTTAATTTCAAAAATTAAATTAAATTAAATTTATCAAAAATTACAAGCCCGAAAAATCTGCGTTCGCCGAGCACATTTTATCCACGGGGCACATTGGGAACTTAGATAATTTTCGGATACTACATTGTGTTGACGAACCTAAAGACCTTAACTTCTTAGAATCTCTTGAAATAGCTAAAGTACCACCTGATATATTATTAAACCATGAAAGAGGCCCACTTGACCTTCACTGGTTTCAAAACTTTAACCAGACTGAACATTCTGATTATTACATCACACTCCTGATATTAGAGCCTCTCCGCTTATAGTAGCTTTTCTTTTTTGTTCCTAAGTTTTTTACTTCTGTATTTCTTTCATAAGTGTATTTTGTCATTGGACACTTGACCCTCTGCAACCCTGCATTCTGATTGGTCCCTCCTCATTATAAAAACTTGTATCTGAACAAACTTGTATCAGCCACATTGTGATTGAAATGTATACATATATGGTATACATAATGATCAGTTGATTATTATGTTACACCGCAAAATATATTTGACTAAAAGGTTATGGACAATCTTGAATAAGAAACAACTTGTGCAGTTTTTAAAAGTTGTAATTGTGAAAAAACTTGAGTATGGCACCATTTTTTGGGCTTCGTCTACGATTATTAATCTAAATCGGCTGTCTGTCGCCTGTAACCGATTAATTAGGACTGCATTTAAAATGAACAGATTGGAATCGGTTACGTTGATGTGTTCTAGACATGAACTTCCTACTTTACCGATTATAGGTAAGATTGCTATTATTATTGAATTGACAGAGGCTCTGAGGAATAATATCCATCCTGCTAGTTTTGTTAGAGAGTGGTTCAGCTTGGGTGACAACATACGGAAAACTCGACGTTACCGTTTTGTTATACCTAATATAATTTCTTCATTTAAGGAAAAAAGCTTTCCGTTTAATGCCATTTTGGTTTGGAATGAATTATCATATGATATCCGGTCTTCTGTATTTGTGGATTGCACCGTTAGTTGCTTTCATTTTAATCGTCGTGTACGCAATTATTTTATGGAAACTCAAGCTTAGGGCTCTAGTTTATGTTTAACTGTATTTTTGTCTGTTGGTTAAGTGTTTAATTGCGATGTATTCAGTTCGTGGTGGATAATTTTGGACTTGGATATTTGATGTGGCCCCTCTTTGTTAGGTTCGGCTTTTATTTCTTTGTTACTCTAAGTGAGTGCTCCACAAATAATAATATGGTGTATTAAAATGTTCTTGTGGACAAGTGGAGTCTCCTTTCTCTCTCTCAAGGAATAAAACATATTTTATGATTTTTCAAAACAACCCCTAATAAACACTTTGGAGAACCTGCAATCATGGGATTTACAAAATGAAATCAAAGACAACACAAACATTTAATGAAAAAAAAAAAATTTCAGTTTGCTTAACATATGCTTTATCTGTACTTACAGAACAAATTGCCAAAACTTTTCGTGATTCAGTAAACTCAAAATCATGTGGCATTCGTACAATAGATGTAAAAACGTCTAAAAAACGGTTCTATAAATAAATAAATAAATAAATAAATAAATAAATAAATGATAAACAGATAAACTCTTTGTCCAGTTAATGTTTATTAAGGAAATTTTATGAAAATTCAGCAAATGCAACAAGACCATAGTGCTAATGTTAATGTTTTCAAATGGCAACATCTGGCATGTGATATGTCTTTCGATCAGAAAAGACGAAAATGAAAGAAGAGCAAGTTCTTTTCCACTTTCAATTTTTATTTTATTTGATTACAAAAGACTTTTGATGAAGTTGATGGAGGCCTTGCCGTACATATCGGGAAAGAAACACACAGCTTTCCTAACAGTTTCGCCTTTTATTCTTGGCTTTTCTGCAAGGCCTCCATCAACTTCATCAAGGACTATACAGAGAATTCTCCATTTCATAATGTAAAGGTTTTTTTTAATTTATCTATTCAAATTATAGAGGATTAATTAATAAAAGGTAAAATATACGAGGGCTATTCGTAAAGTAAAATCCGTTTTGCAATAAAAAAAAAAAACACTAAATATATTTTCAAAATTATTTCTTACCAGATTATATGTACCTTTAACTATTTTTCCATATAGTTTCCAAGTTTATTTAAGCACTTGTCATAGCGCTCAATGTACTTCCGCATGATCACTTCTTAGAAGAAAGTCACACAGTTTTCACTTGTTCATCGTCGCTGAAATGCAGGCTGCCAATGATCTCCTTTAGCTCTTGGAACAGGTGGTAGCAACTGGACACGAGGTCCGGACTGTAAGGCGGGTGGTCAAATTGTTCCCAAACAAAAGATCTGATTAGTTGGGAACAACTTGACCACCCGCTTTACAGTCCAAATCTCGCGTCCAGTGGCTAGCACCTGTTCCAGGATCTATAGGAAATTATCGGCAGCCTGCATTTTAGCGACCATGAACAAGTGAAAACTGCATGACTTTCTTCATCGTCGGCAGCTTCTATGAAGTGATCGTGCAGAAATACATTGAGCGCTATGACAAGTGCTTAAATACACTTGTAAACTATGTGGAAAAATAGTTAAAAGTACATAGAATCTGGTAAAGAAAAAATTTTGAAAATAGTTTTGTTTTTATTACAAAACAAACCTTACTTTACAAATAACCCTCGTAGATAGGATAAAAAAAAGTAGGAAGATATTTTTATGCCACTTTCTTACCTTTTCTTTATCTCTCACTTTTAACTCTAATTTTATCCCCACATTTTAACCTCACTTTGAAAGGGGGCCAATTCCATGAGCTCAGGGCTTCTGATACTTTCTTATACCCAGAGGGGGATTACTTTGTTATTAACTTGAGATCGGTATTAGTCAAGGTGATCTAGAACAAGGTGGGGGGTCAGTTTGCCGGAAATGTTAAAAATTGCCTTACTGCGCAAGCATATTTTGACGTCACTGGATGGCATTGAAACCAATACCCGCTAAATCGAAACCTCCACAGAAACCAAAACATGGCGGCAATGAAAACAGTTGTGCAATAGCGACACTTGACAACTCGTTCATTTCCTTCACAATTCTCATCCTTTATACTATTTATTTTAATTAAATAATCATGCCATTATAAGGAGGGACTTGTAATTTTTGTAAAATGTACTTACGTATTTCTGTTTAATGCTAACTATCCTCACATCGCGCGATGACTGATCATGCGACCAAGGTAAGTGAAATTTACTGTGACTAAATAGAAAAAGGGGTATATATCAGTTCGTTAGAACGGGGGGTGTCTTTAAAATATAAATTCATTTACCTTTGTCGCATGATCAGTCATCGCATGATGTGCGGATAGTTAACATTAAGTGAACACAGAGACAAGGACGATAAAGTATTTCTCGTTATCATTAAGCCTAATTATCATTCCTCATTAAGATTTCGAAATTGATTCGTCGGAACCGTTAGCAGTTATGAGACAGAGATAATAATTTCAATATTATTTCATAATAACTTTATTTATGCAAGCATTAGGAAATATTAATTTATAAAATAGTAAATTTACAAATAAACGTTTCTTCAAAAATACAATGTAAGAGTTTTGTTTTTTACGTGAAAACGTTTTCTTTTGTGACCAGAATAATGGCTATCGCACACTGCCGGAACCGCCATAAGTCATCCAGTGATTTCACAATACACATGCACGTTAAGCACTTCTGACAAACTGGACTTACCTGTTATTCTAGATTACCTTGGGTATTAGTGTACTGCAGCTGTAGAAATGGTATTAGTGTATTGTAGCCAAGAGAACTGTGGAGCCAGGTGAGTCGTTTTGGCTGTACCAACAAATTCATCAATTCTTGTCCATCAGTTTTTGACAAAAAAAAGGACGTCATCAAACAACCTTCTACTCACCTGGCCTAGCTCCCACAGACTTCATGCACTTCCCCAAGCTTAAATCCATGTTAAAAGGAGAGTGTTTTGAAGATGTACGAACTAGCTTTGCGTGCTCTGTCTTATTTCTTCTCTATGGTATCCTCTAGAAATTAGCGTGAATTTCCTTTCTCCACCGAGACATGGCATTAATTTGGTAGCACAATGGTATTACTATTTCGAAAGAATAAATCATAAGATGTTCAGTGAGGGTTTTATTGTACACCAACCTCAGCTGTTCAAATTAATGATGAAAAATAGGAAAGAAAAATCCGCAGCCTGGATTCGAACCAGGAACCTTTGGCTAACCGCCAATGCGCCAACCAATTGCGCCACTGTGGCCATGAAAGCTAACCACTATTTACATGACTTAGGGCTTGGTTGGAGCAGTTACCTTGTCTGCAGGCTGGGACTATCTTTCCTAAGGCGTAAAATTCATGATAGAATAAATCATAAGATGTTCAGTAAGGGTTTCATTGTACGCCAACCTTGAATCCAGGCTGCGGATTTTTCTTTTCTATATTTCATCATTAATTTGAAAAGCTGAGGTTGGCGTACAATGCCCGCTTGAAGCAGTTGCTCCCACGAAGCCATTTGCATGTCATCAATCTGACGGCTTTCACAGCATCGTAATTCATAGTCAGTAATGCCTAGTCACATTTCGTTGCACTAAACAAATATATCCAAGTCACATCAAATCATTTATTTTTGAAACTATAATTAATTCTTACTTTTTTCTGAAGTTTCAAATCCAATTCTAAGAAAGCATAAACTAGGGCGTTAGGATCGTTATATACAGATGGATGGTGAGTTTCCCGATGCATTTCAATAGCCTCTACAAAATCGCGTTTGATCCATTTGTAATGTTTCAATCGATAAACATTGTCAGTAGGTGCTTCCATCAACTTCTTCCCTCTTTCCGATCGCTTCTTTACTTTTCCTTTATTCCTTTAAAGAAACCAAAAATATTCAGGGTCTTTCTTTTTAAGTACACGTACTTCATTCCTAATGTAAAACATGAATAGCTTTATGGTGATGATTCTGAATATAGTAAAGCAGTTTTTGCATACATACTTTTGTGCAAGCAATATTTTATATGGAACAAATGGTTTCTCGACTTCTTCTTCTTCTTTTTGACTTGCTTTTTTTTTCATTAAAAGTTTCATTCGCTTTCCTTTGCGGGCGGCATAAAAGCGCTCTTGATTCCAATTTAAAGCACATAATGGAAGAAGCTGGTTACATGCAGATGGAATTCCACTTCTAGTATGTATAATATTATTTATTGATTTCATACCTGGAAGAGAAAAAGGTGAAGATTATTGTATAAATGACCTTTATGACCTTTTCATCTACACTGTACAGGGTGTTGCAGATAACTACAGGGCAGTATAACGGGAAGCCTACCCGCTCAATTGGCAGAATGGAGGGAGATGAAGGTGAGGGAGTGAGAGAAGACTTTGTGAAGAGGGTAGCTCTCTGTGCTGAGCAAGATGGAAGTTTCTTTGAACATTTGTTGTAAGAAACTTCACAAAACACCCAGGTGACACTTTCTCAGCAGTAGAGCAAACTGGTCTGCTGCGTCTCGTGGCTTTGGCCCTGTGTCCGCTACAGCCCAGGTTAGCCCGTGACGACCACACATAATAATAATAAAAGTTTGAAACACTATTTTTTACTATTCTCCTCTGTTGAATTTTTAGTTTTTTTGTTGGTCCCCTCTAGCTGCGGAGGACATTCATAAGTGTGTTTACTTTTTGTGTACCCCCTACCCTGTAGTAGTACAGCATGCACCCCTCCTTGGCTCAATTGGTCATGCCCTTTGCCAAACAAATAAGTTTAACAAAATAAAATTACCCAATTACCATTTGATGTCGAGCCGGCCCCTGCAATCGAGCGGGTAGGCTTCCCGTTATATGCCCTGTAGTTATCTGCAACACCCTGTATTATACAGGGTTCCGAAAAATCCCGCGCAATAGGCAAAATTCTAATATTTCTGTTTCATATGAAACTGGTTGAATGAAAAACTTCTCCTGAACACTTGGTTGCAGAGGACCTATTGAATGGGCTCCATGATCGCCAGATTTGAATCCAATGGACTTTTCATTCTGGCAATATCTGAAGTCACGGAAGTACTACGTGAAGATCACTTCGTGGCTTTATAGCTAAAGATGAAAGAACTTTATTTTTAAAAAACACACCAGCCTTTCATCTTGGCCAATGGACCGATCTGTGCTCCTCCATAGGTGCCTCGCATAGACCCACATCCGGTAGTAGCTCCCATGGAGATAGTGGCAGTTTGTGTTTCACCCACTGTGGGGCACTTGTGGTCACCAGCGGGACTTTGTTTACTGCCCTCCCTCCCCCAATCCCGACATTCTACAGCCTGATAAAATTTCTGGTAAAAATGCAAGATGACAAAATAAAATAGGTAGAACATAATGGCACAAATGAATTAAAATCAAATAAAGATAAAGATTATGTGAATAATTGTAATAACAAATAAATAAAGAACACTACAGCCACAACAAATGTAATAATAAAATCACACAACATTTCTCTCAATTTCAGCAACCTTAGCCAGCTTAGAAGTTTACTTGGTAATCCCAAAGACAGAGTCCTTGATCATCAAAAATCCGGACTCTAAGATGCAAAATGTTCCAATTGCCCAAAACATCATAAAGGACAGACAAGGAGAAGCCTAGCAGTTAGATTTTAAGAGCATCTTGCCCACAGACGTTTTGGAAGAACTAGTCAGTCGGCCATCGCCAAACATTCAATTGACACGGGACACAATTTCAAAATTGAAAATTTAAAACTTGTACAGTCGGTTAATAAAAAGCACCTTTTGGACACATTCGAAAGCATGGCCATTCATAACAATCTTCTTAACTCAGATAAAGGCCCCATTGGTGATTCACATTAATCCAATCGCGGACAGGTTTAACCAATCACAGAGTTTGACTTCTTTCGGTTTATTTCCTTGATTGGTTGTTGGTGAGGTTTATTTCGCTCTAAATACTGCTTCTCGGTCTTCATGACCTTCAGTACACACTTCTTCCTCTAGTGTACTCATTGATCGTGCCGAAGATGAAAGCTTGGCTTTCGAAATGCGCATCCAGGTCGTATTTTTCTGTTATTACATTTGTCGTGGCTAAAGAGTGTTAGGCTTTATTTATTAGTTATTCTACAGCCTGTTCAAAACTGAAGATTCGTGATATGGACCATCGACACTTCAGGAATTTAAGACGAATGCCATGATTAGACAATCGTGATCGAGGAGTAAAGCGTGGTTCCCACTGGCAGAAAACAAGAGAGCAGAAACTAGGGCGTATTTTTTTCTGCCTTTTTACTTTCTGCTCCTGCAGGTGTTCCACATGGCAGAAACTCAAAAGGATAAGATAGCAGAAGTTTTGCCCAACACAAATGCACTGCACCGAAGCCGTCGATCGATCTAAACGGTCGGCTTCGACTGCACACAGTACGTACATAGTTCGTTCATTCCTCATCAATCATCACATCGAATTTTTGCATTCAAATGTTGTTTATTCAATTTAATTTGATTAATTAATTAATAAATATATATTTCGCACCTCTTCTATTAGCGCTTCTACATCAATTTTCTTTCTCAGCCTCTTCACCTTTGTGAGCTGAGTGTCCGACATTTTTATTTTGTGAGAGAGAGAGAGGACGTCACTGTGACGTCACTGCAGAGATCATTTTCTATTGGCTAAGCAATCGTTTCTGCCCTGCCTGTGCCACAAAAGTTGAACTCAACCCAACTCTAAAAAGCAGAAATTTTCAGTCGGGCAGAAGAGACGAAAACGGGAAGTGACATCATAAAATTTTTCTGCTTTGTGGTTTCTGCCGTTGTTTTTACGCATGTGGGAACCACGCTTAACTGTGATTACTTGATTGTGATCAAGGCACAGTGCGAACATAAGTGTTAGGGGACACATGGTCAATTTTGGGGGGGAAATCAGAATTTGGGCACTTATGACCACAAAAAGGAGGGAAGGGGACCAAGTAATGACCGTGTGGTCAAGTTAACTTTAAAATGAATCAAAACTCTGCATTTTAAAATGTCATTTGTAAATCTACGTTTATTAAAGGGGGGTAGATAATTTCTCTGACCATTTAATTTTCCACGTTCGCATTATGCCTTGATCACAGCTAAGTAACCACGATTACTAAACTGTGGTTATATAATCAACCACCTTCCGATCGCGCTGCATTCAAGGGAAATAACGGTTACCAAGTGAGATGGTAGTTTTCTATGATTCTTTCCGTGCAATTGCATCAATAGATGGCAGTAAGGGTAGGAACTGGCTTCCGCGGTGTCAAATTATGTCGTTAGTGAAATTATGACGAATGGAGCAGAACCTTAGATATGTGTTCATATACATGGCAGTTATGTTTAGCCTTTCTCATGTCTAAAAATTTTTCTCCCCAAACATATATAAGAACTTTGCTTTCCTTATCAGACCATTCGCTGGTGTGCTTTCGCTTGACCAGCACATTTTATTTTATTCTTGCTGCTAACCGGGATATGACATCACTAACCGTGTTAGTTAACCGACTCTTAATACCCCATTTCCACGAACTGAGATTTTCTCGGTTCGATTAGCAAAACTAGATCCGAAACAACGATTAATATTGATACTCTTGGATTCGATACCGACAAATATTCGATACCAAATACTCGATACCAAAGTTCTCCCATCTCTATTGATGGTGACGGTGTAAGACTTGGCAACACTGTTTGCAGTGTGAATGCATGGATATGTCGATAAAGCTTGAACTTGATTCACCTTGAACGTGTGTAAAATTATGATAAAGAATTATCGTGTGAAGAAGGTATAAAGCCCGTTTTCCATTTAGCGTCGGTTTGGCGTTTGTTAGGCATCTGCATCTTTTTTTGGAATTTTTGAAAAACGCACTTAATTTCCAATTAGCATCTGTTAAGCGTCTGCTTCTGTTCGACGTCTGTCACGCATCTTTTCAAGATCTGGCATGGCTAGATTTTTAGGCGTCTTTTCCAGGCATCTTTTTAGATCTAGCCAATCAGGTGCAATCTACTTCGCTATAGATTCTGGGTAGTTGTCTTCGCTGATTCAGATGGATAATCATGGCTGCCGTAGCTGCTATTCGCTGAAACGGGTTCTCGTGACTTTTCCCTCGTGAATTTTATTAATAAACAGGTTATAAAAATTTGGTGAATCGTTTATAAAGTAAAAATGATATAGTAATAAATTCAAAGCGTGAACATGATCGGAGTGGTTGATATCCTTTTTTCCATCACCTTGAGAGAGCGACAATTGTTTGCAGTGACTCGACCAATCAGATCAGACCAGATTCAGGATAACGGTTGAAAGTCGCTAAATGGAAAACGACCGCGTTTGCGTGCTAATCGCAGACGACGATTGCAAGAGGCTCAAAATCGCCGCACATTACGAGACGCCAAAGAGTCGCTAAATGGAAACCAGGCTTTAGTAGTAAAAAGATAGTGCATGATGAATGCGCCCATAATTTCGTATTAAGCGTTTTCGTATTAAGAGAATTATGGTATTGTTATGAAAATGCCTTTTAAATTTTTTTTTCAGCCCACTAACCACATCCAACACACTGAAATCTCGATGTACTGCTTTTCAACTTCAAAAATCTGGTCACATTATTATAACATCATTGTATAATATCCTTTTTAATAAACTTAAATCCATCTACGCAAATCTGAATCCCGTTTATGGCACCCATTTTATCTAGCGTCTAGCGATGAATTTACTTTTTCATGTTATGAGCTCTTGACTGGGTTTTTCAATCATGCAACTTAAAAACATGCAAAAACTTAAGTAATCTTTATGATATAATAAATGTAAAGCGAACCGTAAGACTTTATTTTAAAATGGGCATTTTTAAATTGGATTGCTCTATTCTCCTATTCATTCGCACAAAACGAAAATTGAATGCTGAAGCAGAAGATAAAATTGAATGAACTCTAATTCTCGTAAAATCTACGTCATTATCTACACATGAGATCTAATTTTTAAATTGGGATTAGAATAATTTTTTTTTTGATGTAATTAATCTTAGTTTATTTGTTGTTTTTTTTTGAAGTTTTAAAATTCGATAATTTTTTTTCCCCCAACAAACCAAAAGCGCTCCATTAGAGGAACATCGAGTGGCTTTATTTCTCTTACAAAGTGAATGCGTTAACTTGGGAGATATCAGCTCGTTTTTCTTCTACGAAAGATTAAATAATCAAGGAGAAGGATATTTTTTTTTAACAATCGAAAGATACGTAAAAAAGGAATAAATTGATGCGAGCGAACGACACATTTAAGGGGAAGATTTTTTTACCTGATTTGAGGTGAAGAAGAACTTACCTTGGCGAAAGAAAATTGAAGCCATGTTTGCTGCTCGTGCGGAATGACATTAAGCGCTACGAGGATGACTTAAGTTTGACTTGAAATGCGATGGATACCTTAATTTGCCGAAAATAAATTGCGAAAATATTTTGATGGCGTTGTGAAAGGACGCGTTAGTCGTACGTACCTTTCTAACTGAAATGCACTTTAAAAAAATCGTACCAAACTAAGGCTAGTTGTGGTTGTTACCAGCCATGTTGAGTTTTCAATGACGGATCTCCTATAAATGAAATGGGTGAGTAGCGTTTATTCTTGCGTTTTCTTCGTCATTTTCGTCTCGATTAAAAATGTTTAGAAATTAGATTGGAATTTTAAGCATCCGTGTTGGTCTAGTTTGTTAATGAAAGCGAATGACTCGACGTAACGAGCTACCAAACCTGTTTGATTTTTTAAGTTTTGTTACGATGACATTGTTTTGAATGCGAGTAAAAATAAATGAAAACTACCGTTGCAGTCTTCTTCTTCGATTTTCTGTCACCGAAATAAAAATCAATCCAATAACAAGAGATAAAAACATAAAACAACAAGCAAACAAAAATAAGAGAGATTATAGATAAAAATGTTGAACGCGAAAAAGTTATTAAATAGCTCTAAACCAACGAGTCTCCTGAAGGTTGAGGAAACGAGCAGTAGTATTAAGCAAGCAACCTTTTAGCGAGAGCTTGTGTAAGGGAGAGCGAATCTCGAAAGTAAAGTTATCCATTATGTCGTTATTCTAACTGTAAATGCCCTCCTCCGATCTCAGATTTAAGTTCTCCCCCTCCATTTGAGCGTAAAATGAAAATTCGATTTGTCTGCTAGTAGTGCTGCTGCTGCTGTGATCAGTTGTTGTTTGGGAGAGCAACCTGGTTCAGGAGAGAAACAGCTGTCATTGCTTTTCGTGGGTTAAAGGGATTTCTTATCACGAGTGGGAAATCATGGTTTGTTAGAATTTCATAATAACCTTATCTCTGTATTATTTCTACTATTTTGTATGAAAATATCTTGTGACATACTTTATACAAACTGTAAAAGCATGAACCTTCTAAATGTGTGTTAAACCTCCTCAAGGTTTTGTATTAATGGTTGCATCTTGGACTAATTTGCTGAAAGACTTAAAATGAAAAATAAAGGACTTGAATAGCAAATTGGTAATTGATTTTTAATAAACCTACGCGTTTCGTGGTAACCACATCATCAGGGTAGGACACAACTACATTCAGTCCAGGAACGTTGCCTGTATTTATGGTCAAGGTGAAGCCCCATTTGGTCGCCTCCCATTTGGACGCCATTTCAGCGCCATTTGGTCGCCTCCAATTTGGACGTTTGACCTGACCCATTTGATCGCCTCCCATTTCGTCGCTTGCATTTTCATTGAGAATAAATATGGTATTTTTAATATAAAAAATTCAAAAAGAATTCAATGTGGTTAATTTAATTTAAGAAGTAAATGAAGCAGGTTGTACCATTGGAAAAAAAAGGACCATGTTAAGTCCAAAGCATTTGGACAAATTGTTGGTTTTACAATCGATGCCTTTGAATGTCTTGCATAAATTTTGTTAAACCCAACTTTTACATTTGTCAAATTATCAGTAATAAAATGTCTGTTGTAGTTTAAGCTTTATCTATGTGATTTTATGCTATTTTATTGAGATAAAAAAATTAAAAGAACCATCGATGGTATTCCTGAACCCATCGAGGGTTTTCCTGAACCCATCGATGGTATTCCTGTACCCATCGATGGTATTCCTGTATCCATCGATTGTGTTTCGATGATGGTTCATACCATCGATGGTGCCACCGATGGTGGTTTTTAAACCATCGCACACCTCTATTAATAAGGCATCAACATGTAATTAAGTAACACATGCAGAAAAATACATTTTATTACCGTGGCTCATCAAGGCCCTATGGGCTGAATAAAGAACAGGCGATCAAATGGGAGGACGACTAAATGGGAGGCGACCAAATGGGGCTTAACCTTTATGGCCTTACCCCTCCAATCAGAAACAAGTTCCAATAGAGGGGTTTACATGATAATAATAATATCTTATTAGTAATATTGTTTTATGCTTGTTGGTGACCAATGGATGTATTGCACTTCATGTAAACCCCTCTATTGGAACTTGTTTCTGATTGGAGGGGTAAGGCCATAAATACAGGCAACGTTCCTGGACTGAATGTAGTTGTGTCCTACCCTGATGATGTGGTTACCACGAAACGCGTAGGTTTATTAAAAATCAATTACCAATTTGCTATTCAAGTCCTTTATTTTTCATTTTATGTTTTGTATTAGCTTTAAGGTAGCATGCAAAAAAAGAAGGAAAGGAAATTAAAAAAAAAAAAAAATACACATATACAGTGTGATTCAGATAGGTCGAGAATGAAATGCCATGTACAGTTTGTAGCAGGGAACAAAATTTTTCCTATAAACATGGGTCCGGAAACGCATCCTTAAGGCTCGTTCGCACTAGCCAAAAGAAACTAGTTCTATCAGAGATACTAGTTTTATCAGTGAAGTGCGAACAAAACTGGGTGTAAGAAGAACTAGTTCTTTCGGCTCTGGAACTGGGGTTTCCAACCCCCGTTTCTCAAACTGGATCTGGGGCTGGAGAGTGCTTGTTCATGCAAAGACTTCTGGGTAGTTTTCCCATAAGTCTTCACGAATAGCGATACGATCACGGATTAAAAGTACACAATGGCTACCGAACAACAGTGTTCTCAATCTCAAATCAAGAAAAGTAGAAAGATGGTGAAACTAAATTTGGAAAACAAACAGCGCCATCTTTAAATAACGAGGAAGAAGCATTAATCATTCCAGGGCACGCTCTATTTGTTGTGTCTGGAACTGGATTTCCACCTCTAAACAGGATTTCCAGTGCGAAGAGGAGGATGATAAAACTAGTGTTCAATTAGAACTGGTTCACCTGGAACTAGAAAAGAAACTAGTTCTGTTTGTAACTAGTTTCGTAGTGCGAACGTAGTCTTACAGAGATAATGCAACTTGTACGAGGTAGGAATGACATTACAGTAGGTGTTCAAAATGTCGACCCCGAACCTTGATGCAGGTGTTTAGTCTGCGGACGAGATTCTCGCGAACTCTGGTGAAGATGCCCGGAGAATCACTGACTTCTCCATACGCTGTTAGTAAATCCTCTCCGCTTCAGTAGCATTACCCTGTGCCTCGTCGTAGACGAGATGCATGTCCGCCAGCTCCGCATTAGTCAAGCGATCCATTCTATGACAATGGAGTTACATGTTTCGTTTCCTCTCTTTTAAAGGAGAGAACACGAACAATTTACATGTTTAGATCCTAATTTACATGGACGCTACCATTGCCGTTCCATGCATCGAGGCTCAGGGTCGGCATTTTGAACACCTACTGTAATGTCATTCCTATCTCGTACAAGTTGCATTATCTCTGTAAGGATGCATTTCCAGACCCATGTTTATAGGGAAAGTATTGTTCCCCGCTACAAACTGTACATGGTATTTCATTCTTGACCTACCTTTCTGAATCACCCTGCATATGTGTATTTTAGTATACCAAGACTCATACCAGTGATAGGTGATACTAGGATCGGGGATATTCGATATAGTACTATTGTGCCCGGCACGAAAGAAAAAGGAAACTGGCGCATGTGTAAATGAATAAAACTCGTTAAACCAATCAGAAACTGACAGGAATCAGGGCATTACTTACTACTGATACCAGATATAAGTATTACCTTGTTCCAGTCCGTTTCTGATTGATTGAACGAGTTTTATTCATTTACCCATGTGCCAGTTTCCTTTTTCTTTCGTGCCAGGCACTATAGTATCAAGTATTGAAAGTTTATTTGATACTAATACTCAATACCATGGTATTCGATATTTAACCTCTTCATGACCAGAGACGAACCCATGTTCGTCAAGCTTACCCTCAGTTCAGTACCATGACTTTGGAACAGTTTAATCTCATATGGGTTCATTTTCCTGTCGATAGATGGAACCATTGCATTTATTTTTTGATTGCTTAATTGGAACACTGTTGTACATCATATTTGCACTGTTTTTACATCGTTCTTGCTCCTTTTTTGTAAAAAATGGATGAGTATGATTATGTCGATGCAAGTAGTGATGCCGAAGATCCTGATTTTGAAATAAATACCGTAATTTACGGTAATAACGCCGTGGCGTATCTATTAAAAAAGTTATTAAAAAATGCCTGTGCGGCTTAACTATCATTGCGGCGTAACTACCGTATTTTTTTTTTCCCTAACAGCATGACAACAACAATTTCAGAAAACTGATATTGCTTCGATGTGATGCAGTTGCATTCCGTCCTGACGAAAATCAAACGAAATTAGCGCATAATATACATTGCAGTACCTTAATTTTCCTGTATATACAATGTACAGTTCATTATTTATTACATTAATTCATTTTTCATTTGAATTTCCTGTCACCACTTTATCACATCGAAACAATGTTGAAGTTGCCCTTCATGGGTTGAGAAGTTACATTTGTATTTTTTTTTGGCGACGGGAAATTCACTTGAAAAGTCGTATTTCAAACGAAATTAGCGTATAATATACATCACAGAACTTTAATTACCCTGTATTTACAATATATAGTTCATTATATTCGCCATAAAAATACGAATGTAACTTCTCAACCCATGAAGGGCAACTTAAACATTGTTTCAATGTGATAAAGTGGCATTCTGTTCATATTGAGGAGTTACATTCATATCTTTTTTTTGGCGAAGGGAAGTTCAAATTATTCTTGTAGGCTTTGGTTCGAGGCAGTTTGGAAGTAGTGATCATTGGGAGACATTATTTTCGTATTAGATGTTGGTGACGAGAAATTCAAATAAAAAGTGAATTAATTTGTTGTATAATGAGCTGGACACTGTATATGCTGTATAATTAATCTATATCACACGGTAATTTCGTTGTGAATTTCATCAGGAAAGTAGTTCGAAGCAATTTGGAAGCAGACACCATCAATATTGATGGTCTCTATTTGAAGTAGCGATTTTTGGGAGGAGTTATTTTTGTATTAGATGTTGGCGACGAGAAATTCAAATAAAAAGTGAATTAATTTATTGTATAATGAACTGGTACTGTATATGCAAAATAATTAATGTATATTACACTGTAATTTCATCAGGACAAAACCCTCTCCAACTTGTGGATGAACAAATTCACTCTTTGGATATTGAATTAATTTTTGTATGTTGTTTTTAAATACGGTAAATGCCTTTCTTATATCGAACACCACATATAATAAATAAAAAAGAATAAACATTATGGATGTAAACAATCCAGAAGGAGAATTTTCTCCGATGGTAGTTGGAATTTTTGTCCTGACCACCCCCTCCCCCACCTAAAATTTCGTTACATTCGTACTTTTTTTTTTTTTTTTGGTGACGGGAAATTCAAATGAAAAGTGAATTAATGTAACATATAATGAACTATACATTGTAAATACAGGGTAATTAAAGTTCTGTGATTATATACTATACGCTAATTTCTTTTGAAGGTCATTATATGACTTTTCATCTGAATTTCCCGTCGCCAAAAAATATACGAATGTAACTTCTCAACCCATGAAGGACAACTTCAACATTGTTTCGATGTGATAAAGTGGCGACCTTCAAATGAAAAGTGAATAAATGTAATAAATGATGAACTGTACTTTGTGTATACAGGAAAATTAAGGTACTGTAATGTATATTATGCGCTAATTTCGTTTGATTTTCATCAGGAGAGAATGCAACTGCATCACATCGAAGCAGTATCAGTTTTCTGAAATTGTTGTTGTCATGATTGTACAGCACAGAGCTTTTTGTTAACTATACAAAACTATTGCTGACGATAATGATGAAAATGAAGAAGAATGTTTGAATCTTCAAAAAGAATATTTGACTTTTGTTTTTCATTCGGATTTTGAAGGTTTCTCTTAAATCAAGCCAATTCGTTTTACTTGTCTATCATAAAGGGGGAGGGGGGTGCGGCTTAACTACCGTTTTTTTTTGTTTTTTTTTTTAAATAATGCGTTTTCATCAATGCGGCTTATCCAACGCTGCAGCGTTATTACTGTAAATTACGGTACTGATTCTGAAACAGAAATATCTGATTTGGACGATTGAGAATAAAAAAAGAAAGGACATAAAAACAGTGCATGGTCTGTGCAGGTATGCTGGTTTATGTGGGATTGAACACTTCCAAAAATTTCATGAATCTCGGAAACAGATTTGTTTATTTGAAAGTGTAACCTTATGAGCAAATGATTAAAATGGTTGGTTTTGAATGAATGTGTATAAAGAATTTATTATTCCTTCTGTTCCAAATTGCATGCTCACTTTTCCATAAATATATAATACGATAAGAGACCTGTAATTTCCAACAGGGGAAACATTAATTTTCTTACAAAATTGTACATGAATTTGTACATGAAAATTATACAAGAGATTGTTTAAGAAAATTTTACATCAATTTTCTTACAAAATTGTAATGACGAATGCACGTTCATCACTGGTTTGTCAGAGAGTACATAAAATCTGGTCCTCGGAGGTACCTTCAAAATTTATGCTGGTCTTGAAGAGGTTAAATTCGCTAGT
>JAHWFO010049272.1:40753-58550 GCA_023313115.1 Rhysida immarginata
GCCTTGAAAGCGAACCGCTATTTACGTGACCTTAGGGCTTCGTTGGAGCAGTTACCTAGTCCGCAGGTCGGGACTATCTTTCCTAAGGCGTAAAATTCATTAAAGAATAAATCGTAAGATGTTCAGTGAGGGTTTTATTATACGCCAATCTCAGCTGTTCAAATTAATGATGAAAAATACAGTAGAGCATCGATTTCCCGAATACCGATCATCGGTTAACCGAAAGTGTTCCAGGCAGGGTGCCGCTAGTCTTGTGACGCTGCTATAATCGAAACCATTCTGTTAGCGGCCACTAGTGTTCTGACGCTGCAGCGTTTTTTTTTTTATAAACTGCCTACTTTAATGTTACGTACATGTAGTACAGTACTGTAAGTTAACTTTGGGTATATATGTAGAAAGTTTTTGTATACAATATATACAGGGTGAATACAAAAGTCTAAACCCCCCTTTTATTTTTTGAACCGAAGCAGATACACATGTCAATTTTGATGAATACAATGAATAGGAAGTTGTGGGTAGCCTATCCCATGGTGCACTTTTCATCATCCCAAATATGCAAATTAGGACACATTCAAAATTTATCTCAAAAATCGTAAGGGATAGAGAAAAAAACCCACTTGCAAACTTATTCAACATAAAAAAAACAAACAAAACAAAAAAAAAATCATCCAAATCGGACCAATCAATCACCCACAATCACGTGGTGAACTGTTTGTAGCTTACAAACAGTCACACTGCACAAGGAAAACTGAATGTTGATATTTCCACCATGTAAAGCATGCAAATCAAAAAATTAACAAAAATTACCATACTCACATTCACTTTCATGTGGAAAAGCAAATAAAAGGCATGTTTCAGCACACAGAAGACAGAACAATTCCAGGATGGCAAGCTACACTGTTCCGGAAATGGTCAACATGATCTTCTGCTTCGGAGAGGCAAGGAGAAACCTACATGCTGCAGTTAGGTTGTATTGAGACAGATACCCTAATGAACGCCATCCATCTCGTCAAACAATGCGTCACATTATTCAAAGATTCGAGGCTACAGGGAATGTTAATGCAGAACGAGGACGGCCAAGGGCTCAAGGCGACGAGGATACAACAACACTAGTTCTGGCTGCAGTTGTTGCAAATCCCCACACAAGCAGCAGGGCAATTGCTGCAGATGTTGGGTGCCATCAGAGAACATTCTACATGCACATTTTCACCCATACCATATTCATTGTCACCAGGAGTTACTGCCATTGGATTATGTTGCTAGAGCTGCCTTCTGCAACTGGTTACTTACCTGCCTGGATGACAATCCAAACTTCATTCATGAGGTGTTGTGGACAGATGAAGCCCAGGGATGGACAACCATCATCATTGGGCAGATGAAAACCCACGATGTCTGCGAGAAACAACTCATCAAGTGAACTGGAGAATCAACGTATTGTGTGGATTTTACAGTGACACTGTGGTTGGACCGTATTTTTATGATGGAACACTGACTGCAGAACGCTACCGGGCTGAAATTCTCAACGTGATAGTCACAGACTTCATTGACAATTTGCCATTGGCCTCGTATAAGCGCACGTGGTTTCAGCATGATGGAGTTCCTCCACATTACGGGTTGGTCGTTTTCGAGCGTCTAAGTGAGATGTTTGGACAACAATGGATTGGCCGAGGAGGACCAGTTCGTTGGCCACCCCGCTCCCCTGATTTTACACCACTTGACTTTTTTTTGTGGGGATACCTGAAGGACAAGGTTTATGCTACGCAGCCCGCCTCACTGGAGGATCTGGTTCAACGAATCCAGGAAGCGTGCCGAGGAGTGACATCAGCCATGCTTGCCGATGTTTTGGCGTCAGTTAGATTCCGTGCCCAATTGTGTTATGGTGCCCACGGTCGTCACATCGAGCATTTTGTTGATTAACTTTTTTTTTTAAACTGTTTGAAGTAACTTGACTGTTTGTAAGCTACAAACAGTTCACCACGTGATTGTGGGTGATTGGTTGGTCTGATTTGGATGATTTTTTTTGTTTTGTTTGTTTTTTTATGCTGAACAAGTTTGCAATTGGGTTTTTTTCTCTGTCCCTTATGGTTTTTGAGATAAATTTTGAATGTGTCTTAATATGCATATTTGGGATGATGAAAAGTGTGCCATGGGATAGGCCACCCACAACTTCCTATTCATTGAATTCATCAAAATTGACATATCTGCTTCGGTTCAAAAAATAAAAGGGGGGTTCAGACTTTTGTATTCACCCTGTATAGTGTTTTGTGTTTCATATGACTTGTTTCTTTATTTCATTTTGCTCCTATGACACTGGTATAATTTTTTTTCGTAAATGATCGGTTATCCGAAAAATCAGTTATCCGAACACCTCCAGTTCCGAATTATTTTGGATAATTGATGCTCTTCTGTAGGAAAGAAAATTCTGTAGCCTGGATTCGAGCCTTGGTGGTCTAGCCAGAGGTTCCTGCTTCGAATCCAGGCTGCGGAATTTTCTTTCCTATTTTTCATCATTAATTTTGAACAGCTGAGGTTGGCGTACAAAAAAAACCCTCACTGAACATCTTATGATTTATTCTTTAAAAAAAATTTTCTTCTTTTTTCATTTATGCGAATCGATGAATCCAAAAGTCTAACTGCAAAAAATTAAGATGAAAAGACATTTTAAAAATGTTTCCAATTAATAGATGTATTGAATTTTTACTAATTAAACAGAATGGGCCCAAGGATAGAACCTTGTGAAACACTGACCTTTACCTTACGGGTTGTGGATTTTTACCAATTTCAGCTTGATAGAACTTGTTGGTGAGAAAAGATTTCACCACCGAAATCAAATCAGGAGGAAACCCATCTGTAATCATCTTGAGTATCTTTAATACACGTCAATTTTTTTGCCTGTTGGATTCGTCAATGCGGATTCCTTTACATCGTGGATCCAGGAAAGCTGGTATAGCCCTTTACTTCTTTGTGTCAAGAGCAACGAATCTTTGCCAGTACACAGAATTCCACATTGCCTGTACATGTTGTTTCAATTTGTACACCTCTGGTTCAAATTATCTTCCTCACAGCGTAGGTTGTCAGCTGCTTTTACGCTTTGATGAATATGTACTTACTTAAAGATTTTTCTATCGAAAAATGGAAGGAAAGCCAAGGTTCCTGGTTCGAACCCAGGTCGCAGAATTTTTCCTTCCATTTTTCAATAGCAAAATCTTTACCTGATGCTTGAGAGGCTTATCTCCAGTTTATAATATTAATTATTATTAATTTATCTGTTATGTGCTTACTTTTCAAACCCGCAAAATCAGCAAACGACTGATAAATGAAGTAGAAAACTGAAAAAATTTGGGAAAGATATGTAAAGAAATAGTGAAGCAGTAAGAAGCAGCTATGTTTATGGCTGCATCTATTGACCAATCAGAGGCGCTTATACAAAATGCAGCCGTAAAAATTTTCGTGTAAGCGCTTCTGATTGGCTAATAGATCCAGCGATAGTGTAAAATCTGCTTCAGTACTTGCTTACTTATGTAAATGCACAAAAAAATTGATCATTGCCTATAATTATATAAATTTAGGACCTTTATTCTATATATGAATTAAATCTTTGTGAAATCGTACTAAATGTTTGTGAAAAAGTCTAAATGCTTGTGAAAAAGTACAAAATGTTTGTGAAAAAGCACTAAACATTCGTGAAAATGTACTAAATGTTTGTGAAAATGTACTAAATGTTCGTGAAAAAGTACGAAAGCAATGTGAAAAGGCTGTAAAATGTTTATGAATGAAAGTCACTCAGAAAATTCGTCAAAATGTGTCTCTCGAAGCTCTTCTCCCACATATTGACACACGTGTGCTTGACCATCATGTATATCAAGGCAGAAGCGGGATTCATTAATGAAGACTACACATAACCATTCAGCTTCTCATGGCGTTGGCTTGGCATCGGTAAAGTCTACTCTGGCATCCTCCTGCAGTGAGCTGTATGCATCTTTAATGTCGAGCATGAAGCCCAGCTGCATGATACAATGAAGAAGAGTGCTGCTGGATACAGGCTTATGCAAAGAATTCTGTTGCATCTCTCAGCATGTCCAAGGCGTGAGATTTGCTGCAAATTATGGAAACAAAATGGAAGTAAGCCACCAATGCAAAAGAAGCAGCACGAAATATCAACAAAGCATTCAGAGATGACACTGTAAAAGCACAAGCCGTTGACTGGTGGTTTCAAAAATTCCAATCTCGCAATAGACCCGGACATTATGGTGGATGTTTGGTGGTGTGCATCTGGTAGCAGTGATGGCTACAGAAACAAAGGGCAGCATGGTGCGCTTGAAGGCAATGGGGCACTGAACGTCTGAAACGGGCACTGAATACAGCTAAATTCTTACTCTAAAGTTATTAAAAGTACATGGCATTTCATTGATCTACATTTATATTTTTAAGGTCTAATGCTAACTTCGGAATTTGTATGCGAATTAGGGCACAAAATTCGAATTATTGCCTAATTAAAATTTTTTTGTTGGTCCGTTTGGATTCGAATTACATAGAGTTTGCTGTATTTTAGTTTTTTTCTTCTTTCTTTCTTTCTTTCTTTCTTTTTTTTTTTTTTTTTTTCCTCCACGTAAATGAGACCTTGGCCTAACAGTTATTCAGACATTCTCAGATAAAATTTGCGAAAGAAACACTTCACTGTGACAACAACACCAGATGGGTGAAACGGAATTACTTATGGAGGAGGATAAGCACAGGACAGCCATCTGTCGACAACAAAATGTCATGAGTAATTTACACGAACATTTTCCATCATTTCGTGCTTTTCCCCTTCCATAAGCAGCTATCTCCTTCAACTGTTTCACCCACTTTATGATATCATGACAATGAGGTGTTTCTTTGCAAATTTGGTCCGAAAATGTCTCTGAACAACAACTAGCGATGAAGTTTTTTTGCACAATCTAGTACACAATAAGCTTTTTCTTTTGCTGATGCTGCCATTTTGAATAACAGTTCCGCTGGTGAGCATTCCGGAAATGGCAGACTTTTCACTGTTTCCAAAAGAAACACCATTCACTTTGCGCATTTTAATCTAACTCAACTTCTCAATCAGTTTTGAAATTTGCAGTGTGAACTCATCTACCCCAACATAAGCTAGATTGAAACTCCTCGAACGGGATTGACTCGTGACGTGAAGCTAGCTTTGCTGCATTGCATTCTGGGGCTGGGAACACACAAGACACGATTAAAACATGGAGGACGATGCGTGGAGTGAAATGAAACATGGAGTGACTATGCCAAACATTCATCGTAATTCGTTTGTGAGAGGAAAATATAGAGGAACAAAAAGAAACGGTGGTCTACGAGAGGTTAGGGCAGCGATGAATGTTTACCAGCTCCATCGAACATGGGACACATTCACGAAAAATTAAAAATTTGACTTCTGAATATAGGCAAGGCTTTAATAAATTATACAAAGAATAAAATAAATTATGATTACGTTAAATTAATTTGAATATGAATTAGTATTAGTAGCACTATGTTAATGTGTATGAACTAAAATTATTAAATTTGACTAATGACTTACTAGCTACATTCGATAACTTCGTGCTAGCCGTGCTACCCGTGTCGTGTTAAGCTAAAGCACGATCCGTGCTAGAGGTGATTTTTGAATAAACGAGTGTGGTTTTAGATTGAATCCTCAGCAGACAGCGTTTACTGTCACGGCGAGCAGGCAGCTCATCAGTCCAGCAAAAACGTGGCTGAATTGATGATTCTATGCCTATTCGAAAAAAAGATGCTAATTGATGAAGCTTTTCGCACGTCTATGAATACCAAGTTTGTAATACAATTCTTGATCGTGATTACTTTACACAAGTTTAAGGTGGATCATGTTCAAGCTTTATTGACAAATCTTAATTACGATCAGGGTTACAGTGGAGCATTTAGCGATAGGCACTTTACTACCGACCCAGTCTTCTCTGATTATCAAAAATAATTTTGTTTCTTTCTTGTTTTGGTTCATAACTGATTCTCTTGAAGAAATAGGGTTCCTTCTACGCTAATTATTCATGAAATGATGGCGCAATAAATTCGTATAACTATTAAGTATTCAACGAAACGACGTTTTTCTGCCATTACAGCTTTTCATGAGAGAGAGATGAGGAATGCCACAATGATTTTGCGTGCCAATGTAGTGCTAGAGAACTAACACGAACACTGATGAAAAAAGCTCGTGCTCCGTGCTAAACGTTTTGCAACACGGGACAAGTTCATCAGCAAGTGATGTCAGATTTTAGCAACACAATATGCTTAACACTACTAGCATGAAGTTTTTGAATGTAGCTACTGTTAGTAACAAGCTCAGATTTTAGTTGTACAAGATACTCTAATCTGATAAAACCTGATAGGGCTAGATTTTAGAGCGAAAAGTTTAGCTTCACGAACTAGCCTGAGTTGAGCTAGCCTAAGTAAGCTAGCTCATCTCGATCTAGCCGAGATGCAGTGTAAATGGGGTATCAAACTCAGGTTATTTTGGTTTCTCTGAAATAAATTTATTATAGCAGTCATTGGTATGTTTTCTTTTTGTACCCTTCATTTGAATTACTCTGTACATTTTGTAATACATTATAAAGCTCGGAATAAGTTTTAATGTACCTTAAGGAAAGAAAATTCTGCTATTCAGAAAGACTTAGTTCTGACTGTTTCAGATTATTTATAGAGATTTCAGTGTAATCTAGTTTTCAATTGTTTTCTTTGCGTATTTTGTTTCTTGTTAAAAAAACAAACAATTAATAATGTTTTTTGAATTATTTAATAACAGGCATAAAGAATGCTTCAGAATACTTCTTCAGCACGTATGTCACCATGGAATCAGAAGTCATGTTCGTCTCCAGGTTGAAAATTTTAATTTTTTATTATTAGTATTTTAAATTAAATGGATGTTTGTTAATTAACCTTTTTGCTGCGTAAAGTGGAAATATCCACGCACATTTTCATTACCTACGGAAATCTGAGTCATCCCACAGGGTTTAAAAAACTTCTTGTTATCCTGCTAAAAGTGGATAATTCCATCTTCTCAGGAATGAAAATGAAATTTAATTACGCAGTGAAAGGATTAACATTATTATATGTGGCAATGACTGCAAAACAATTTTACACATTCCTGAGGAAAATGGAAGAGTGTATTTCCACTTGTTGGGAATATTTCAGTTCTTCATGATTTTATGTAAATAGTAAATAGACGAAGGATCTGTAGCATTGAAATGCAGGGTGTGTCAAACCTTTGAGGTCAAAACTTCTACAGATGGTATTTCGAGATACGAAGCAATGGTCGAAAATTCATATTTCAGGCACAAAGAGATCTTGAATGAATAATGTGTGTGAGGAAAGTTTTTGTAAGCAACTTTCATTTTCAGAGCAAACTTTTTTTATTTTTTTTTTTATATTCATAAACAACTTACACCTCATAGTAATAATGTAGGGGAGGGTGGGGTTGGTTCGGACGAAAATCAAATTTTTTCTCCCTGTGGGTTAATCATGAACCAAATAGTGAATGTGTATTTCGTATTTTGTACTCTAAACCTTTTGTTATTTACCTGTACATGTGATTTTTCAGTAATCACACTGTGCACGAAACTGTAAATCCAGCCTTTGTGTGATTTTCGGTGAAAATCATGAACGTTTGCCAAAAGCGTGCACGAAACTGTAAATCCACACATTTTGGTGACTTTTGGTGAAAATCATGAACGTTTGCCAAAAGTGTGCACGACGATAATCTATTTATTTATATATTTTAAGAAACCTCTGCCATGTCCGAATCAACCCCTAGATGTGGGGTTGCTTCGGACTGTCGCGGGGCTGTTTCGGATAAACCGCTTTTCGCCATTTTAATGAAATAGTAGGTAACTTTATTATCAAAGAACACGAAAATGTTATCACAACTTGCCTAACATTATCACATTATAAAAAATCACAGTCACTTGAGTAGCAGCTTTGTTTCATTTAGAAGCAGGGCTAGCAGATGTGACATTTCTATTGCGGCTTTCATTTTCTGTAGCCGGTTTCACGCTTTGAAACGGATTGAAAAAACGGTTTAAAAATAAACCGTTTAAGTGGGTAAAACCTTGAACAAATGGTTTAAGCTTTACAATTTTAAACAGTTTATTTCTTTTCGGAAATTTGACTGCAGAGGGAGCTGGTTGTTATAACCATGGCAGCGTTCTTGAGCATAGCGTACATGCACGATTACAACTACAAAACCTGTTTTAACAACTTGATTTTTTTTTAACGACATGATTTACTTTACCTGATCTTTGCCTAAATATGGAAATCCAACAATATAATTCGCAATTGCGAGCTCTGCATCTAAATCCCAAGCTCTATTTTGAGCCCTAATCCGACGCCGCTTCGACGAAGGGTGGTCAGCCATGTTTTTTTTTTCAAAAAAACGAGATGTTGCAAATAAACGAAATAAACGAACGGAAAAACCGACGGTGTCGTTTTCGTTTATTCCGTTTTTTCCTGATCGTTTAAACATAAACCGTTTTTTTCGAAGCGTGAAACCGCATTGTATCTTCTGGTGCTCACTTCTTATCTTGCCCTCTTTTCCTTTTGTAAGTTCTAACCAAATGCGTCCAAACCAACCCTCTTTGTTGTGTCCGAATCAACCCCACCACGCCAGAAATCAAATAAAACCTTGTTAAGGCCTGATGACGCACATGGCCAAAATGAAACTGCAACATGTTTAAGTATAGTACGGTCCCTCAGGAATAAATGTCTAACAGTTAACATTTCTTGTATAACCTCTTTACAAATTCACGAACAAATCTACCTCAAAATTTTTTTTTCACACTCCCAAAAACAAATTTTATTTCTTATTTACTTACCTTTGTTGTGATCGTTCTGGTGAATAGATTTTCATAATCTGTATAGTGTCGTACACTAGGGATGATTTTTTGGGCAGCGTGCAAATAGTTTCGACTGAAAAAACTCTATTTGTCTGAACCAACCAGCATCCGAACAGACCCCACTCTCCCCTACAGCTCAGAGCAAGTGTTCAAAGTGGTGGCCACCATCCAAGTATGTACGTACAGTCTAGTCTTTTTCATTTGCTTTGCAGGAATTGAGCTAAGTGAAATTGATCGGTTATATAGTTTAGTAGTTTGAACGAACATCATAGAAGCTTAAAATGGACTTGGCCATCCACAGTAGGGATAGGGATGAGGTTTATCACTGCTGTGAGCGAATTGCAGTACTTTTAACTGAAAGATTAATCGCTGCTTTTTATTTCAGTAAGATAGACTATGCAAATGAAATATTTAATGCACTTATTAAAAGCAAAGCAATAAATATTTAAGATTATCTCAAGAATGTTTGATGAGGGTTTATCCTCTGCTAAACTTCAGATCCATTTAGATTGAATAGTTCCATGTTGCAGTATGAATTAATAATCGTGATAACTGGGTTCAATTGCAACAACGTAGTTTTATTATCAATACGCGTTTCGGTTTTAAACCATCGTCAGTTATGTTTAAAGACTTAAAAGATTTTGAGCCACTTATACATGGGGGTGGGCTATGCTCCCCGTCATTTCCCTGTTGGTGAAGGTGTTGATTGTAACCATATGGCCCTTCCTTCACCCCCCTTCAATCTCGGGAGAGACTAGGAGAGTACGTTTCCAACAATAAGCAACTGGAGGGGAACAAAAACTTTGAATACTGATCAGTGAATATTACAAACACGCCTAAATATACAAACAAATTAAACAATAAATTAAATAACAAATTGTTTGGCTACAAAATAAAATTTGAAGATGAAATGATACGTGGATAATTGATTAAAACGGAATAACTTAAATAATTAATGAAATTATCATTATCTTCACTTATATATAAGGAAATAATAATAATAATAAGAAGAAGAATAAATAAATAAATAGATAAATAAATAAATAAATAAAGTATATCGTAAATTAATAAGAATTAAGTAAAACAACAGACTGAAACAAAATGAAAATGAGCTTTTGCATATAAATGTGGTTTATCAGCGCGAGCTGTGGAGAGAAGGGCCAGCCAAGTTCATTGTTGCCTGCAGAGATCGGGGGCCGGGAGTGGTAAATTGTCCTGCATCCATAATGATTCTGCCTCGGCAACCTGATGGATATTAGGTGGTAAGCCAGCGTTTGTAAGAATGGAAGAGACGAGGTCGCGGCTGAGTATGAAGAAGCCAGGAAGGCTGGGAGAGAGCATACTTCAGTCAGGCAGACACCCAGACCCCCATTTTGTATATTTAGGCATGTTTGTAATATTCACTGATCAGTATTCAAAGTTTTTGTTCTCCTCCAATTGCTTGTTGTTGGAAACGTACTCTCCTAGCCTCTCCCGAGATTGAAGGGCCATATGGTTACAATCAACACCTTCACCAACAGGGAAATGACGGGGAGCATAGCCCACCCCCATGTATAAGTTGCTCAAAATCTTTTAAGGCTAACTGACGATGGTTTAAAACCGAAACGCAAATTAATAATAAAACTACGTTGTTGCAATTGAACCCAGTTATCACGATTATAAACTTCAGATGTTTAAATTATTGATGAAAATAGGAACGAAAATTCCACAGCTGAATTTGAACCGGGAACCTTCGAAGAGCTGAAGGTTCCCGGTTCGAATCCAGGCTGTGGAATTTTCTTTACTATTTTCATTAATAACTATTTAGTTTATTTATTTATTTTTCTGTATTTCGAACATAGATATTTTTACTTATTACTTTTTAAATTTTCTAATATTTTGATATCGAAATTGCTCATGCCGCTATACAAGGTGTCCAAAAAGTCTAGCACTATGATGTATATCACAGTCCAGAGGCGATGCATTAGCTAAAACAAAAACGTCTTATAGCAAGTGGATCGTGGGCTTTCCATTTTTGACCTCAAAAGTGACCTTCAAGGTCGTCTTCAAGGTCATTCAAACCGTAACTTTCCTATCAGAGATAGAAGAAAATTTTCAATTACGAACTTGTAGAGCACCCCAAAATTAGCCTAAATCCATGTTTACTTTAACTGATTCATAGGAAAATTGTGTGAAATAAATGAGGATGAAGATTGGTATGCCACTCGTCTTCCTTCCCCTCCCTCCTCACTCAAGTAAACTGGAAAATGAATGTTTGGTGTGCTATTTATGGGACATTAGTCGTAGGTCCTGTTTTTTATGAAGCGCTACCGAGATGAAATACTGACTGGTGTGGTGGAAGAGTTTCTAGATAACTTGCCATTGGCAGAACGTCCAGAAGTATGGTACCAGCAAAATGGTGCACCGCCACACTTTGCAAGAACAGCAAGGGAAGGGACTATGTTCGATTTTGGAACTGAGGACTTAAATTACATGTAGTATTTTAAATCTAAAATATTATGATCTAATTTTAATTATGATCTAAAGCTTTACTAGGATCTTGTGGTGCCTGAAATATGCATTTCTGACCATTGGTTCCCGGTTTCTGAATACTCCGCTATAGTCCTCTGTAGAATTTTGACCCTAATAATTTGAGACTCCTGTACGAGGGGCGGTCCTAAAGTTCATACAATTGCAAAGAATTCATGATCATACGGCAATCAAATTTGGTGGGGTCGCCAACCCCTGGAAAAGTCACACTTTTGCCATTGATATTTAAACGTAGAGCCCGTCGTCTACTCGGAAAACCACTTCTTAAAGTAGAAATGACATCATCGCTGTTAATCACCTTCCACGAAGTGGCTTATTCAATTTTCTAAGTACAGCCAGGCAGGCGCTCAGTGAGTTTTTTCTGTTTAGGAAAACAAAGAAGTCTTTCACGGGAGGAGACTTTTCAGCCATGATGAGACCATGACATTTACGGCATCCTTACGATCATGCCTTCTATGCAATTGTATGAACTTTACAACTGCCCCTCGTATACGTTTTCCTAAAATTAGAAGTGAAGTGAAAAAGTGCCCACTCTATATTTTAAAGAAAACTGTTCCTTTTTTCAGTGGTACAGTATTATTTGTTTTATAATTAAACAAGATAGGTTTCAAGATTTATGGAATGGTTTTGGTTTCATTATATTTAACATTAATTGGTTGCATTATGAAATGAAGAGTTCTCGGCACTGTCAACACCTCCTAGAAAGAAAGCCTCTGCACTGAAAATCATAAGAAGTCATAATTTAGGGCTTATTATTGGTAGAAATATGAGTAACAATGCCTTTTTATGATGATGTAACAATGCATGAATTTTCAGTGCACAGGCTTTCTATATAGGAGGTGTTGGCACTGTCCTTCTTGATGAAGTTGATGGAGGTCTTGCAATACACATCTGGAAAGAAAAACTCACAGAATTCCGCCCAGTTTTTGTCTGTTATTCTTGGCTTTATCTTGCATGCCTCTTCATATGTATCCTTGATAAAGCCAGGAATAAAAGGCGAAACCGGTTGGAATTCTGTGCATTTTCTTTCCCGATATGTACTGCAAGGCCTCTATCAACTTCATTAATCAGTTGGTTGTTATGCATTACGCTAAGAACTCCCTATCTGCCATTGGTTGAAACCTAATCACGATGAGCAAAGAGTTCTTTTGTAGTCTTTATAATGAAATCCAATTTTTATATTTTTTTTGATTGTTCTGAAATGCATATTTAATAAAACATAATAATGATCTAGCCAAATTTTATTTCTTTTTATAAATAAAAATTCATTTTTTTAACTGCTGAACTGCTATCAGATCAGGCTCTTTAGTTTTAAAAAGAAAAAAAAACTGATAAGCCTCACTGCACGAAATGTTCAATTACAACTTTTCATATTATTTTAGTACAGGGTGTTTCTAAATTATCTCCCATATTCTACACGTTTATTGCTCAAAAACTACAACCTGTGACAATAAAGTTCGGTGAATGATGGCATATTGAGAGTGGATTGCTCACTTACATGAAACAGCAGTTCCTTCAAAGTAATCCCCGTCGATGGTAATTCACTTCTGGGAACGCCTGTACAAGTCCTGGAAACTCCTGGCGTAGTAGTTTTTAGGGATAGCCTTCAGTTGGGTCGTAACATTATGTTGGATGTCTGGCCACTTCGGGGGTGTCTTCTACGGTGTTCCGGCCTCCTCGGAACCGTTTAAACCACTCATAAACACACTTCAAAGTAATAGCACTTTCTTTGTAAACTGTTGTCATCATTTCATGAGTCTCTTTCATTCGCTGATCCATTTTGGTTTTCGACCGCGCGTACTACGCCTTCTCTCTTCAATGTCCTGTTTAAACACAATAAACACACTCGCAGTGCTGATTCTCTTAAATTTGTTTAAACATGTCTCGACCTGTCTGGGGCAGGATACGACGATGGTGCACTCTTACGACCGTTAGCAATTTGACGTCATTTACCGAACTTTATTGTCACAGGTTGTATTACACATTTTAACTTGATTTTTTTTTTATTCACAAGAAAAACTCAAAAACTTTATTAGCATGCCTGTTATAATGTGTCCCCCCATGTATGGTGTGAAGGACATCAAAGCGAAACTTGATTCCTCCCACGTTCTGGCTAGTATCTCAGCAATTGTTTCAATTATTCTGTTCTTGAGAGTTTCAATGTCATCAATGTTTGTCTTGTACACTCTGTCTTTCACAAATCCCCAAAAGAAAAAATCCAGAGGGTTCGCATCGGGTGAGCAAAGGGTGCCAAGGGATTGGCCCATCCCTTCCAATCCATCGTCCTGGAAAGATTATACCAAGGCACTGCCTAACTTGCAGGCCCCAGTGAGGAGGTGTTCCATCTTGTTGGTAGACTATGCAGTGTTCTCCCCAGAAAATTTTATTAGGTGGGTGGAAAGATAAAATAGCCGGGTGGACAACAATTAAAAACAAATAAAATATTCTGTGTTGTGCATTTTTCGTATATTTAGCCGGGTGGTCACGAAAATCAGCCGAGTGGTGTGCCCGTTCAAAAGGGCCTGGGGAGAACCCTGCTATGTTGGGCTGCAGTTCTTCCACCTGTGGAATCAGGTAATTCTCCAGCATATCTAGGTAGGTTGCAGTGGTAAAGGTGTGTTCAGCGAAAAAGAAAGGTCACTCGATCGTGCATTAAACCGCACCAAACATTAATTTTTGGGCTGTCGCGTATATGCTCCCTTAGAACGTGGGAGTTTTGTGAGCCCCAAATGCAGCAGTTGTGTTGGTTACCGATCTGGAAGTATGGAATGTTGTGTCATCAGTAAACAAAATGTCCTCGAGGAAAGTGGGATCGTTGTTGATTTTTTGGAGCATATCCTCAGCAAACTTCTTGCGCTTGGATCGGTCATCTGACTTCAGTTTGTGCATCATCTGGAATTTGTAAGGTGTAAGACGAAGGCGGTGCTTCACTATTTTATGTGCGGATCCAGTTGACGAGTCGCTTGGCGAAGTGATTTACGAGGACTACGATTGAATGTCTCCCTGACCATTTCCACTCTCTGTGGTGTCGCTGAAGGTCTACCTGCATCCTCTTTGTGTAACGGGCTGCCTGTGTTTAAAAATTTTTTATTCCATAGCTTAATTGACTTATGATTTGGAGGATCCTTTTTAAACTTGGTTTTGAACATTCTTTGAACTGTAATCATCGACTTAAACTTCGTAAGCCATAACACGCATTGAGCTTTTTCTTGAACACTCGCCACTGTTTACTGTGTCTCGCAGAAAATGGAACAACACGCCAACAATGGTACCACGTGCCAATCGCATGTTTCATTATCAACTCAAGCGAGGCTAAAAAACTTTTTGAGTTTTTCTTTGTGGATAAAAAAAAAAATCACGTTAAAATCTGTAATAGTTTTTGAGTAATAAACATGTAGAATCCGTAAAAACACCCTTATTTTTTTCACGGACATTTAGTAGTTTTCATAATCACTAAGTAGTTTTCACAAATATGTAAAATGTAGTACCTTTTCACAAACATTTAATCCATATTTATAATAAATTGTGTAAATTGACAGAATAATTGTAGACAGTGAGCAATTTTTTTTGTATGTTTATGTATGCAAATAAGTATTGAACATACGTATATTTTATTTTTTTACTGAGCAAAAATATGTATGCTTGCTCTACATTTTTATGTCTACATTTTGTGTAAGCACTTCTGATTGGTTAATGGATGCAGCCATACATATTCACTTGTGTCCAAAACTTAAGCATAATCAATGTCAGTATATGATATTATTTGAAAAAATGAAGGAAAAATTCTGCGACCTAGATTCGAACCAGGAACCTCAAGTGTCCTATGCTCGACACCTCTACCAATTCTGATGGTTGGATAGTAGAAATTCTCAATCTGTGAACCTGGTGCTCGCTTCCCATTGGGCTTTTCACCTTCACAACTTGGTTGTCTTTAAGACACTTACTGACAGCATGGCTGCACGTTTGTCTGCGATAGCCCAGTTGGTAGAGGCATCAAGCACATAACACTTGAGGTTCCTAGTTTGGATCCAGGTTGCAGAATTCTTCCTTCCATTTTTTCAAATATCATTTCCTGATGTTTGCAGTATCAGCTTCAGTTTATATTCATTATTTGTTAATATCAGTATACTTATTTCATATATCAACTTCCAGAATGAGGTGAAATTTAATGTGTGTGCAACGCTGCATTGCAAGAGCAAAAGAAGAAAGTCAAAACTATTTAAATAAACATGTCCTATTTCATAAAAAAAAGAAGTTTTATGTAAACAGAAAAAAAATAGTTTTTTTTTGTGTAGACAACCAAAGCTTTGTTTGAACCGGAAATAGACAAAAATCAAGGGTCATCCAATTCTCTGGAGACATTCCTGCTTCGAGTTTTACAATTATTTTCCTTTCATGACAAGATCAATTTGGTGTCTGTGGCCCATATTAAATGCAAAATCAATGATAACAAGCAGTTTTCATTCATGTGCGTACTGCACGTGCTCACATGTGAGTACTAATGCCACGTGTTACGATGTTGACTATGTAATTCAAAAACTACTCGTTGGAATTCAATCAAATTTTAACCGTTGTTCACAAGCAAAAGATCTGATTAGTTGGGAACAATTTGACCACCCGCTTTACAGTCCGGAACTCGCATCCAGTGGCTACCACGTGTTCCAGGAGCTAAAGGAGATCATTGGCAGCTGCATTTCAGTGACGTTGAACAAGTGAAAACTGCGTGATTTTCTTCACCGGCGGCAGCTTCTATGAAGTGATCACGTTGAAGTACATTGAGTTCTATGACAAGTTCTTAAATAAACTTGGAAACTGTGGAAAAATAGTTTAAGTACATAGAATCTGGTAAAGAAAAATTTTTGAGAATATATATATAGTAGTTTTGTTTTTATTGCAAAACAGACCTTGCTTTATGAATAACTCTCCTATTTACATATCAACGTTTGTACAGTCAATTCTCGTTAATACGAAATCGTGGGGACCAAGAAATTTTTTCGTATTATTCGTATTTCGTATAAACCAACAATACTTAAAGTGTTATGAAATAAGCACGGAAATAGAATACTTTAAGTTAGAAATAATTTTTATTCATCTCTCCTAAAAAAATCTGTAATAACAGTTTGTTTTCGCGCTAAAACGATTTTTTTTATTGTTGAAATAAATAACGGACAAAATAAATAACGTTTTTTAAACAGCGTGGCCTGGCGAATTTGCCAATAACTATCGGCTTTTTCTTGTCAGTGCCATCCATATTTGTACATAATACTGACAACCTTTCTTTGCTACTTTTCCCTATGAAAGATACCGTAAAAAAACATTAGATACATGTACAAAATTATCGGTAAAAAATACAATAAAGTTTAAATGACGCATGCATACCTCCATGACATTTTTCACCTTTTAAATAAGATTTCTCGGGCAGAAGATTATAAAATAGGGCGGTTTCGTCAGCGTTGTAACTTCAGATCTAATGAAAGATCCTTTCGTTTCCTTTTGCTTTAAGCTGACATTGAATAAAATTCCTGACTGTAGATAACTGCGTTGTAGCGATGAGAAAATTGATTTTGAAACAATACCGATATTGCACTTGTTTAAATAAAGATTTGAGCGCCATGTGACAGGATTTCAGATCTGAATAGCTGAACCAATCAGATTTCGCGAATCAGATTTCCCGTTAGCTTCAAAGCACGTGATTCAGATTTAGCGAATCAGATTTTTCGTTAGTTTGAAAGCACGTGATTCGTTAGTTTGAAAAATTCGACTAAATAACCGATGTTTTTTTTATCGAAAAAAAATCGAGTATTCATTTATTCGAATACTGTAATTCAGAAGCAATCACATATGAAATGACTTTGAAAATTATTTTTATTAAATTTACACTTCGAAATCTGAAATTTTATCATTAAAATTGTTCCTAAAAGGACTATTTTTCAATCAAATTATGAAATTTTCCTTCGTATAAACCGTATTTTAATAAAAATATGTTCGTATAAAGCAGAGAATTTTACATAGTAATTGCTTTTTCGGGGACGGGCCACACAATGTTTTCTTATTAACCGGAATTTCGTATTACCCAGTTTCGTATTAATGAGAATTGACTGTAGTTTTTCTGGATCTGATTCTTTAAATGTTACTTTGTATGATTATTCTTAACTTTTGGACATGAGTGTAGCTACAAGGAGAGATCAAAAATCTCCTCTAGTTGTCTATAAGTTACACAATTTATTATAAATATGGATTAGATGTTTATGAAAAAGTATTAAATGGTTGTGAAAAAATACTGAAGCATTGTGAAAAAGCTGTAAAAAAACTCCCAAAAAATGTGAGGTCCTTTTAAATGTTTGAGTTACTTTTTTTTTTATTTTTTTTTTTTCAATTTT
>JAHWFO010049272.1:59364-122486 GCA_023313115.1 Rhysida immarginata
AATTGGACTGTTGAAATGAAAACAACGCAGGCCACCAAAGCGAGAGAATCTGAGGAATTCCATCAAACAATTGAAAATTAAATTAAAATTAAAATAAGAAATATGAAAAATAAACCACAGCCATATTGAGTTAAGGAATTTATATAAATACTAGTTGGTACCTGCAACTTCGCCCGCTCGCACCATCTATTGAGGGGAATTACAAAGCAAAAGCAGATAATTTTAAAGGGATTTAGGAAAGTGGTGTCCTCCCGTGGGAAAGAGATATTTTCCCACGGTAAAAAGTAGCCTATGTTACTTTCGAGCCCTCCAACTATCTCCATACAGAAAACCACATCAATCCGTTGCTCCGTATCGACATTAAAGAAGGACAAACAGACAGACAAACAAGCAATCAATCACACCTTCACATTTATAATAATAGTATGGATTATAACGACTCTTAAAAAAAAAGTTAAAAATAATAAAATAGTCATTAAAACTAATCACTTTACAGTTCGAACTATTAATCTAATTTCACCTAATGAATTTTACTAGGAGGAGCAACTATATTACACACTTGGACCTTGGTATCCAAGAGCACGGTCCAACGGAAAAAAAAATTAAAAAAGGCAATACTATAAAAAAAACAAAAACAGACTATAATCAACTACCAGCCAAAGCTTAGAGAAAAAGGTAGTTCATAAATTTGGGTACGCAGTCGATTTTTTTGGCATATTCTGCACTTCTGTGCTAGTGCTGAGCATGAACGAGCAACAATCGACATCATATCCATTGCACGCGTCACGTTTTTGATGAGCGAGGAAACTTTCTTTCCCATTGGTACAGTAATCTGTAGATTCCTATCTAGTATAATTCCTGTGGTTGTTGGCAGAGCATTGTGTAACATCAAACCCTATGTTAGCATCAGAATTGAACCACTGAACTTTTACTGATTGCTTTAGAGGACCAAAGACGTGGAAATCATACAGGGCAAAATGGGACATGTTGGCATGTAAAGCAATTTCCAACTGCCTCACCGTTTCATCTGATGGGTCAAATCTATGGTGGTTTCCCTTCCTTGTCAAAATTTCTTGCACCATTCAACCGCTGCTGTATGAGAAAACTATAGTCAGCTTTCATTCTCGTAAAAGTTTTCATTGGCTTTGGAAAGATTGTACCATGAATGCCACCTTCCAACCTAATGACAACTAGAAAGAAGCAAACAGCTAATGTGCGGGACAGTCTATCTCACTATTACTTAAATAATGAATAGAAGCTCTTTTTCCATTCAAGGCAATATCTTCGCACCTGTGCAGACCAAACATGTTTCTATTGAACAGTCCTCATAAAATAAATGTAAGAAGTAACATTTGAATGCTTATAAAAGAGAAAAATCACAACAAATGGATTTTAAGCACTTAGCTTCATTGAGAACTCGGAAATTTTAAAAGGTTAAAACAAAATTTATTAAAAATTTAATAATCAGACAAACCTTTTAAAATAATTAAATCAGTATTTAAAGTAATTAAATAAGGCAGGTTCTATGCATATATTAAGTAGCGGAAGAATGGAGCTACTTATTGATTTTACCATGTCCATCTGTCCGCTTATATTTTCTACATGTTTTGACTTGGGAGGTTGAAATTCGGAATGTAGTTTATTTAGGGTCAGATCATTAACACAACCACTTGAGAGAGTGACAAACGACACTTCGTTGAGGAATGAAGGTCAAGGCTACTCGAAAAAACGCGATTCCTATCGTTAGGGCATTTACTTTCTTCACTCAAATGATTGTTGGTTGATCCTTTCCTTGAGGAAACCAGTCATGGGTTTGAGGGTATTTTTAATGGTAGTGAAGAAATTTCACATGGAAAGCGTCACGTTTCTAGGCAATAACAATGGAGGACATGGTTCAATCTTTCAACAATGGAAAGGAGTGATACAACTACCGAGAAACAAGGAAGTAGAAGAGAAAAACCATTGTTAAGGGTGACCTACACAAATAAACTTTATTTTTTAACAAAAATTTTTTATTAATGATGAAAAATAGGAAAGAAAATTTCACAGCCTGGATTCGAACCAGGAACCTTTGGCTAAGACCGCCAACCTGCCAACCAATTGCGCCACTGCGGCCATGAAAGCGAACCGCTATTTACATGACCTTAGGGCTGGTTAGAGCAGTTACCTAGTCCGCAGGCCGGGACTATCTTTCCTAAGGCGTAAAATTCTTTAAAGAATAAATCATTAGACGGTCAGTGAGGGTTTTTATTGTACGCCAACCTCAGCTGTTCAAATTAATGATAAAAAATAGGAAAGAAAATTCCGATTAAGGTTATGCAGTTATGATTTTTCAAGGAATTATTATAGGATATATCTTTATATAAATTTTTTCTTTGTTTTTAGTTGTAAATACTGACTATGTATATTCAGCCCGAAGTTACAGATAGAGGCTATCCTTTGTCAATGAAAAGAGGCTTTTTTCAGGGTCTTACCACCCTGTGTTTAATTTTCATATTTTATGTGTTATGTGGGTATACAAAGGAGTGAAATTTGGTTGTGCCATATGTGTATTTCGCATATCTCAAGACCCCAGCAGTAGATTTCTCGGTGTTTCGCTGTTGTGTGGAGTTCATTTAAGATGTGTCAATCATTTCTGTATGACCTACCTACTTAATATATGTGGCAGTATAGTGAGAATACCATAAGATTTCACTGCCCATTTATTTTGAGATAACCAATTGACTCTTTTAGGCAAACATGACACTTAGCTAGCAAGTAATTATTTCTTTATGAAGTTCTTGCAATTCAACCAGCATTGCTAATGGTCATGTTTGCTGACTTTGTAATCAAATTACCTTGCATTTAAATGTTGATTATGTTGATTATTTGCAGAATTTATGTCAAGAAATAACAAAGACAAATATGAGCCACCTAATCCACGTCGAGCTCATACAATCATGTCTCAAGAAGATGTGGCTGCCGGTAAAAAATCTCATTGGCCAGAACTAGAAATTACTGGTAAGCATTTTATTTTTCCTCCTTTGTGCACATTCAATGTTAATAAAAACTTGCTAGCCAATTTATTAGGAACCCCCCCACTTAATATGGTGTTGCTCCCCTATGTGCCTGGTTATTCTTCTGGGCATTGATTCCACAAGAATCTGAAATGTTCCAAAGGGACGCTGGTTTTGAAGTTGGCCAATAGTAGTCAGTTGTGGCTAGTTATGTCGTACTTTTTTGAATTTGTTCTAAAGGTGTTAGATTGGGTTGAGATTGGGTGGCTCTTTGAGATTACAGCAAGTCTGCTGGGTATTCTTTGCTATTCTCATACAAATGAAAACAGATAAGTAAAAGAAGCCTCATAATCCTATGCTACAGCTATAATGCATTTCAAGCATTATATTTTACAGGGTGATCCCAGACGTTATTTTTTTTATTCAATTTGTTGCTGGTCCCCTATTTACCTTTGGGACAAAACCTTCCCCGAAATATATGAGGTGTAACAGGCCCTTTACACCCTTCAAGTTTCAGGATAATTTGTCCATTATTTTTCCGACAAAACATCTAAAATCAAAGGTGTTCATATTATTTACGGAGATCCATATCTAGTATCACGATAAGTGAGTAAATAGAGTTCAAGCAGTGACTGAAACAAGAAATATTTAATGCCAACGCATTTCGAATGTCTTCATCATCGGAGGCTATCCTGTTACAAAGTTTAGGCCGGTAAGTGTGTTCCTTGTATAATAATAGAAATGGCAGATCTAGTCGAGTGCTCCTCAACGTGCTGACCTGATGGGGCGGCTCTTCCACCCTTCTGATCAGGAAATCGATGACTCTGTCCCTTTCAAAGAAGGTTTGGTCGTTAAGAAGGCAGATTCACTGTGGCAGTGGTGTCTTCTAATCTCCATTTCTTCCTTAATCAGGATTCTACTCTTATCTCGTCCTTTCCATATGATCTCCATGCATTCCTCCATGCTTAGCATGCGATGTGCTGCCCTTATGAGATGGTCCACGTAGGCTGACTTACCGTCTCCATTCCTCCAAACCCAGTGGTTTTCCTTTAACCTCTCCCGGAACGACCTGGCCATCAAGCCCACGTAGACAGCTTCACAGTCTGGACATTGAAGCAAGTACACACCCGCACGTTAGAATACATTCGCGTCATCGTCCATCCGGGTTCAGAATCCTATTGGATACGAGTGTGTACTTGCTTCAATGTCCAGACTGTGAGACGGTCTACGTGGGCTCAACAGCCAGGTCGTTCCGGGAGAGTATCAAGGAACACCACAGGGCTTGGAGGAATGGAGATGGTAAGTCGGGCTATGCGGACCATCTCATAAGGGCCAGACATCGCATGTTAAGCATGGAGATCATATGGAAAGGACGGGATAAGAGCAGAATCCTGATTAAGGAAGAAATGGAGATTTCCGCCTTCTTAACGGCCAAACCACCTTTGAAAGGGATGGAGTCATCGATTTCCGGATCAGATTAGAAGATGAACAGAAGGGCGGAAGAGCCCCCCCATTAGGTCGGTGCTTTGAGGAGTGCTCAACTAGGTCTGCCATTTCTATTATTATATAAGGAACGCGCTTACTAGCTTCAACTTTGTAACAGCATAGCCTCTGATGATGAAGACATTCGAAATGCGTTAGGCATTAAATATTCTTGTTTCCGTATCATTTCTTGAACTCTCTTTATTTACTTTCACATTATTTTGTCCAACCCCTTTATGTTCCTATGATAATTTTGCTCAACCTGACCTCTCCAATAAAATGCTGAAGTTTTTTCTCATGCTCATTGTGAATCACTCTGTTTATTTATTTTAACGTTTCTTGCCCTACTATCTTGAGGATTTAAAAAATTTAATTTTACATTTTTTCACAGGTACAATTCGTAACTTAAGTCCGCAGCTATGGAATTTAAATCATCTAACATCATTGTATTTGAATGACAATAACTTATCACGTATACCTGCTGACATTGCTCGTCTCAACTCTTTAACGTACCTGGATTTATCTTGTAATAAGCTGCGAAGCCTGCCTGCAGAGCTGGGAGACTTGGTTCTATTGAGAGAACTACTCCTTAACAATAATTGTTTAAGGGTCTTACCGTACGAACTAGGAAAGCTGTTCCGGCTTCATAATCTAGGTAAGCTAAAATAATTTTAAAAATATCTGCTATTGTTTGTTTAATTTATGTTTTTATGGGTGGGGAGGCTAATTTCAGTTATTTTCAAGTGTTGCCAAATTAAACGTGGAGAATTAACCTTTTGCGTTGTTTTGTTTTTTGTGAATAAATTTGTGGAAGGTAAACTCCACGGAAAATATCGACTTTATATTTTTTGCATCATGACATTAATCCAGGTTAATAGAGTTTATATCATTTAAAATTTTTCGATTTATCCTAACGTTTTATTAAGAAAAGTGCCTTGGAAAATTGAAAATTTGTCATAAGGGAGTCTTTAGGTGTTGAGCCGCTACTTCTCCGCATTGAGAGATCTCAGTTGCGCTGATATGGCCACGTGATATGGATGCCGCAAACTGGTCTCCCTAGGCAGTTGTTATTTTCTAAGCCGGTGGGTAAGAGACCAAGAGGTCGGCCTAGAACCAGGTGGCTAGACCACATGGAGAATCTGTGTTTGAGTCGATGGCAGAAGATCGCGATCGCTGGAGATCCTCCATAGGGCTACTGCCCCCGCAACCCTAACGGATAAGCGGGTTTGAAAAGTAAGTAAGTAAGGCCGTCTGATCATCCATCCCTTCTCCAGAGAACACAGTGGAACAAGACGGCATTTCCTGTCACGAGAACCTCTGGGAATTTCGTTGCCGAGATTCTAGTCACTTTCGATTCTAATTTCAATTCGAACAATTCTACATATCGTAATATTTTGGTAACCTGTTTTACTTCAGAATGCTTTCGTTTTGTTCTTTGTTTGGATGTGTGAATAGACATTCGGATAGAAATTTCACGTTTCATACATTTCCACAATCAGAATCGATAAAAAAAAGAGTGGATTAGTTTTTGACAACTGGTATCCAACTCCAAACAGCATCGTATGCTCAGCTCGTTTTGAAGCGTCATGCTTTGCTAACGCATGCGCCATTTTAAACTTTGTATCAATTCAAACAAGAAATTCACTGAAACTAGATTGCATATAAGGTAGAACTAGAGGTTCTTCCAACTCTAAACGGGCCCGGCGTTCTTCAAGAACAACGATCGAACAGACATGTGCTAAATGCCGAAGGAATGAGGTAGGCCTATCTGCTGCGTATGTATGTGCACACACTGACGCAGCAAGCAGAAGATCCCGTTTCACGGTTTAATGCATAGGGCTGTATATCGCAGAACTTGCTGTAGCATTTAATTCTGCTAACAGCCCTTGTATATCGCTGTCACTGTTATCAAAATCGCTGTCGTCAGTATCGGTCTTGTTTTCATATTCATAGTCCATTGCGATGCCCAACTGACAACGTCCAATGTGTGACGTCACGATTTCGAAACTCCTTCACACTTCTCCGCAAATTGTGACGTAATAGATTGCTGAAACATGGCGCTAGTGTCGATCACAGGGGGGAGGGGAAAAATGAAAGTTTTTCGTGCATTTTATCAATTTTGTATTCGAATTGAAAATTTTTATATATGCTTCATTGTTATTGAGACCTTTATTTTTCATTTTAAACAAACTTATTTTGAGCGTGGAGTTTACCTTTAAAGCAGTCGTTAATTATTTTTTTTTTTTGTATTGTTCATTATGAATTATCCTTTATTTTTCAAAATTCTTTAAAAAAAAAAACAAACTAGAATCATGTTTAAAATTTATTATTTCTAGTTCTGCAAATGTTGAAAGTTTAAATTGAAAAACTATAGCTCGGGACAGGTTAACCTTGCAATGGAGGAAGGAGCAAGTGCAGTGTGAGAATCTTTGTATCAATGCGCAGAGTAATTAAGGAAGGTGCGAGTAGGTAATAAGAAAAACTTATTCTAGAAACAGGACAATTGCTTGCTATAGAAATATTTGACATTGTTCCGAAATCTTACGTAAGCATTTACAACTACAGTGGGGGACCGCGAATCCGGAATTGAGTTTAAATACTAGGGAGAGGAGGGAGCAGACACGCATTTCGACCTCAAACGTGGTTTATCTCAATATTTTTGCACTTTGTAATATTTTTTATACAATTATTAAAAGTTTCATGTCTATCTATAAAATCACCGCAATTTGGTGAAACAAGAAGCCTCGCAAGAAGCTATAGGGCCACGTGATCTGCCACGGGCGGGGAAAAAATTATATTAAGAAAAAAACAACATTCGTTGATATAATTAATTTTCCATGCCACCCATGTAACATGCATAAAATAATGCTAAGCATTGAACCAAACAAAACAAAAAACACGTCAAGTGCTGAAACATCGACGGATGAATAATGTTTAAGATGAAAATCGTGAAAGTTTCTTAGTGTCATATTTGTTTTTATTTTAATTAAAATTCCTTAATAAATTATATTAGCCTGAATTATATTCATAATGGTATTCTTTGAGCATTTTTAATGATATATATAATGCATTTTCAGACTGTTAGGCCCGATTGCCGACAATGTATACATTCCGAAAGACCTAATTCGCCGACGAATTTGCTGCATTTTTGAAACATTGATTTAACACGGATTCTAATTGAATTTTCCTGCAATTTCTAACACTCTTCTGCTGAAGTAAAAATAATACACAGTTATTAATGAATTTGTGTGATAATTCTTAGAAACATCGGAAGGAAAATTAATTTTGATAGTGGCTAACTAAGCATGAAGAACTCTGACTTGGAGTTGGTTTAAAAAAAAAAAAAAGACGATCGGGACAAAATCTTTATATAATTACATTAATAAATAAGATTATGTTACAATAAGGATTTTAATCGTATAATTGTGAAAACTTTTATTTTAAAATAAATTTTAGATAACAGTCTTCAGAAACGATTTACCGTAGGGGACCACGAATCCGGAATGCTCGCGACCAGAAGCCTCCCAGATTCGTGGTCTTTTTCCTCGGGAGAAGATACACAACACGTGTGTAATTATACGCATTTCTGACAACTGTTATTTAAAATTTATTTTTAAACTAGCAGAGGTCCCGGCATTGCCCGGGATAATTACGCTTGTAGGTAAACAGAACAACCTCAAAAAGCTAAATTAAACCTCCAAATTGGTTAAATAATTACTCAATCACTACAATATAGAGCGAAGGGACTATCCATTCTAATAAAAATCCGAAAGACAGGAGTTTACCTCTTCACTGAAAAAACCCATTCTAGGTGATATACCGGGACTTGATTTATAGCAAAAAAAATTTTTAAAGGCTCACAATGGATGGACCTCTCCAAGGATGCCTTCTAGTCTAAATAATTTTTTACTCACGTAATCTTACTTTAGATGTACACTTGATGTTATTGCAATTTCCTTTCTTCTTTCCATGTCTTGAAGCAAAAATTGGCCATTCATCATTTTGTGTAGTCTAGCGGTCGCCGATTCTTCTATTTACTTGCTTACCATTTGCTCAATACAGCACGAAGCTAAAGGAGTGCTTCCTCTATCGTCTTTCACTCTTTCTCAATAGTCTGCTAACTCATTATCTCCAGATTTTTAAAGATTTTCAAGAAATTGTTAAGTACTAAGAATTCTCTTTTCTAAGAAAAGCCTGAATAACAGGAATTCTATGCATTGAATTCTATATTGCACAAACTTTGCCTTGCATTGTTGGTCATGAGACATATATTGTTGATCCTTGCAGAGTGTTTGTGAATGGCGTGTTGATACCATTGTTGCAAAAACTGTGTCTTGCATTGTTGGTCATGAGATATTTCTCATTAATATGCCCTGCCATAACCATGAATATCGATTTTTTTATCAATAATTATTATTTTTTCGAAATCTGAGGTAGACAGTGACCTTCCTCATGCTTTGAAGGTCATGTATGCAAAATTTTATCAAGATCGGAAGAAAACTGTAGATTTGTATAAAAAACAAACAAACAAACCCACAAACAAACATCCTTCTTTTCATCTTTTTTTTTTTTTATTTTATTTATTTATTTTTTTTTACCAAATATTTATAACTTCAAGCTCGTTCTTCACGTTTGGTTAGCCACTGTCACAATTAATTTTCCTTCCGATGTTTCTAAGAATTATCACATAAATTCATTTGCAGAAGAATGTTAGAAGTTGCCGGAAAATTCAATTAGGATCTGTCTTAAACAATGTTTTAAAAATGTAGAAAATTCATCGGCGAATTAGGCCTATCGGAATGTACACATTGTCGGCGATAAAGCAAAACAGTCTATTCTGAAAATGCACTAAATCATCAAAAATACTCAAAACTGCGCATTGTGAATATAATTTATTAAGGAATTTTAATTAAAACTACGTTTTATTCTGCAAACATGAAACTAAGCAACTTCCGTCTTAAACATTTTTCCTCCATGTTTTTTTTTTTCCCCCTCCTCCGTAAATATTTAGCATTATTTTTTCTCACTCCTCCATAAATATGGCTGATAATGAAAATTAATTATATCAACAAATGTTATTTTATTCTTAATAAAATTTTTGTCCTGCGTGGCTGATCACGTGGCCGTATTGCTTCTTGCGAGGCTTCTTGATTCACCAAACTGTGACTATTTTCTAGACAGACATTAAAGATTGGTGATTCAATTTACGGTTAGCATGAAACTTTTAATAAGTGTATAAAAAAAACTACACTTTAAAAGTAAAGTGCAAAAAAACAAACAAACTGAGATAAACCATGTTTGAGATTGAAATGTGCGTTTGCCCCCCCTTTCCCCCGGTAATCAAGCCTATTTCCGGATTCATGGTTTCCAGATTTGCGGTCCCCCACTGTAAGTACACACGCGTTGTGTAACTTCTCCCAAGGAAAAAGACCACGAATCCGGGAGGCTTCTGGTCCCGAGCATTCCGGATTCACGGTCCCCCACTGTAATTGCTTCAATCGACTTGTTGAAGGCGTGCGACTTGAGTAGCAATGGCGTGATAGCCTTGATAAGAAATAGTTCCTAAAAGGTCCACCATTATTAAATAAAAAGTATGAAAATACCTGGCAAGTGATGTGTTAAGTTTTTAAAATATGAAGAGTAAATAATAGTAAGTAAAAAAAAAATTTAGTCGGGTATATTTACTAAATAATTTTATTTTAAAAAATGCTAGGAATTATATTTCAGCCGCGCAAGAACATAGCCTTATCGCTGCCCGTACTTGATTCTTCATTGCAAGGTTAACCTGTCCTGAACCATAGAACTCTAGTATCATACATTTATTGATAATCAGTAATCATGTATGAGGCCTATCCAGAAAGTAAGTTCAGTTTTTTGTTTTTGCCGCTTAGTGCTGCTTAGATTTCCAAATGGCACTGTTTGTATTCTTCGTGGCGAGTGTTTGCAACGTTTTGAGAAAATCAAGACAACTACCACATGTAAATTTTTTTTCGTGATTCATTTTCTGAACACGAAGATCATTAAATTGGCTGAAACCCACTGTCAAATTTATGAGGAATTAGGTAAACAAGCGATGAGTGGTCGGTGGGTGCTACTTTTTAGTGTAGGATGTGAAAATGTGCATGATGAAGAATAGAGTGGTCAATCGGCCTTGGTGAATGATTATTTTGTGCATGCAGTTGGTGAGAAGACGAAGGAGAACAGATGATTCACTATGATCTCACTCTCCTAATATCACAGGAATCACCATTCTACATTCATATGCCTTGGGATAGCAGTGGACTATTTTTCAAGCATGTGCAAACAGTATAAATAAAGCATCAAGTGTTAGTAAGTTTAGTTACATTGTCATGAGTAAGGGGTAAGGTGTTCAGTGTTGCAATGACAAGAGCTATCAGATTCAAATGTGGCCTGGTATGTGGAGCACAACATAGGGGTCATTCAATATCGGAGGTGGCTCAAAAATTCCACATCCCACGGTCCACAGTTTCAAGTCTACTAAAAGTACGAACTTGACGGCATTACCTCCCACCGTGAACAACGCAGTGGTCGACCACACCTTAATGAATAGAACCAACGGCGTCCGAGTAGGATGGTCACCACTAACAGACAACTGACACTATGCCAGATGATTCAGATTTTCACCAGGGTGATACTAGAGCTGTATTGATGCGAACTATGCAACAAAATCTGGTGTCCATGGGATATGGAAGCAGAAGACCCATGAGGGTGTCCTTGCTAACGACAAGACTTTGTCAGCAACGTCTCTCCTGAGCCCATGAACACATCGACTGGACACTGGACAACTGGAAGCATGTGACCTGGTCTGATGAGTCTCGATTCCACCTGATACAAGCTGACGATAGGGCTTGAGTGTGGCGCACACCCCATAAGGCCATGGACCCAAGTTGTCAAGCATGCACTGTGCAACCCGGTGGTGGCTCAGTAATGGGCAATTGTGGGAAGCTCTTCAGTCGGAATGGTTGGCAATGTCTTCAGATGTCTTCCACCGATTTGTGAAATCAATGCCACGTCGCATTGTGGCACTTCGCCGGGTTAGAGGAGGCCCCAGACCTTATCAGGTGCTATCCCATGATTTTTGGCAGGTGAGTGTATGACAAGGGAATACAACACCTGGTGCAGTGCTACGACAAGTGCCTTAACAATGGTGGAAACTATGTAGAAAAGTAGTATAAGATGTGTTTTTCAAATACCAGCAAGTGCTTTTGCTAATGCTTTCTTGTGTGTTTTTTTTTAAATGTCTCATCGGAACTTAGTTTCTCGATAACCCTCGTATTAACCATTTTAATTGTACTGTACACGTTATTTAATTTTTGTATATAACTTTATAAATTTACCATATTTACTCGACTATAAGATGAGTCTTTCCCCCAAATCAAAGGGCCAATAAAAGGGGGGGGGGGTCAGCAAATTACATGTACTGTAATTTTTGGTACTGTATATAATACGCACTCCCCAAACTTTTTTTTTTTTTTTTTTTAAATCGTATCTTCATTGCATTTATTATCAGAATATCAAATATTATGTAGCTAAGAGTGAAGAGAGTGGGATGGAGATCAGTGTGGCTAAGACTGAGGTGCTGGTCCTTTCAAGACAGCCTGCTTGGTGTACTCTCCATGTTAGGGGAGCCCCATTGAGACAGGTGGAAAAGTTCAAGTATCTCGGGATTGCATTCACGAGTGATGGGCGGCAGGATAAAGAATTGGATGCTCGGGTCGGTGCAGCCAGCTGTGTCAGACATGAACTGTGGCGATCCATGGGAATGAAATGTGAGCTGGGAAACAAAGCCAAGCTCTGTCTTCAAATCTATCTTTGTCCCCATTCTCACCTATGGTCATGAATCTTGGGTAATGACCGAAAGAGTCTATCGCGGGTACAAGCGGCCAAAATGAGATTTCTGAGAGATGTGGCAGGTGTTTACCTACTAGATAGAGTGCACAGTGGCACAATAAGGGAGTCTTAAGTGTTGAGCTGCTAATTCTCCGCATGGAGAGATTTCAGAGTTATGGCCACATGATACGGTTGCCGCAAACTGGTCTTCTTAGTATTTTTCAAGCCGGTAGGTAAGAGACCAAGGGGTCGGCCTAGAACTGACTACATGGAGAATCTGGGTTAGAGTCGCTTGGATATTACCATGGAAACATGCGCCGGATGGTGGAAGATCCGATCGCTGGACATCCTCCATAGGGCTGCTGCCCCTGCGACCCTAACGGATAAATGGGTTTGAAAAGTAAGTAAGTATATACACTATATGATCACAAATATCCGGACACATGCACGTTTGCGCTCTAGCCACGATTTCATGGAAATCAATAGGGCATTGCACATCCCTTTGCCCGAATCAAAGCTTCCACCCTTCGGGGAAGACTTTCCACCAAATGTTGGTAGGTACTTTCCGGAATGTTCCTCCATTCCTCTCGAAGAGCGAGAATTAGTTCAGGTACAGAAGTTGGCCGATGTGATCTGGCCCGCAAGCGTCTTTCCAATTCATCCCACAGACTCTCTATAGGATTGAGGTCGGGACTTTGTGCCGGCCAACCCATTTCTTCGACCCCTGAGTCCGCAAACCACTGCTGTACACGCAAATGGCCCGTTTCCGAAAAATTGCCACAACATTGGAAGTGCACAGTTGTCCTAAATATTCAGATAACGGTTGGAGTTCATGATTCCTTGCACAGGAACAAACTGGTCCAGTCCGTACCATGAAAATGAGCCCCACACCATGACTCCTCCTCCTCCGAACTTGACTGTGGGCTCTGTGCACTCAGGTAAGAAGCGTTCTCCAGGTATGCGCCAAACCCAAACTCGTCCATCGGATTGCCAGTATGTAGCGAGATTCGTCTGTCCACATTACACGTTTCCATTGGTCCATTGTCCAGTTTCTGTGGGCTTTGCACCACTCCAGACGTCGCTTGGCGTTGACCCAGCTGATGTGGGGCTTGTGGGCAGCAGCACGGCCATGGAATCCCATCGTGTGCAGTTCTCAACGAATTGTCATGGTACTGGCATCATTTGCAGAGGCGTTTCAAAACTCTGTGGCAATTTTTTCCGCCGAGGACTTCCGGTTGCTGCGGGTGACACGACGAAGCACTCGACGGTCTCTGTCCATTAGTTTCTTGGGTCTACCGGTTCGTTGTTGAACTGTTGTTGATCCCCGGGTCTTCCATTTCATCATGACATCGCCTACTGTTGACTTGGGTATCTGAAGAAGGCTGGAAATGTCACGCACGGACTTGCCACATAGGTGACATCCAGCGATGGTTCCACGTTGGAACTCACTGAGCTCTGCCGAACGACCCATTCTTGCCAATGTCCAAGCAGAGTTGTGTCTGAAGGTGTGGGAAGCTATTTAACTGATGTGCAAGTCATTATCATGTGACATTGGGCCAATCGATGATCTGTGAGGGGTGTCCGGATATTTTTGATCATATAGTGTAATATGTAATAGGGATTTTTTTTAACTTTTCTTTTCCCCTGTGTATTATGGTATATGCCAACTTTTGCAAGTTAATGCTAAAATATTCTCCACCTCTGCTGTAGCTTCAAAGCAAGATCGCACAAGATTTTACAATAGATTTTAATTTTTAAATAAGTATTTTTGCTTCCATGTTCATTAAAAAAAATTTTTTTTCACAAAAGTGGGGTCGTCTTCTAATCGAGTCATCTTAGTCAGGTAAATATGGTAGATTATGAAATCAAAGCAATTTTACTGAAGATTTTGCATTTTTTCCCTCCCTTTTGTTCTAGGTCTTAAAGGAAACCCATTATCACCTGAAATACTAAGTATTTATAGTGAACCAAATGGAACACAAAAGATCCTGTCATACATGTTAGATAATTTATCAGGTAAGAGAGATTAACTTTTAGGTGTAGACTTATGAGTTAGCTTGATTGTAACAGATACTGTAGATGAGGGCGTGCCTATCAGAATGAAGTAAAGTAGAATTTATAATTGGCCTAACAGGAAAGAAAACAGACGGATTGGTTAATGGTTACTGATTAGCTTTGATTACATAAAGGATGACTTCATTGTTTAGATGTTAATCCATTCACCGAATTTTTTTTTGCCACATCTTGTCTTATTAAAATAAATACACTGTCATATCAATGAATTATGACCAGCACCCCTTCAAGGCACACGCATGGTTCGCCCCAACAACGATTACACATTGCAAAATTTGCATAACAGGTTTAGAAAGCTTTAAACCTGGTGCATCAAACGGCAGGTGCACAAGCCTCAAGATGGGTTAACGTCCGGATTTAATGGACATCCAAAAAGGGACAATAATAGGCTATAGCAGCAAGGGTGGCACCATCTCCGAAACGGCACGATTTCTGAACTGTTCACGGTCCGCTATAGTGAAGGTGTACAAAGAGTGGACAGCAGGGACAGAAATCGCGTCCCAATGCCATCACTGTAAAGGGTCACGGCCATCGACCGACGGGATGAGCGGCGCCTATGACGACTCGTAAAAAGTGACAGGAGAGCCACAGTCCATCGACTGACCACCAGACTCGGCAGTGGTGCTAACAGACGTGTATCTGACATTATCGTTGAATGCACCCTGCTACGGATGGGCCTGAACAGTCGACGCATGGTTGCTGCACCCATGTTGACCAGGTGTCATAGTCAAGGATGCCTAGACTTTGCACGTGAGCACCGCCATTGGACCACAGACGAGTGGGCTAAGGTCGCCTTCTCCGACGATTCAAGGTTTTTGCTCCATAAGATTGACGGGCGATGGCGAGTGCGTCGTGAAAGCCATGAAAAGAGACTGCAGGAGGCTATTGTGGGCCAGTGGGGTAGTGTGCATGTGCGGGGATCTTCTGTTGGGAGCAGTTAGGTTCACTGATTTGTCTAGAGGGCAATTTGAATGCCTGTGGCTATCTGTCGATTGTAGCAGACCAGGTGCACCCGTACATGCTCATGATTTTCCTCCTGATGGTGTGTTCCAGCAGGACAATGCACCCTGCCACAAGGTACGTCTCCTTCTGGATTGATTCGAGGAACACTCTACTGACTTTCGAGTGCTCCCTTGGCCCACTAATTCGCCGGACATCAATCCAATCGAACATCTGTGGGAGCACCTTGATCGCCATATACGGCAGCTGGACCCTCCACCTATGACTCTCGAAGCTCGGTGGACAGCACTTCAAGCGGAATGGACTGCCATACAATCGGACACATACTGCACACTTCTTGCATCCATGCCACGACGCCTAGCAGCAGTTATAGCGGCGAAAGGTGGCTACTCCCATTACTAAGCGGGTGGTCATAATTCAGTGATGTGACAATGTATAATTATCATGAGTTAGGGCATGTTAGCCTCTGACGATGACGGTATGTCGAAACGCGTAAGGCAAATAAATAACTTCGTTTCCATATCACTGTGGTTTCTTCACTTATTTTTAATTTATTTTTTTTTGTGTATGTGAGTGTATGGATTTAGGAATTTAATGACTGCCCCTCATATTGAGTTGTTGCATAATTATTTGTATATGATCCTTATGTAAATATTAATTTAAATATACAGGGTTAGCACAAATGAATGACCGGGTTTTAAAAATTTATATTTTCAAAACTGTTACATATATTACAATAAGTGATACACGAAATTAAAGAAAATTATATCAAGTTTTTTTTTCCCCCACCGTCGGTCAATAGACGGCAGCACATCCACAAAACGCTGTGATTGAAATCCAAAAATGGCGACAACGACAGAGAAGAGTTTTCGGGTAGTAGAATATGCAAGGGTTTTACAGTTACTTCTGTGCAGCATGCATTTAGAAATCGCTACGGAAAGGAAGCCCCAAGTCACAAGAATATTCTGCGGCGGTATAGGCAATTTAAAGATACAGGTTGCTTGTGCAAAAAGAAAAGCAGTGGCTGCAAAAGGGTGAGGCTGAGTTTTGTTCAAAGTCCACGGAAGTCTATGACAGTTGCTGCCCATGAACTTGGGAATACCCAGAAAACAGTATGGAAAATTTTACGAAAAAAATTACATTTCAAACCGTTCAACTTACAATTGACGCAACATTTAACAGTGGACGACAAAATTCGTCGATTTGACTTTTGTGTTTGCATGCAAGAGAAATTGGAAAGTGAAGATTTCGCAGATAAACTGATTTTCTCAGACGAAGCAATCTTCCATTTATCAAGAAATGTCAATCGTCATAATGTTAGTGTGGGGAAGTGAAGCGCCCCATGAAATTGTGCACTTGCAAAGAGATTCACCAAAAGTGATCGTTTTTTTGTTTTATGTAACAAACAAAATTGTATGGGCCATTTTTCTTTGGTGAAAAAAAACGGTAACAGGTAGCAATTATCTGGACATGTTGCAAATTAGGTTATTTCCACAACTGTGTGAGGACAGCACAGATTTTGGTGGAGCCCCAGCATGTACGAGCTTACTTAAAGAAGGAACTTCCACGCTGATGGATTGGGCGTGCGAGTGACAGTGATTTACCTTTAATCACATGGGCACCAAGATCCCTGGACTTTACGCCATGTGATTTCTTGTTATGGGGTTACATCGCTTATTATAACGTGTAAGAGTTTCGAAAATATAAATTTTTAAAATCCGGTCTTCATTTGTGCTAACCTTGTATATGAATTTAAAAAACTGGTATTTTATAAATTTTATAAATACAGTGGTACTTTGATTTTCAAATGTGTTGAACATTTTTCTGGTTTTTAATCATTTTGGGGAGGGGGGTTCTGTTGACTTTTTTGATTTATGAACAAGAGATGCTTGACCTTTGTACAACATAAATTGTAGTGCAACAAGAGATGCTTGTAGTTGGAAATTTATAACATATAAAAAATCCACCGAAAGCTTTAAAATTTAATACTCTGCACTGAGAAACTTTAGAGATGTACACTGGGAGAATGAGTGATAAATGAACTCTTATCCACTGCTTACCCATTATTTTCAGTGAACAAAATTAAGTATGCATCTACTTAATTTTGTTCACCGAAAATAATGGGTAAGCAGTGGATAAGAGTCCGCAAATTCTCTACTATAATGCGAATAATTTTGGCCTAAAAAAGCACCTAAATTTGCTGGACCTTATACAAAAGGATTAATATCGGCCCTGCAACGACGACTGCGACCGAAGGGGATTTTGTCCTGATGAAATTACTGCGTAATATACATTGATTATATTGCATATACAGTGTCCAGTTCATTATACAATAAATTAATTCGCTTTTTATTTGAATTTCTCGTCTCCAACATCTAATACAAAAATAACTCCTCCTAAAGATCGCTACTTCCATACTGTTTCGAACTACTGTCCTGATGAAATTTACAACGAAATTACCATGTGTTATAGGTTAATTATACAGCATATACAGTGTCCAGTTCATTATACAATAAATTAATTCACTTTTTATGTGAATTTCTCGTCTCCAACATCTAATACGAAAACAACAACTCCCAAAGATCGCTACTTCCAAATAGGCCTACTTCCAAACTGCCTCGAACCAAAGCCTACAAGAAAGCTTATGCAGTAAAGTTATGAAAAATGTTAAACTGAATAAAGATTACTTATTTTTTTATTAAGAAAATTGATGTTCTGTTGTTGTTTTTTGTTTTGTCGATGTGCGAGTGGAAAAGCTTTCCCTATCGATGTAGGGCTATAAACTTCCAAACTGCCTCGACGAAGTGGAGGCAGTTGCTTTTGTCGAAGTTGCTTTTTGTGCTGATGATATTCACACGAATTTACCGTGTATTATACATTAATTACATTGCATATTCAATGTCCAGTTCATTATACAGTAAATTAATTCACTTTTTATTCGAATGTCTCGTCTCCAACATCTAGTACAAAAATAACTCCTCCCAAAGATCGCTACTTTCAAATAGAGACCATCAATATTGATGGTCTCTGCTTCCAAACCGCTTCAAACTACTATCCTGTTGAAATTCACAACGAAATTTTGAAGGTTTTTGAATTGTAAAGATCCAGGTTATTTAAAAATATAAAAATGAAGATTTTTTTTCTGTATGTTTTTGCACATTTTATTTCTCGCGAGGAGTCAAAAATGGGGAAGGCATTATACAAGAGGATAGCAATTTTGCTGGTTTTTTGGGCTGAAAAAGTGGAATCGCATTATATAAGGGGTTGCATTATAGTAGAGAATATACAGTATTTTTATTCATTAATGCAGACCAGGGGACCCCCCATAAGTCTTGGTATAGAAGGGTGCAAATTAAATTCTTTTGTCACTTACACAAGATGACATGGATAAATCGAAATCAGCATGTAATGTTTGTGCCCATGTACTCTTTTATCCACTTGCATTCGTAATTTTGTGATCACGTCAAGGCAATAAGAATTATCAGAGTTCGAGCATAATGTGCCCGACACAAGTGTATGCCTTTTCCGAGATTGTAAAGGAATTCGACATTTCGCAATCTACAGTGTCCTATATAAATGAAAGCGAAAACACTTTCCACATACAGTTTAATAAGAACATTATATGTCTGTACCTTTATTTCGTTGGCAAAGCCAACTTCTTCAGCATCGGAAGACTATCTGAAGTAAATTAATATATATACAGTAGATCTAAATATTACAGACAAGAACCAATCAGATAACTTACAGAATAAATAAAGAATTGTGATTTTATGAAATTTCCAATTGTCATCCACAATCAGTGATGTTCATGGATCTGCATTAAGTAGCTGATTGGATGGTTCCTTGGCGATCTCTACTGATTCCAGAAAGTTCAATAATTTTGGATCTTGGGAAATATGAAGGATCTTAACTATAAGGGTCGTACAAATGAAAACGAAAATTATTTATTTTATGTAAAGTGTATACAAGGAATTTAAAAATACTCTCCAAATGCGTTAAGGCATTTATTTATCCCACTGTGTAACAAGGTGTGTAATTCTTTTATGGAAGAAGTCTTTCGGTTGCGTGTGGAACCATTCCAAAACCTGTTCCTTCACTTCATCGTCCGACTGAAACCTGTGGCCTTTCAGAAGTTTCTTGAGATCCCCAAACACGTGAAAGTCACATGAAGATAAGTCAGGGCTGTAAGGTGGATGCTGCATTGCTTCCCAGTTGAACTTTTTGATGAGGTCTACCGTTGCTTTCGAGGTGTGAGGACACGCTTTGTCGTGGAGAAGAAGCACTCCTTCTGTAAGAAGTGCAGGACGCTTTCACTTGATGGCCGCGTGCAGTGCTTTCAATGTTTCCCTATATCATGCTGCGTTAACTGTGGTGCCTTTTTCAAGAAAGACCAGTAAAATAGGGCCTTTGCGATCAAAAAACATGATCAACATCACCTTCCCCGTGCTGTTTGCAATTGCTTTTGATTTTTTTGCGATTTGACTTGGATTTGTTTGCGATTACTTGTTTGGATGAAGCAATCACTCGCAGAGCTTCGAAGCACGAGCTATCGTTCTTTTTCACATAATGCAGCACTAGCAACCTATTGTTCAATTTGCACGTGAGGTTTCGCAGTTGTTGACAAAAAATAACTTACGAGCCTACATGTTGTCTTTTTTTATCCACACAAATTTTCGCTTTCATTTGTACGACTTATAAATTTGGATCATAGTTGTGTTTACAATTAATGATGTGGTCGGTGAAAGTTGATGCTTCTGTATTCCCATTTTTAATACAGTAGAACCTCTTTAATTTGAAAACCTCTGTAAATCAAATTTTTTTTGTTCTCTTGGAAAAAAATCCATTATTCGAAACCTCTTTAATTCGAATTCCCTTGAGATTCGGATTAAAGAGGTTCGACTGTACATGCAAAATGTTCCTTAATTCTTGTAGAAATTTTCCTCCATGTTTGTCCTCGATAGTAGCAACCGCACGTAGCACATTTAATTTCATATGTTCCTGATCTTTCTGCAACAGGAATTCTATTCATAGCAATATCTAAATATTTTTTGAGTGAATTTTCGCTTCGGTAGCTAATTTGAAGCCGAAAGACCTTGCGTTCTTTTTAATCCCTTTATTTAATTGTACATTATAGGGAATAACTATGAATTTGCTATTATCATCTTTTGTTTTTTTTTTAATGCAATGTATTTTTGATGGTGAATTTTACATTGATCTTCTTCGAAAGTTTATCCACGATGTCTGGGCTATATCCACTGAAGGTTGCAAAACTCTTGATCTTATTTAATTCAGTATTTCTTTTTTCCTTTATCATTGGTATCGTGTGTGCTCTCTGTATTAAGTGATGAAACTCTCTCAGTTTTTGCATGTAACAATGATTCGAATTGCTATGAATAAATGAGGGAACAAAATTACTTTTCCGGTAGACATCAAAACCCTAGTCGATTTTCTTGCCGGTAAATAGTAAGGAATCATTTTCTTCTTTTTCAATTATAAACTTAATACTCGGTGATAATTGATCCACTTCTTCTAAAATATCCCGTGTCCTGCGCGTATAGGGCATGCTTTCTGGAAGGCAATACCATCCATTAAGAAAAATGCAGTGGCTGACCACAACTATTCTCCAATCATGACCACCAGTGTTTGATAAAATTGTCTGGTCTAACTGACAAGCCCCATCCATGAAATCACTGCTACATTCAATGTAGACACTTCTAGAACCATATCTAGCAGTTCAGTACAAAGTGCTCTACCATCCAGGGGTTAAGGTAGCAGAAGTCTCACCAGAATACTATTGCTAACTACGAGTTATCCTCTCAGTACAGTGGGGTCTTGGCTAACGAACTTAATTCGTTCCAGAACCTTGTTCGCTAACTGAATTGTTCGTTAGCCGAATCGCGTTTTCCCACAAGAAAGTGTGAAAACGATTTTAATTGGTTCCAGAACTTAAAAAATAACCAATAGAAAATAAATTTACTTAATTTAATTTTTAATTTAATTTAATTTAATTTAATTTAATTTTATTTAACACCTCATTTGAGGTAAAATACAAACATTAAAACAAAACACAAAAATAAAACAAAATACATTTTGTCATAATCAGTCAACTTAGTGATTTTCATAAGAACAAAACAAAATTAACCTAACTAAACTAAGACAACTACGTGTACGTATGTTAAGTTTGATCTATGTGTTACTGTAATTTACCGCTTTATGTTCACATGAAAACATCAACACGTGACGTCTTCATCTAAACATCCGTTGTATCACTGCAGAACACGTGGAACTCGCAGCTGTCGAAGCGGAAGTAATAAATGTGCACCTGTTATTCGATCTTAGCGCGCGCATACTTGTTTTTTTATTTTTTATTTTGCTCCCTACTTCCGTTCGTTAGCCGATACCGGAAACGTACGAATGCCCTGTTCGTTAGCAGGGGCGTTCGTTAGCCGAGACCCCACTGTAGTCTTATCAACTATACACGACTGATGCTTTCTCAGTGTATCATATGAATTTCCAAAAAGTCACATAATAGCCAGATGGCAGAGCAGGGCCTGATGAGAATTTTATCCTTTTTTAAAATTCAATAATTGATGAAATTATTCGGTGTTATGAAATTTTTCATTTATTAATTCTATTTTAATTAACTGGTCAGTTTGCCTCTTCAAATAGGGCTGGGAAGAACATTGCACCAATCCTAATATATCTAGTGAGATGATTACAGTACTGGATAGTTTAAACTTTCAAATTTCTAAAAACCTTAAATGTTAATACCTAAATAAAAACCTGGAATTTGCCTATTTGAGAGATTATACAGGGTGATTCAGAAGTCCATACCTGATTTCAAAGTGCTATAATTAAGTAACTGTTGACGACAACTGAACAATCCATCTACCATTGGAATGCTGGGATTGTCAAGTTTGTTAAGGTTACTGATAGAGGTATTCTCAGTCTCAGTTGTTTTTGAATGGCAACTCAGCAAAAGCAGTCAATAGATAGAAGCATCTTGGAACTCATAAGCTACGCAATGCTATAATCATTAACAATGTATAGACTGATGCGATAGTAGCGCTAACTGTTGAGCGCTCACTGAATCACTTTCAGGCCATGTTTTTTTTGTTTTTATTTTGAAAAATTGAGCTTACTGTCGGAATTAATGTGAAAAACAGTAAGCAGTTAAACAGAACAGTAGCTTTCAGCTTGCATGAGGTCTTCGAGATTAACTGGGGCCATTCTACGTCAGTTCAACCAAAAAAAAAAAAAAAAAAAAGACAACTTTTGACACCCGTGGTCTCAGATTTCCATAAAATTTGGATTATACAGGGTGTTTCAAAATTATGTACAATAAATTTAGTGACATATTCTTCAGGTCAAAAGAAGACGAAAATGTTCTATAGCACTTTGTCTGGAAACGATTTGTTTGCGAGTAATCCAATATCATACAGTAGGAAAGCATGGTAGTTAGCGGACGATGTTTTAGCAGTTCCAGCGTTTCGACCCAACACTAGGTTGAGTGGTTTGTTCCATTTAAACCTACTTTAGGGTTGTTCCATTAGTTGTGTACGGTTGTTTCCATTACTGTAGTTTCACTACTGTACATCCACTAGGAATATCAATTTCAGAACGTTTGTGTGCTTTGACATACGCATTACGATATACGTAAAAAAAAGTCATGTACACGTATTCCAGTGCAGAATACACTGACATGCACCTAATGTATGTTCTTGCGGACGGAAATGCTGTGGAAGCAACAAGACTCTACCAAGAACGCTTTCCGAATAGACGTTTGCCAAATAACCGAACATTTGTATCTGTCGACAGACATTTGAGGGAGCATGGTTCCTTTGGCCATCAAACAGGACAAGGGCGGCCTGTACGCACATTCTCCAGATGAGGAGGATGTGATAATTGACATCATACATGATGAACCACAGACAAGCACCCATCGTATTTCTTCCATGGTACACATTCCGCACTCATCTGTTTGGCGTATTCTTCACCGTCAGCTTTTTCATCCCTACCACCTGCAACTGGTTCAGGCACTGAACCCAATGGACTATCCACACCGACAACGATTTTGCCAATGGATACAACGTCATCATGCTCGGACCGTAGTTGTCTCAGCCAGATACTTTTCACGGACGAAGCAACCTTCACCTGGACAGGAATCGTAAATTCTCACAATCTCACAATCAGCACCATTGGGCAGATGCTAACCTGCATGTTACCAGAGCTTGAGCGCATCAAGAGCGTTTCTCCGTGAACATTTGGTGTGGAATTGTCGGAAATAACTTAATTGGCCCTTATGTGTTGCTGCCACGATTGACTGGGCGAACGTATCTTTTGTTTCTGCAGAGTGCATTGCCAGAATTACTGGAAGATGTTTCTCTTTTGATAAGATCTAGGTTAGGATAGGTCGAGGTGGACCGGTAGCCTGGCCTGCAAGATCACCCGACCTTAATCCCTTGGACTTTTTTCTGTGGGTTCATGTGAAAAACGATCGTCTACAGTACAGAAGTTCCTAACATTATGGATCTGTGACAACGAATTGAAAATGCATTCCAAACCGTTCGTAATGCTGGCGACGAACTCTTCCATGACATCAGACGGTCGCTCATGCAACGAGCCGAAGCGTGCGTGCAAGCTGGTGGCGGGTACTTTGAACAATTCCTGTAATTTGGAGCCACGGGTTTAGTTGGCTGCATCGTGTAAATAAATCGTTTCCAGACAAAGTGCTATACAACATTTTCGTCTTCTTTTGACCTGTAGAATATGTCACTAAATTTATTGTACATAATTTTGAAACGCCCTGTATATTCCCTTTATGGAGATAATAAGCCATATACTTTTTTTTTTTTTTTTTTGTGCTTTGATTCACATCGTTTTAATTCTACAGTCCGTCAAACGTTTTATAAAATTCCACTTTTAGCATTTCCAAAGCTTTCTCTGCAAACTGTACTTGCTTGCATTAAACATGGCTTCTACCTCAAAAATCATCCAATCTCTTGGAAATTTTTAAACTATCAATAAAAGTATGAGGATTTTAGAAACAAATATGTTTACTCTCTAAGTTTAGGATTTAACATACTAAAACTTAAAAAAAAAATTTTTTTATTCAAAATTACAGTTTACAAAAATTGAATTATCAATATGAGGAAAAAGTGGAACCATAACAAACATATTATCTTTTAATGATAGTTATATTCTGTCATTATAAATAATAAAATTGATGGCTTATTTCTTCTTTCTTCTACTGGAGCAGTTTTATGTGGTGTTTTGTGAAAAACAGGATGTTAAATGACAATTTCAACTTTACCCAAAAGTATACAATTTTATTGAAAAATCACCAGATTATATTGTGAAACTTGAAATTGTCACACAATTTAACTCAAAATTAATTTTCACTTGGAAGCACTAATCTGTAAATCTTAAAAAAATAAACAAATTTTCAATTAAACAGTTTCTTAACTTTTTTACTTGACAGTTAAAATTTATGTATTCCAAAAACTTAAAAGTATAATAAATCTTCTATGTAAATTAAGGAATAAAATCACGTATGTATTTTTTGATGTCATTTTTCATGCCTGGCCAATAATAATCTTGTCGTAGCCTCTGTTTAGTCCTATTGATCCCGCCATGCCCAGACAGTGTGCCATCATGTGCATCGCAGTGCTTTATAATTTTAAACAAAAATAGTATTCATGGATGCTTACCTCATCTTATAAATTATCAATTAAGTTTTTTGTGCTTAATCCCAGTGCTCTAAGTGCAATTCTGTGGTGACCACCGTTAACAATTTTGCTTCTTCCCTTACCACTATCCGTTCTTTTTTTTCTCATCCATTTTGAACAAGCGCTGCCGCCACCGTGCAGCACTGTGCCTTCCAAGATGTGTTTGTGCACAAAAAAGATTGATTAAACTTTAAAAACTCAATTTTAGCCTAAGTTTCAGAATGTTTATTTTTTAAACCATTTACATTTTATCCAAAAAAAAAAAAGATGATTCTATTTTTGTTGTTGTTCTGCGTAAGTAATTAACATGTTGAGGGCATGTTGGATTTAATAATTAAGAAAGAAAAAAAATTTCCAAACTTTAAGAAGAAATCTTTATCTAGGATTGGGTGACTTTTTAATACACTTTTAGTTAACTGAAAGCTATTTTCTTTCAAAGATTAAGAGTTTTTTTTTTTCACGCCAAGCCTCAGATGTTGAAATTATTGATGAAAACCGGAAAGAAAATTCATCAATATTTTCTTTCTGCCTGTCTGTTTCATTCAAACCTTACAATCAAATTTTCACCTATTTCTTCCTGTTCAAAGGAAACCACATTTGGTGACCAGTATAAAAATTTTCCAATGACAATTCAATCCAGAATAAAAATTTTCAAAATTCAAATTCTTGAAGGGTTAAAACTTGCAGGTTGGCTACAAAACAGGGGAAACCTGGATCCGGGATTTTTATCAATCGAGGAATATTCAGGGATATATCGGGGATTTTCATAAATTTTAGGAAATATTGGGATTTTCACAACTCCAAAGAATATCTTATTGATTACCCATTACCGAAATTAAGACATTTAGCACAGAACTGCGTTGTTCCATCAGTTGTGATTGGACTTCTGATTGATCGACTTGCGTTGCAAATCAAAGGCATATTTAAGAATTTTTGCAGCTGTTCTGAATAGTTAGCTTTTATTAAATTTCTAGCCAGTGAAAATCGAACATTTTTATTGGAGTTTCAAAGAGATGCTCCTCTAGTGCCTTTTTTTGTATCCGAGGTGCGTTCAGGTTCAAAGATCTCCTAATTTATTTTTGAAAAACTATTGACCCTAGAAAGCTGAAACGCCCATGATTTGTCCACATAGTCAACCTTTACCCGTAGACATTTTACCTCGTGATTGGTAGGCCGCCGCAAACGCTTCTTTAGAAACCAGTTTTGTCTACTGGAAAATCGCTTATGCAAGAACGGAATAAAGCTTCTGCTCATTGAGCGGCTTTTCAGTAGGCAAAACAGGCTACTATAGAGGTGTTTGCAGCGGCGATGCAATTGTGACGTCAGCGTTATGAAAAATGTGTACGGCTAGAGGTTGACTATGCGGACAAATGACGGGAGTTTCAGCTTTCTAGGGTCAATAGTTTTTCAAAAATAAATTAGGAGACCTTAGAACCTGAATGCACCTCGTACTTCTTTGTCTTTGAAATGGAAGATGTTATAAAATGATTGGTGAGAGACGATTTATTGTAATGAAATGTTCATCTGTTTCATATAAAAAGCTAAATGAGGATTGTTTTTCACCAGCTGCTAAAGTAGAGCTTGGATATGGCACTCTAAAAAGCACTGAGAGAGATCCATAGAAAAATTAAGTTTGGTTGGTTGTGTTTTTTACAGGGTGTCAGCTATGTGTTCATTTATGAGAAAAATTGCAGAAGCTGAGATTTTATGGTTCTGTAAGAAATGTATCTCTCCTGTGCTTATATTTACAAAGTCTTGAAATGCTCACCACTTCCTTTAAACTCACAAAAATGCTGACATGATGGGAGCCAGCTGTTGCCACAATAGCCGTAATTGAACGTGAGCATGCAGAATAACTGCTAGATTAGTAGAGAGCTTGCAGGCCAAACAGATAAGGGTTATAGAGAATTGTGCGATACACTCAAGTGAAAGAAGGGCTGTAAGGATATACCGTGTGCCTCAAAAGTCATGTGCCATATGAAAAGTTTATGAATGTTGGCTTTATGTTCACACGGTTTCGCAAGCTTATCGTTCATGTTCAAAATGCGCACCATGCACTCGAAGACAATGTCTCACATGATCCAACATTTTCTTCTGTCACACGTAAAAGTGTAACTGGTGGAATGCTGTGTAGGGTATTGGTGATTCTTTCTTTTAAGTCATCCCGATTTTCGGGCTGTGTCTGAAACACTTGCTGTTTCACGTAGCCCCAAAGGAAAAAGTCAAGTGGTGTAAGTTTCAACTCTACACGTTGTTCCGGTGTCAGCATTATTCCTCTACTTCACTATTTCACCTACACAATCAAAGCAACTAATTAATCCATTTGGCACACGACTTTAGATACACGGTATTAGACTGAACATGCATATTGACCATTTTTTGGAGAGACATTATCCAGAAAAATTGTAGATCTGAATCTCTATTAACTGTCATGAAGATAGTAATGATATTTATTATCCCATGGACAGGCAACTGTAGAAAGAGGTTTTTCTGTAAATGCTGAATAGCTTGTGGAAAATAAGAAAAATGACTTTTCTAGCTCATAGGATATTTGGTGCAGTAAGGAAGTTGGAGAGAACAATGTTCTGGAAGAAATTGAATGATAAAAGAGAGAATAGAAGATGCAAAAAGTACTTGGAGCATTCAAAAATGATTGGTGAGAGACACAGGAATCATTTACTTAGCAAAAGAATACAGATTATATAAGAGGTATTCACCACCAATGTCTATGCACCTTTGCCATCGTTCTGGCAGCTTCCGTATTTGCGTAGCAAACCATTCTTTGGGTAAAGCTCTGGATGTAAAAGCACACACAACTGAACAAAATCAGCCCAAAATGGCTGCAGACTCTGTTCTCTCCTGCACGTATTATGAGGAAAAGTTGCATACTTTTTAATGATCTTAGTAAAACAAGAAAGGGGGGGAATAATGCCGGTTAAAATTATGCAACTGTTTCTCATAATACGTGCAGGAGAAATCAGAGGTTACAGCCCAAAATGGCCGCCGTGCTTGAATTGTCTGTACTTTTACATCCAGTGCTTTATTCTTTGGGGGTATACCGGCCACTGGTGGACAACCCCTCATGAATGATGGTGTGGAGGGTTCCCCGTGATAGACCTCTTGCCCTCTCTAGTTCATCAAACGTTATTCGCCTGTTGTCCATTAGCAAGTCATTGACACGCTGGGCACTGTTTGGGTGCTGGATGGCCAGTGCTTTTCCGTTTTTCAGCACAGTCCCTGTCGTCTTTGAACTCTGATACCCAAACATGGATCTGCAACTTGGTGCTGACTCCCCACAGCTCCTAACTTCTTGTGGATGTCTGAAGCAGTCACTCCTTCCCTCCAGAGAAACACACTGCCCACCGTTGCCCCTGCTTGTCTGCTTCCTTGTGGTCTTTATCAATGTCCACACGTGTTCTCGCAAGCTGGAATAATGGCAGTGCTATTCTCTACCGATGGAAAGCAGCAACAACATCCGGTGGCAATAAACAGTACTGTAATCTGTCTTCATGCATACATCAACACATGTTTGAAACTGCTACTTTGCAGGAGTTTAGGGGGAGTGCCAACCAATATTGAACGACCTAAGTAAATGTTTTGATAAAGAGAAGCGTGAATTGCAAGCCAAAAAATTAAAGCTGTTTGCAAAATCACAAGATGAGCAGATCAAGTCTTTGAAAAAATAATTTTAAATATGCTTTTCTTGCATATTGTACCATAGGTGAATAAGTTTTCAGGTTAAATTTGGGTTTTGAGTTAAATCCTATTACTGTAAAATCTTGAATACAGGCTGGGTATTCAAATACACGCTGGTCTCAAATAAAAGCCGGGCGGGATGTTAAAAATAGATTAAACGCCGTGTCTCAAATAAACGCTGGATCTTTTTCGGGTCATCGATATAAACTCCGGCGTTTTCCCTCACTTTCAGATTATTTTCATGTGTATGCTTTCTCATTGGCCGCTTCATTTAACCCATTCTAATTTCAACCAGTCCCATGCTGCCTTACCCTTGCCGTTTATGTATATAAAGAAGTTCTCGTTCGTAGGGTCTCATCCCCTCCCTCTCTCCCACTCTTCTGACAATCGTCAATCTAATTATTTATTTTTTTTTTCATAATGTGGAAGACTTCTTTGGGTTAGTCTGGCTTGCCTATTTCAGTATATTTCATGTGGAATTTATTCCAGAAGGGTGAGAATCATGTAAGCACTGCTTACGTCCCACCTGAACAAATGTACACTTCACTGTTCGATTGTCGATTGTTGTAGAGTCTCATTACAAATTCTCATAGGTAGGTTAATCATTTGGACTCGAAGTTCGTCGTTATCAAGGTTGTTATTCTTCTCCATTCAGGTTAATTTTTTGTTACTTCATTTATTTTATTTTAAGTATCGGATAAACTGGGAAAAGTCAGGGAATTTTACAAAATCAGCAAAAAAATGCGAAATTGAAAGGAAAAACTGGTCAGGGAAAATTACATGATCAACCGGTAAAAGTCAATGAATTTTACGAAATCGTTTTGCTAGGCACCCTGTTATTGGAAATAGCCCTTAACGCCGGATCTCGATTAATCGCCAGGAGGAGGGGGGGGGGGGGGGTCCAGACCCTTGAGACAAATAGACCCCCGGGTGTGTATTCAATATTTCGCTGTGGAAAGTTTTATAAATTCATATCAGAATTTTTCAGAAATTTTTTTAATTTTTTTTTTTTTTTTGTGGCCACCCTGAACTTGGCTTTCATTTGATTTATAGCCTGAATAGGAGACTAAGCCACCTATTGAGGTTTTCTTCATTTTCACATATTTGTAGCAAAAGCATGGGTTAAAATTTGATTACACATCCAAGAGTAAAATGAATAAAATAAAAAATACATAAAAAAAACACTTTTTTAATATAACGATAGGAAAGTTTAGTTAATTTCATGAATACAGATGTGCTACCACACTTTTACCTTATTTCTAATTTTATGAATTCCTATTTAAATGAGAGGCATAAAAAACATACAGTAAAATCCACTTAATATGAGAACCCTTAATGTGAAAAGAAAATATAGAAACTATTTAAACAACTATCAGAATATGGATAAACTTTAGCAGGCCCTAGAAAAATTATTTACCGTACTTGATCTTTAATATGTTTCCCATAATTCATTTTCTGTATGCTTTCATTGAAACATTTCTTTACATTAAAATAACTTAGACCATACTGTGATCAGAGTGGCCGTCCTGGACATTCTGTTAACAAAAACAGTAAAAAAAATTAAAAAAAAATTCCTTTCTCCTGAATATGATTTTTATACAAATATGAAATTTAATATTTCATGAAAATATGCATATATTATTTATAAACATTAAAACTTATTTTTGTTAATTTGTTCTATTAAAAAATGTTATATGCTGCTGAAAAGATTTTTCAAAACATGGCGACCGTATTTTTTTTTTTTGATGTATTATTTTTATGAGAGCATATGTATTATTCATAAGAGCATATGCATTATTTAATTTTCATATTTTGAATTTTAAAAGGAATAAATATACATCTATAATAACAGTAAGGTTGAGATGACTTTACATTAGTACTAACCTAACCTTCCAGTACTAACATGAACTTTACAAACATCATTACTAACATCTGAGAGACCGATGTTTTTACATCGTATATATTGTTACATTTATTTATATTTTTGCACATATTAATATCAATTGAAAGATTATAGATGTTGTTTTGCACAACTGGCTGTGAAACATTAAAAAAATTAATCAAATACTGGGAATGTTTAGAAATTGTAAATTATATACAAATATTGAAATTACATTATAAATTTGTTAGATCTAAGTACTTGGGTAATAAAATAAGAAACGATATATTTCAGTCTATAAGCGTAATTTGTAGCAACAGAACAAATAAAATCACTTTGTTTCAAAAGTCACATTGTTTTAAATAACAATAGCACATAATAATAAAACAAATTGAAAATTAACAAAAAAAATAAATAATTATAAGAATTTTCAAAACTATAAATGTCAAGTAATATCTTCTACAAAAATTTAAAAAAAAACAACACAAATTTATTTATTATGACAGAATTTGTTCATGAAAATAAAGAAAGGAACAATATTAGGATTTCTTATGTTCATTAGAAGAACTTCACGTATTGGCTTTATATTTTCTTAGCAAATAAATTTTCTGTATCTTTTCTGTGTGTGTTCTGTTTTTTTGAATTATTTTTTAATGACAATTAAAAAAATAAATAAATAAATAAAACAATAAAAATATCAAATTTAAAACATACATTTGCTTCTCAACTTTAGTGTAAACTTTTTAAATAAGAAAATTACTCTATAATGAAAGTGGAAATATGGGTGAAACAATTTATAATAATAACAAATTTTTGGAACTAATGACTAATGTAACAACAATTTTGATACAACAACATTTTGATGAGATCAGAATGAATGTGTAATTATTTTGTTTGAAAATCGTTGTGTGTTAGAATCACTGATAGTTCATCACTTATAGAAACAGTTTTGTAGTGGTCTAATTTTGTGTAAATTAAGTTATTGGCTTACCCTTTGTTAGGCAGTTATGATGCACTATTGTTCGATATATGGATGTAACATTTTGTTGTACCGTTGTATATTATGCACTTTCATTATAAAGTAATTTTCTTATTTAAATTAAGTATGTTTTAAATTTAGTTATCAGTCATATATCTCAACTGTATCCTGTATTAATATTAATAATAAAAATATCAATTTAAAATAATTACATCATTACTAAAATCGGTCCACAGGACCGAAGATATGAATATTTCACTTACGCTTTTACATAAAAAGTGTTGTTTAAACATATATCATAGAACTATCTGAAAAGTGAAGGTACGCAAGAAATCAGTCTGAGTCCATTTGTTAGTACTGGAGGGTTAACTAGAAAAAGTTTTAAGTTGATTTACACTACAATATATATATATAATAAATTAATAAATTCTAAAAAATTTTAATGATATTTTTTTCTTGGTTAAAATTTTTCGTTTTTATTTTTAATCAAAATATCATTTTTCTAAATTATAGCTTTTTAAAATTTTATATGAAATTAATTATTTTTAATATCAAATGAATAAATATCAAAAACTCTAATAATAACAATCCTTTTTTTATCGTAATAAAAGTTCACACCGAACAGTTTTGTAATGATGGTTTGTTTGTTTGTTTTTTTTTGTTTTTTTTTTTAATTGGAGAGAAGTCCATTGTTTTTACTGTACTTCATTATTGCCAACGTTTTATTCTCATCTTTAGTTTATTTCTAATTTATTAAGATTTAAAGTTGTTAAAGTGTAAATCAGTTCAAAACTTTATCTAGTTAACACTAAAGAATGAATATAGCCTTGAATAGACCAGGTTTTTTTTTTTTGGTGTTTTTTTTTCTTCCTTTCTACTTTAATATTTGTAAACTAATATTTTATTAGTTTTCAAGAGTTAAAATAGATAAATAGTAGTAAATAATAATAATTATAGTTTAAATGGTTAACAAAAAGAATAAATAATAATCTCATATATATGTGTATGGGGTTCCTTTGATAACATTTTTTTTTTTCCTTTAGTTAATTTTTTTTATTATCTTAGGTAGTTATTTTAAATACTTTTTTTATTTTTATTATTATTATTTACAGTGTGTATTCTTTTGAGAGACAATGAGTGACCTGTCCCTCTGTGAACTTGATTTGTTGTAGTTCTACAGCCTTATTTAGCTCCTGCTTTGTTATCTTGTCTCTTTCTTTCTATCAGCACATTGGCAGATAGATCAGATGAGGCCACAGGGAACTGTGACCACACCTTCCGGTTTCTTATTAGTGTGTGCCTGACCTAGCAGAAGAGAAGCGTTAGTGCTTAGGTTGCCTTGATATTAACAACTGCTTCCCGCTCCCTCCGTAACAAATGAACATGCTGAAACCAGCGAGGTGAATGCTGCTGCGTTTCTCGTGCTTGAATTAGTTAGAAATATGGTAACCAAGTTTTATTGTTTAATAGATATCAGCCCGATTCTAAGTGCAGATTATAAAAACAGGAAAAAATATACATTTCGGCTGGATGTGTGTCATATAATTACTGAGTTGCAGTGTTGGATTCTCTAAACAGGAAAAACACCACGTGGATTTAATCATGCTATTTTAAAGGAAGTAATGGAAATTATTTGTTGTTTATGTCTCAGAGGTATGTTGAAAATTTTCTCCTCCTCCTCCCGCAAAATGAGCAGGATTAATTTTAAGAAACAGTCTCCGTTAATTCAGCCGAAAATTGTAGATAATAGAAATGTGTTTTAGAGAAAATAAAGAATAAAGGCTTTTAGATTATTCGATTTTTTTATATTCAGGCTAATGATTCCAACACATAGATTTGCATTTTTGCAAATTATTTTAAAGCTATGAGTCCACCATCGTTGGACTTAGCTTTTGATGTGAAGAAATATATAGGAAGTTGCCTTATCTCTCATAAATATTCTGTAAAAAAACATGGAAACAATTCCTCGAAAACCTCAGTTACTAACGATATCAAAAAAAAAGTATTGTCCCATGTAGATTCAGCCTCGTTGGCTTCAAACATTAATGGGGGGAAATATTTACCTTGTGAATGCTGTCAGCAGTATAATACATGTGCACTAAATTCAGCCTGGGCAGGGGCGCCGCTTTTCAATTTTGCACAAGGAAAGAAAATTAAAAATGGAACTTCTCCGAATGTTGAAAATGCACCTAGGCTGAAACATAACGAGCATGTGTCTGGAACAAGCAGCAAGCTATCAGAAAATATGAATCGATCAACATCATCATCATTATCTGACGAGAGTGAACAGTTTTCATTATCAAAGCTAGCACTGCATACTCAGGGAGCTCCTCTGATCCTTAATAACTCGCCTATTTACAATAGATGGAATCCTGCTGTGAATATTAGATGTGATGTATTTCCTCCGAGCAGCTCAATTAAAACTGATAAAAGTATTAATAATGTTGTGAGAAGAGAGCCTCTTTTAATGGGACCTATCATTCAGACTTCGGCTTCACCAGCGGCGAATAAATCTCCAACTGTTAACTCTGTTGTATTGTTCACTGATAAAATTTTAGAAGAAGCCTGTATGCAAGCTGATGCCAAATGTGAGTCACATAATAATTACCAATCAAGCTCATTAATGAATGATAACATGAGCGAAACATCAGAAGAGTCATCGTTTTCAGAAAACACTCTTCCACTGCCTCGCATCATCAAGCCTCGAAAAAGGAAAAAACGAGATAGGAAAATGGTCCTCCACGGGAGTAGTGGAGCTCTTGTAACCTTAAAACCGTACACTCCGCTCTGTTATAAATTCACAGACGATAGAAACCTAGCTTCTCAGTACTTGGACAGCAGTTTGACAGTTGATAATGACAGGACTGAAGATAATGAGCATTCAGTCGAGTCATGTGTTTCAGAGACTGAAAATAGTGAAAGCGAAGAACAGTTTGTTTCAGAATATCCTCATTTCTCTTCACCATTGTGCAAGTGTTATTATTGCACTCCTGAGATTTACTCCTCTATGCTATCTGAACTGATTCTAAGAAATATTGAGTCGCCCTTTTTAACACCTCCTCCTTCTCCATGTTCCTCCTCTTCAGTATCACCATCTTCATCACCTCCTCCCCACATTTGCCTGGCATCTGTTGCTAACATGGTTATATCAGACGACATAGATTTAAGTGCTTGCTCAGGTTTGACCATTATTAAGAATAAAAACTTGGAGCAAGATTTCATCCCTGTGCACTACGTTGATGAAAAGTTGTTCTTGAATAAGTATCAAAATTTGGAGACACTTTCACATCATGCATTCTTAGAAAACGTGGAATCCTTCAAAGAGTGTGTTCGCATTTCTTCAGAATGTAAGTAGTGTTCATTTGTTGTATTTTGTAAGTTTTAAGAAAAAAAATCTGTGACCTTACTGCAAGTTTAATGTAATTCACATACTGGTATAATGTTTATCCTTCAAGTTATGTGTATTTTGTTCTATGCAGAATTTATTATAAAAATTAGCACTATAATAGCAAGTATTTTAATGAACCTCAACTCAAAAACATGAAGAACTAAAAATAAAAATATTTAAAATTTGAGTAACTTTTGAGCACTTGAAAAATAAAAAAACTTTTTTTGAAGTACAGTATAATCCGCTTAATGTGAAATCCAAGGGGAGAAGATTTTATTTCGTAATATCCGAAATCCATACTATCTGAAAAGTGCATAATAAATTTTATACTGTAATAAATTTCACAAGTTTGTTTCATAAATACAAACGTTATAGCGAATTACTTACAAATATAATTAAGAATATTTGATTGCTTTCGCCTACTTATCAAGCTCTTAATTATAAGCCACAACCGGCTGTGGCGAGTATGATTCTTCACGAGAATTAGCCATTTGTCATGAGGAGTATTCACCTGAGGTGCTTGGAGTCTCACCTCTTTGAGCACAAGCACCACAGGCCTTAACAGCATTGATTGATTTAATATTTTAAGGAATTTTCCTCGAATTAAGAAATTTAATAGTATTTTTCATCAACATTTCCTATTAATGGGCTGATTTTACATGTAAAATATACTGATGGGGTTGCCGCAGGAAATAATTTCGTATTTAGAAGGTTATACTGTATACATTTTTTTCTTCTCTTGAATATAAATATTAGCGCTTAACCTTTCAGTCTCCTTGTCTATTACAATAGCCATCTATATTTAGATGTGTCTTTTACATCATATGACTCTTAAACATTTTTTTTTTTTTTTTTTAAATCCTTGCAACATTATTAGGTTTTCTATTAGGGCTTATTAAAATTGGAATATGAACAAATAAGAAAACCACAAATCCACATAGAAGAAATTTGTCCACAGCCTGTATATATTGAGCTGTATTTTTGTTGGGTGACTTTTTAACAATATAAGGATTGTATTCAACCTGTCTTAATCCTCTCCCATTCTTTTGTTAAAAAAGTCCCTTGACAAAAATCACTCAGCCTGTACAGGCCTTTATTGTTAAATTGTAAAAAGTATTTTAAAAGACCCCCATCTCCATCCATTGAAAACGTTTGTGAATGATTATCTCCATGAATTGCAATTTTAAGTCATTGTATTTTTTTTTTTTTTTTTTGGTTTCTGTACTAGTTTATTTATCAGCTTTAAATTAAGGGGAAAATTTTTAGCATTAAAGCAAAAAATGGAGACTGGAAGGGTTAAAATTTAAGAATGTAAAATACAAAATGTTGGAATATAAGACTTGTTTGCTCAGTTTTCCTTTTGATATTCTTTTTTCTTTTGATTATCATTCGCTATATTATAATAATAATAATTTTTTTGTTTTTGAGTATTGCTTTTGTCAAAATTAAAGAGATCCTGCAATTCTACTAGGTTATTGGGGAAAAAAAATTATTATAATTTGACTCCGCAGTTTCCATGTATTTAAATGTATGGCTTGGAGACTGAATTTCTAATATGGAATTAATTGGGGCCAAAAATAGGTTACTTAATTTAAATCTTAGAATTTGAAATCTAATTGATTGTTAATTTAAACGATTCAAATTATTTTTATTTAATTGATGATGAATTAAAGATAGCATTCGACGTAAAATTCGTGATTTTTGTGAAAATTATGAAAAAACGAATTTTTATTTATTTTTTTTTTATTATTTTTAGATTCTTCATGCTTTAAAGAATACATTTCCAAAGTTAAATTTAATTTAATTATAAGCAACTTTAAATATCAGCATTTTTATGAAGCAAAAAATACTCGAATATCTCAACTCTTTCAACGTTTATCTATAAACTTTAGTTTTTTAATATTATGAATTACATTTGACTATATATAGTGAGAAGAATGGTCAATTTTTCTCTCTCTCTCTCTCTCTCTCTCTGTTTAGAACAGAATGAAGTAGAATTATGATCGTTTATTGCCTAGTGATTTTAAGGTGTATTTGCATTGACAGATATTAAACTAAAGTTAAAAACTTTTTTAAGTATAATTATTAGCCTGGGATTTTGTTATGACATTACTTCAGTTGCATCATCATATATTATAGTTTAAAAAATAAAAATAAAAAAAGGTATTGGAGTCGGGCAATTTGTTTTGTATATATCATGCTGAACTGATATATGTATGTTTTTTTTGTTTGTTTGTTTTTTGTTTTTTTTTGTTTTGTTTTTTTTAACTATGATCGTTGTATGCAATATTTTTCTTCAGTGTAATTTTTAAACAATTCTAGCTTGACCTTTTACATTCTTGCTTATTGATTGAGTTTTTGTTATGCTCTTGAAGTCAAAATTTTTATTTTTAAGAAAATTGAATTTCATGCTCTAATTATTTTTATTTATATTCGTCCCAACTGCTCATGATGTATATTTTTATATAACTCTGAATTTGTAATTCAGAACCATGAATTTGAAGGATAAGATAAAATATCATTGATACCTGTTGGATTTCATTAACTTTTCGAATCACTCTTCTACTTTCATGGTTCTGTTTCATAAATTTTTGTTTTCTCTCAAAATCAGTTAAAACCTAAAGGGGGAAAAAAAATCTTAAGAAAATCCTTTTTATCCCCTTAAATTACCTGATAAAGTTGCACAAAATTATAATCCTCGTCACGAAAGAAAAAGGAAACTGGTGCATGTATAAATTAGTAAAACTTGTTGAGTCAATCGGAAAGAATACAGAAAAGGGAGCATTGTTTATTCCTGGCATTCCCTTATTAATGTTGCAGCTTTAACAAAATCAAAACAAATCTAATATTTGATTGAATACGATGTTCTGGTTGCTTTGTTGGTCTCTTTTATTATTGTATTACTATCTTCAGGTCTATTGTACTATTTATCTTTAAATAGTTAAAAACGTTATAAATTCTCGTCTTAGCTTGATTATTTATTGTTTTCCTTGAAGAAACTTTCTAATAGGTCAGGTGGAGGCCGCCATGTTTCAGGAACTCTGAATAAAACCGACATCTACAAGCAATAAGCAAAAATATTACTTAAAGTTGCATGATGGTCTATATCGCTATGTGAATAAATAAATTAATATGTCCAGGAATAGTGATATGGTAGCAGTGATATCGAGTTAACCTCATCGTCAGGATACTACAAAGCCAGTATAGCATACAGCATCTGGTTATACAGGGTGATTCTGAAAAAGTATATATAACTGTAAGCAATGACAGAGGTGACCAAAATGAACATTTTCTTTTAATACAATGTGGGTCCAAATTTGAACGCTAACTGAGATATGAACAGAAATAAAAATACCACCACCAAGATCAACAAGTTAATAACTCAGGTTCTGCAATACCTAGAATAATGAATTTTGGAGGAATAATAGGGTACATAAAACTGTGTATACTGTTAAAATTTGATTGAATTCCAACGAGTAGCTTCCGAGTTACGCATTCAAAATCATAACAGTGCTCACATGCAAGTACTAACCAGCATGTGTTAAATTAACTTGTTGAACTTGGTGACGGCATTTTTATTTCTGTTCATATCTCAGTTAGCGTTCAAATTCGGACCCACATTGAATTAAAAGAAAGTGTTCATTCTGGTTCCTCTGTCATTGCTTACAGTTATACACACTTTTTCAGAACTACCCTGTATAGCCTCCCTTCTGCCAATCAGTGGAGATGTATCATTAACAATGACTAACCTATCAATGATTCGCAGAATTACAATAGAAGTGGTTTCCAGTGAAAGTTGTTTGAAAACATTACATAATGTTTAATGAAAATGTTGAAATAAAATATTGACAAATTTAAATAGTCGATAACACTTTATGAAGTCAAAATATGAAAGACAATCGTTGACAATCTGCATAACTGGTACGTTCCGAGGACAAATAGATAATTACATTAATCAAATTACATAAGGAATCGGGCGTTATACAAATAAAAATATTACGCATTCACAAGATACATTTTTCTTTCATGCAAGCACTCGAGAAGTAAAAATCAATGGAATGAAGAACTAAAATTATCAACCCACATCAACACAATTTAGATTAAGTATCGATATTTTGATAGAATTTAGAGAAATATATACCGTACTATGCAGTTCAGAATTTAATAAAAAGTTGCTAATTGGCATTAATGAGTTAAAAAGAGGGTTAACTAAGTTGCAAAAGTTACATTCAATATAAGATTGTTTATTGCAAAAGATAAGTTTATTGCAAAATAAACAATAAAAAATTGAAAAGTAAATAAAGAAAAGAAAAAAAAAATATTGTGCAATAATTGTTCTATGTAAGAATTCTACAAAGTTGCTGATGATGCTAGGATTTTCTTAGGGCACCAGCTGGTTTCTATTATTACTGCGTTATTTGTGTTTTCTGTAATATTTTCTGAAATTTTATGAAGTCAAGTTTGGTTTTATAGTTTATTTTTAGTTTTCCTACAAGCAGTTTTTAATATTAAGTCCATCTCAAATATGTGAAATCAGTTTAAGCTATTTGGTATTGATCAACATTTGCACAACAATAACCCAAATCTATTCAATTATAAAAATATTGTAGAATTAGACACCAACTGTGCATATAGGTCAATAAGTACATGTAGAAACAATATTATTGTACTGAATGTTTCATCATTGCATTTGATATGCCCTGGTTATTTTTTTCAATTTCAATCATTCTTCTTAAATGATCAATGATTTCTGTATTATCCACTTGTCATTCCAGTTTAGATTGGATACTTGGGAAACTAATTACCTCATATTGTTGAGGATAAGCAAATCTTAAGCCATCAGCTAATCAAAGTTGTTCAGTAAATACTTGGGTGCTGACGTTTTTTATTGTTGAATACTGTATATTTGACGAATTTTGCCTTGGTACAATTCAGATAAAAAGAACTGGATGCTCCAAATTAATAAGGAACCAACACGGATGGGGATGTCCAAACATTTTAGAGATGAATAGTGAAATAACATATGGATAACAATTCTCAATAGAGAAATAAAATAACCACCAGTTGTCCACAATAAAGAATTTAATAACCACTATCCGCATTTCGGCCACCTTGCCGCCATCGTTCGGCAGAATAATGGTCATCATTTAGTGCAATAATGACCATCATTCAGCAGAATAATAGCCACAATATGGATCATCGTGCAACTTTTGGATTATTTTTATTGTTAACATATTTTAGCATCTACATGATGAAGCATCATTAAGATTGAATAGGGAAATACAACAAATGCCACTTGTCCAAAATAAAGAATTTAATATTCCATGTGTGCATTTCAGCCTCCTTATGGCCATTATTCTGCCGAATGATGGTCATTATTCCACTAAATGATGTCCACAAGGTGACTGAAATACACATATGGGTTATTAAATTCTTTATTATGGACGAGTGGTGTTTATTTTATTTCCCTATTGAATCTTAGTAACGTTTCATCATGTAGATGCTAGAATATGTAAACAATAATAATAGCCCAAAAGTTGCGTGATGATTACACAAAGAAATGCTCGATCTTGGAAATAGCTATGTTGTAGAATTTATTTTCAGCAACACGTTTTGGTCTAACCACCATCATCAGGACTAACAAACTACAAATCGTCGTGTTTTGTTACTAAACATGTACATAGTCAAAGAGGCAATATCTATCAATCAGGTACCAAGAGCTCTGACTGGTGGTTTTTACAACAGGCGATGAACAGGAAAATGGCAAATTGGAGGTCAACTTAAAAAAATAACAATATTAATAATAAAAAATTAAAAGATAAATAATTATATATAAAGAGTGTTCAAAAAGTAATGCACAACAATTTATTCCTCTCTATTGGCTGTTTTTCAAAGAAGTCTCTTTCTGTTTCTTTGGCTTCATGCAAGCTTTCCGGAGGAGTGTGTAGTCCTGCTCAGAGAGAAGTGAGAAAGCACTCATTTTGGTGCTTCAGTGCTAGACAACTGCTTACAGATATTTCCCGACACTTTCTTCCTCGGAAACAAGAAATGCGACAATAGCACGCTCTTTGTAACGTGCATCATTGACATCTGCCATTTTTAACACTCGCTATCGTGTGTCACTTAGCGGTGGAGCTTGCAAGTTTGCACAATGGAGATGTTAGGTTCAAACTAGGACTCCAAATTTTAGCCACATAGAAATACATTGTGGTGCATTACTTTCTGAACGCTGTTTGTATACGTACATATAAAAAATAAATAAAAATACAGGGTGATTCGGTCAATTTCTGACCATTTCAGTATGATATTTTAGGCAGTTCGGAGTCTTTATTCCCGTGGAAAAGTCTTGATGATATGCTCAATGTGGCCACCAAGAACGTTTTGAACTGCTCGCAGCCGAATGGTGAAGTTGTTCATAACTCTATCCAGGATTTCTGCATCCACAAGGGTGCAGCAGTCGACAATGCTTTGTCGCAGCTGGTCTGGGGTTCTTGGTGCTGTAGTGAACACACTGTCTTTAAGGAACCCCCAGAGATAAAAATCACATGGGTTTAGGTCAGGACTCGTAGGGGGCCAAAGAAAGCCACCCCCCAATCGATCTGCAAACCTGTTTGAAGTGACACGATTTCCGAGTTTCTGATTGAGAAAGTCTAGCACTTCATTAATGGTGTGAGGCCTAGCCCCATCCTGTTGAAACCATCGATGTCGAAGCGGTATATGCCTCCTTCGCAGCTCGGGGATGAAGAAGGTTTCCTGGAACTTTCTTTGCACGATTACAAGTGATTTTGTCTCGAAATACCATTCAACAACCTTGCATTTCTGCTCTGTTGATAAAGCGGGCACCATTTTTCAACAATACGATTTTCATGCAGCGCCGTTGCAACAATACAAACTCCAACTACAGTATTTAGAAATTCAATATGGCGCTCATATTCTTTCAGTTGTTTATCCCTAATGCACGTCATTCGAGTGAAATGGTCAGAAATTGACTGAATCACCCTGTATATGTTTTTTTTAAAGAAAGATTGAAACAAAATAAGAAAACTCAAACTAACAAAAAAATAAATTAATAAAAACAAACGAAAGAGAAACATTATTCATTTATGTTTGTTAGTTGGTTTCTTTTGATGATAAAACAGATCTCTTGTCCCTATGGGTCCCATTCTGTGTCTTTGTGATTTGAGGTGATCGGGGAAGCCTGGCTTCTCATCTTTATTGAGCTTTCATGTCCCCAGTAGCGCAATTGGTTAGGCGTTGATGGCATGAACCAAAAGTTCCTGGTTCGAATCCAGGCTGTGGCATTTTCTTTCCTATTTTTCATCCTTAAATAATGAATAGATTCCATTCTAAGTTTTATGGTGTTCTGTATGTTTCTTTAGAACGTGGGTGTCTGGTCGTTTTTTTAAGAACGATATTTTAAGCACAAAACCATTTTTTGTTATGAAATTTCTGGATTTTGTTAATATAATATTGGTTAATATTACAACAGTGGCATTGTCTTTTCGTTAACTTTTCCTTATTTATATGGCCGTTTCGTTGTTGTAAAGTCCCCCATAAGTTCCCACAAAATCCCCATGTGAACTTACTAAGTTCAGCCTATTGGAAGATATTAAGACACTTTGTTTCTCTAATCATGCAGTCTTGCATTGCCTCCATGATCTTCATTTAACTGGTTTGAGCTAGAGTGGTGTTGGGCCTATATCCCTGCTGGTTGCCTAGAAAAGGGAACATCCGGATGGTGATCAGAAAAAAATAAGACGCATGGAAAGAACCCCAAGGTCATAAATACGTACATGGAAAAATGCTCACAAAGAAAATTACGCACTTGCAGTATGCAAGAAAATAAAAATGGATGGTGTGCATTTTCTTGTTCATTTATGTCATTGGAGTTTTTTTTCTGTGCGTAATTTTGTGTGCACTTTATTCATGTGCACTTTTTTCATGGAACCTATCCTAATAAGAAAAATATTGTATCTGAGCCTTTCTTTTTATTTCATACCAAAAGATTATGCCTTGCTTAAGGAAGTGTTCTGTTAAATGGGATTTCCAACAAAATGATATTCCACTGTAACACTTGGAATAATGCCATTCCAATTGTAATTGTAATTCCTAGAAAGATATAGTAAAATCTTGAATCTTACAACTTTGTATGTAGGTCATAAAAAACTTTTGTCATGCCAAGACAATTCATTGTTATGAGTAAAATTAAAAGTACCCTTTTACAGGATGCTCTACTCTTTTCTATCATTCAGAATTCAAAGTAGAATAAATGAGATCATTTTTTTCCTGGCATATTTTTTTTTTCCACTTTTAACCTTTTTTTTTTTATTTATTATCTGGAGATTTCTCAGTATAATTGTGATATACATTAGAACTCGGATGTTATGAAACCGCTGGGGCCCGGAATTTTTTTCGTAATAGCAGAGTTTCTTATTAACCATGAAAAGAAAAACATGGAAGCATGTACGCCTGTTTTGCTGATAAATTTGATTGTACAGTATTTGTAATAGCCTATTACTGATAAATTTTAATCAGTTGATGAATGAAAGCATTCTGTAATTGACGTCTGCTTTTTACGACGTTTAGTGATTTTCCTATTGTTAAAATCGTTAACTTTGAAATATATGTAGAAATTAAATTTTTCACCTGTAACTTCACTTTCAGTGAGAAATAAAGTTTATAGGCGCATTCATCATGCACGATTTATTTACTCCATTCACTCTATTTACTCCGTGGAGTGTGCTCCAAGGGTTCGTCATGGATGAGCTCTCCATCGTATTCGTCTTAGTTGGAATGCACTCTATTTACTCCTTTCGAGCATTTAGAGTGCGCTCTAAACGACCCAGGTCGTTAGTAGGTGCAGATAGTAATTTTTTATCGACACAATGGCGACAGAGGAAGTACATTTCTTTTTTGATGGGACAATTGTGAGGTTTTCGGTGGACAAGGAGATCGCTACCAAACTAGAACGAAAAGCGAACTGCACTACATGCTGGTAAAGAAATTTTCAATGTATCCTTTGACACACAATCTTCTTCGCTTTGCATTTTGTTGCCCATAGAGTATTACTAATGGTAGATGTTCATCCTCACTGTTGTCTTCATTTTCCGTTGATGCCTTTATGACGGATTCACCCAATAAAATTGATGAAATAAAGAACCGGCCAGCCATCATGAAATTGTTTCTCTGTATGCTCTACCCGTTCGTCATCGATGCACAAAACGCTCCAGAAAAAGAGTGCTCCAAGAAATGAGCTTGCCCTTGTGGCGACATTAGGAGTAAAAAGATCGTGCATGACGAATGTGCCTTTTAATTTACTGGAAAGATCGTTAAACTCTTTCAATGAAAGAACTTCTTGCTAATATTCGCCTACCTCGTCATCATTCTCCTCGGATCCGCCATCTTGGTTTTCAAGATCTGTTCTATAATGGGTTCATCTGTTAACGGCTCTGCCATTATTAAATCGCTATCAACATCAACAGGGTCTTTAAGTTAATTCTTGAGAGTTTCTCTCTGTAAGCCTCTTGATTTCAGATGAACTCCCAGTCCTTGAATCCTAAAAAGTGTTTTTTCAGTTGATTTTTAGATAAAGTTTGCATACATTTTTTCGGAATATCCGAGTCTGCAAATAAAACTGTTCATATTATTAGGGGAATTTAACAAGAAAAATAGTCATTTGGGGTCGGGACACGAAAACATTTTGTATTAAGCAAGTTTTTGTATTAATACAGTTCGTAATATCCAAGTTCTACTGTATATAAATTACTATTTGTAGAGTTCTAGCATTGTCGGTTTTGTCAAAAAATTTTGTCACTCCTTATGAATCTATTGTGTATTTATGAAATATAGAGTCCTCTGTACTATCTTTTTTTAATGAAGTTGATGGAGGCCTTGTAGTACATACAGTTCCGACTGGTTTTGCCTTATATTCCTGGGTTTGTCAAGCATTTTTAATCTCCATCAGTCAGCAGCATGAGCATGCTTGGTGGGACGAAGGCGTCGACTTGTGGATGGAGGTCTTATAGTATTCCATTGTGGTGTTCTTTCTTCTGGTAAAGAATGTCATTACCTTTTATTCATGAAGCAAGGGGAAGAAAAAAAAAAAAAAAAAAGGTGAAAGCAGTCGGAATAGTGGGTTTTCTTTCTCGCTATGTACTGCAAGGCCTGCATCAACTTCATAATGTGTTTTTACTTAATCAAACAATGACAAGGTTTGGTTTTTCTTTTGAATTCTTCAGAAATAAGTTATAGTTTTCCATTGTTCCACTCTAAATAGAATACAACTGAAATAGAAACTTGATAGGGGCTAAGACTGTAAGTGTTGTTTCTTATAGGTTTCTATGCGGAAATTTTTAATTCTGTTTTGGGCCCTAAAAAAAAGGGGTAAAACTGGGGGGCAGGGGCAACAAAATAAAGGGGAAAACATAATTCGCCAATGAAGACATCCTCTGAAGTGTCTAGGAATAGTTCCTGTTAAAATGAGCTCAGATGGCAGTTTTTGAAAACCATACTCCTTAATAAAGCATCAATACAAAAAAACTTTAGTTACGTTATTAGTTTCATTATTACAACTTATTTGTTTTAATAAACACCGGGGAATTTATTGCAGTTCGGATACTGTAGTATCCAACCCACTATATCTTAAACTGAATTGTCTAATATCTGCTGTAGCTGGAGCTTTATTGATAACTTCAAATTATGTGAATTATGAAATTGGCAACTTCTTGGCCATCAGCACTTGCTGAAAAGTAAACAATTTTCTTTTGATTTTGCATTACTCATGGATTAATGGCTTCTTTATCTTGTATCAAAGCATCTTGACATAAGATTATAACATAAAATTCATAATTATTATTTTCATCTTGTTGATTTCAAAAACACTCGTATCAATTGTAATGAAATATGGATGACTGTGTTTTACTTAAAAGATATTGAGCTGTTATAAAGGGGTAATTTTTATATTCCTATATTAACATTTTATTATAATCTGCAGTTTCTATTATTGATATTTAAGTGTTTATTTTGACTTTCATCTTAAAGAAATGGAAATACATGTACATTGTTAATGAATCACATAAACAAATAAAGATAGGTAAAAGGCTTCGAGCATGGAACTAGAAGGTGAAAGGTGACTATCATGTACACCATTAGAGATTGATTGTTGATTCTTTATTCATCACCACAACCTTCAGTGTCCTCCCCCACTTCTCAGTGGGTGACTGTATCACTTCCTTGAAGTCTTTCCCTTCATTCAAGGTCTTCCCTATTCCTTTGCTTGAATAGTCTGTATTCATTTGCTGTTCAGTTTTTGATGTGGCATTTTGACTTTGCTAAAACACTAAATTTGAATAAAATGTCATCGAAGTGTAATGAAACACTATAAAATGGTAATCATTCTTGTAATCAATTGTCTCAAATGTGAACCATTACATTCAGTAGATTGTATTAAAATAAAAATGTAGACAGTTAGATTACAAAAGGTAACTGATAAAATTACCAGCGTAATACTTTTGCCACAACTTCAAATGGTTATAAGAATAGTTTGCCATTTTATAGTGTTCTATAACAACAGTTTTGTAACTTTCATTAATCTGGAGATAAAGATTTATAAATATTAACTTGTTCGTAACTTGTTACCCATGCAAATTAGAACAAAGAGTGTCGATTATCCAAATGTCAGTTATCCAAAACCATAAACAACACAAAATTTTCTGCAGCGTACGTTACACATGTAAACGAAGTTTTCCTTCAAGTATGTTCTTATGTTTTCCTTTTTTATTTACTTTCCTGTTACAAACTGCCTTTGAAAATAATTAGGCTTCACAGAAAACTAACGTCGATGTATAAGTGTTTGATTATCCAAACAAATCAATTTTCCAAACCACCTTGATTTAAATTGGTTTGGATAATCGACCTCTACTACAATATTGTTTGTTATGTATGTTTTATAATGAATTTGACTTGCTTGAAGTATGATCGTGTCTCTCACCTTAGACAATGAGACATTTCATATGAGATGAGAGGTTTATGGTAAGCCGATATAAAATTATTTTGACGATAGTTATCAAGTAATTTGAGGAGTATACATTTTTCGACCACCCTGTATAGTTGCTCGCAATTTTTAAAACAATTTTATTGGTCGGTCTGTAGACACAATTCTAACAATGGGGAGAATGGGCCTAGTTGGTAGGATTGAAACAAAGCTTTTACTGAAATAAGTGAAAAATAGAAAGTCATGAGCCACAACCTGGACTCCAACCAGGGACTATGAATATCTATCCTGTCATCCTACATTCTAAAATCCATATAAGCCAGCAATTTATTATATAACCCTGATATACTTGATTATGACTTTTTATTTTTCGCTGCGCCTTGGTTAATAGTGGGTGAGCTATGTTGTTTTTCTCTGAACAGTTATTTAACAACGAAATTAGAAATTAAAACATAAGTGCAGTTTTTCTTTTGTTCAAAATTGTATAGATCGAAGAAATTAAAGTATTTTGTTGAAATATATATCATTTATAGTATTCTCAGGACTGTTAACGACAAAATTTTAATATAATATCTCAATGTTTCTTATTATTTCTAAAAATCTGTACAGCTTGTTTAGTTGACTATAGACACACTTCCATTCACCACTGGTATAATAAATATAATTCAATGTTAACAGTCGTAAATAATTTGACCTGAGAATAACCTCACCTGATGACCTCATCTGACCAGTAGACCAAATAAATGGCTCCTCAGTTAACTGGCATTTCTCATTAAGCGGTGGTGTTAGGAAATTTTTATCTATCACCCCATTTTTTTTTTAATTTTTTTTTCCTCCCTTAAAAGATGAAACTTTTTTGAATTTTCTTGATGATATTGAATCGGAGTATTGCTTTTGGCCTTAATAACATTCATGATTTTAATAAATGCAGTTCAATAAGCTCAAATTATAATTAAGCCGGAATTTCAAAATTGAAATTTTACAATATGAATATTATGGGAAGGGAGGGGGTAAAATTTCTTCACTTATTTCGTGGAGGGGGGAAAAAAACCCACATGATCTTTTATTTTGTTATTCCACTATGAAAATCATTATCAGTTTATTGTTAAGTCTCACCTGACCCACATTTCAGTCGGTTTTCTTTTTCCTTTTATAAACTTCCTCGTCTTTATTAAATACGAGTTAACTGATATTCATTGTTTATATTTTGATTAGAAACCTCCATTAAATAGAAACACTTTTTATTTTATATTAGCCTGCTTTCTTAAAGTTAATATGAATTTGAAAAGCCTAAAAAGGATGTGCTGACACCGTTATTGAAACATGGTCGCATGCAATTTCTATACAATCCAAATAGGATTTGCTTAAAACTGTGCGTTTTAGTCAGATTTGAATAAGGAAGTGTACTTAATTCTGTTACAAAATACTAAAGAGTTTGCAAATCTCTTCACTTGAAGTGTCCTGGTTGAGTGCTCTTGCAGCTCAGAGCAGAAAAAAATTAATCTCCCCCCCCCCTCCTCGCCCCCCTCCCCCTTATCGTAAAAAAAATGTTGAAGATGACTTGTCTACTGCTTGTCTTGCAGCTGTGGCTTCAGGATATAACGGTATTTGGTCTCAGAAGTTTAAGTAAGAGGGAGGGAGGGAAGGGAGCTGTGGGTGAATGACCTTAAGTAGCCTCTGTCTCTCTCTCTATTCACCTGCCCTTGTACAAGAAAGAAAGAAAATTATTCAGCTTCAGTCCAGGTCAAATCTAGGTTTCTTGCTTGCTTTTATACAATAACGGAAGTAAAATGTGACATGATTCCTTCTTAAGTTGTTGTTGTTGCTTGCTGTTGCTGCTATTACTACTACCATTATTATTATTATTATTATTATTATTATTATTATTATTATTATTATTATTATTATTATTATATAAAAATAAGGGAATGAAAAAAATGAAGGTATGATGAAAACATCTTGTATAATAAGGTGTTTATGTAAACCAAATATTTATATTTAAAAAATATATAAATAAAATACATTTGGATTAGATAGATACATTATGTAAACTTCAGGTTTTATCGCAATTTATGTTGCATGGTTCGAGGTAAAAACTATCAAGCTTTGTTGTTTTAATGTTTTTTAGCTTATTTTTTCTAACATTATAATTCGTCAATTAAAAAGAATATTATGATATTCCGATTTACAATATTATTGTTATTGTGATACAAACTCCGTTGGAGTAATTTACGGATGAAACCATTCACTATCTTATGATCAAATATTAGGGCTAAACTAGCAAAGAATTTTAACACATGAAAAGATAAAACCAAACAATAAGATTAAAAACTCCAATCATCTACTTGCAAAACGTTAAGACTTGAATAAACTAGGGGTATCTTTTTATAACGTTGTAATTGCTACGAGTTTTGTTAAATTTTCACGTTTCAAATGTTGTTTTTATAATGCTCCCAATTCTTGATAATTTTGACCTTTAACCGGCTATTGAAATGAATGCAAGATTGCAAACAGGATCTGTTGGCACGCACAAAAATTCGTAGATCATATGGTAACATGTTAAAAGTATTAACCAGGAATTTGACAATGAATGAAATTGTGAGATATTATTATATTTTTAACATAAAAATTCCAAAGGGTAGCTTTAAGAATTGTAAAAATACAGCCTTTTCACATTGCTTTCGTACTTTTTCACGAACATTTAGTAAATTTTCACAAACATTTGGTACTTTTTCATATTCACTCCATACTTTTTCACAAACATGTAGTACATTTTCACAATCATTTTGTACGTTTTCACTAACATTTCATACTCTTTCATAAACATTTAATCCATATTTATAAGAAACAGTGAAAATTTACAGAACAATTACAGACAATGATCAATTATAGACAATCATTCACTCATGAATTTGTCATGAATCAGAAACCAAGATCAGACAATGTAACTGGTGAGAAGAGTTAGCGATTGGTCGGTCATAAATCCTGGTGAGAAACTGACGTTATTTTAACACGGTTGAAAACTGCAGTTAATGCTCCTATGCCTAACCGGTTAGTCTAACCAACACCACCTCTACTCAAAGCCTGAGCGTAAAAATTTCATACATTGTTACATCCCATGGTGTACTTTTCTTCATCCAAATATGCAAATTAGAACACATTCAAATCCTATCTTAAAAACCGTAACAGATACACGAAAATTTCCAATTGAAGACTTGTTCAACATGGAATTCCGAACAAAACAAAACAAAAAAAAAATTCATAAAATCCGATGAAATGATCAGCAACAATCACAATCCAAAGCAGAAGATCATGTTGACCATTTCAGAAACAGTAGTTTGCCATCCTGGAATTGTTCTGTCTTTTGTATGCTGACACATTCCTCAAATACCCTATGCAGTTATGTGTACACTAATATCTGTACTTTCATCTTTACAGAACATCAATAGCAGGCTTTCAGCTAATGCAAGAAATGAAAAGACATGCCGTGATCATTGCACTACGTGCACAGCACAGCGATATTGGAATTGCAACATTTTTGAAAGTCACTAGATTGTTTGTGCACAAAGTTCGGAAGGAGTTGGAGGCAGCTGGGCATGTCACCTGCAGCTAAGCGCAAAAAAAGCATGCACAATGTTCAATTTTTTTCAGAATACCACAATTTGTATAGCAGGTGCAAAACATTATCGATGCAAATCCAGGAATATCCATCAGAGTCGTCATCCGAGATCTCCACAATGGTGTATGAAGAAAAGAGCAGTTCATGTCAGCAAAAACACAAGCACAACGACTGCTTTCAGCAAGGCAGTTATTAAACAAGGTCAAACATCTGGAGGAATCTGGCCTGCTCTGTTTTTTTCCCAATGAAAAAAATTTTGACCAGGACCTGCTTGGTTAACCTGCGAAATGACAGATGGTTATGTGCGGATCCCTTGGATGTTCCATGTGTTATGGTTTCAGGGGTGATGAGTAGTGAAGGACATTTCTTTTCACAGGGTCTTCGAGTGAATGCTGTTGGCTACATTGCGATGCAATGGTTGTGAAGCCCTGGATAGACAGTGGTCGCAATGGCAGGCTGTATGTCTTTCAGCAGGACTCTGCATCTGCACGTAAAGCTGTGACAACACAAGAATGGAAGGCAACCCATGTGCATGATCACATCACACTGAATTTGTGGCCACCAAACTTGCCAGATTTCAATCCCCTGGACCACTAAATGTGGAGCATTGTTGAACAGGAAGCTAATCAACATTCCCACAAAACCATTAGTTCCATCAAGCCCACCATTGGCTGGGTAATGGCTGACATCCAGAAGGGCTATTTAATGTGGGCATGTCAATGCTTCTGATCTCGCACTGAAGCCGTCTTTGCGGCAAATGGCGGTTACGTTGAATAAACCTCTTCACCAACCTTTCTTACATCTGTATACCTAATTTTGTATGAATAAAACATGTTGCCTGGCATAGATAATGTTTTGTTCTACTCTCTGCATCCTGTCCTCAAACATCCTATGCACCCTGTATTGCCTGTATTATTGCACCCTTTATTATTGTCATCAATGTATCTAATTCATTATTTGAGGTATTATCGCATTGGCATTTATTAAATATAATTGTAAAATATTCGAAAACCATATAATGCTAATCGTCACTTACAAAAAAAATAGTTGTCATTTCCTGTGCTTTGAATGGGCAGAATACAAAGTTACACTGTATATAGCCTTAGTGTTCATGAAAAAAAGTGCGACTTATAGTCTAGAAAATGTTATCTCCGATTATCAAGGAATGTCTTGTTTTCACTGAATCTGTCTGTGAACTGTCGTTTAGTTAATCCTAGGATAACCTTTTGGCAATCTGGGTATGAGTATTTTACTTCCTTTTGATTGGCTATCACTTTTTATTATGTATTATCTGCTATTTGTTATTGCATTTCCTTCAGAACTGATTGTAAGCTTCTCTATGAAAGAAAGTCCGTGATTCTAATATGTGCATTCGTGATCAGCATTTCTCAACCTTTGGCTTTCAACCCATTATTGGGTCGCACATAAATTTTAATGGGCGTTAATGGATGGAAAAGCTATGTAAACACTTTAAATAAACCAAATAAAATCCAATATTAGGTTGCGATACCGGTACAAACAAATTTATTGGATCGCAGTGTAAAAGATTGAGAAACGCTATTCATGATGCTCATATAGGGTGTGTCTAAAAATTCCGACTGGTCGCGACCGGTCAAAGCCTCGCCGCAAAGCTCGTTTTGGACTGTGACTAACTCGAAATTTCGACTATGTCCGATCGACGTGGGAACGATGCAGGCATACGTAACTGGCTTTATTCATTTTAAATTTTCTCCCGATTCGGACGACCCTCGATTCATAAAGTAACGACTGGTCGCGATGAGCCTTTTTATAACTCGACCAGTCGTGCTAATTGTGACCGGAATCCAACGCCGGTTTTAATGAGCACGACCAGAGTCCAACGCCGGTTGCAGTCTGCTGCCTCGGTGAGTAGAATCAAAATGGACGAAATTAGAAAATTAAAGTGTTCGAGTGCCCGATACATAATAAATATATTTTGGAGAAAGGAGATGGCGAAATATGATGAGGAGCCTTGCTGCGACGCCATTTTGAAGCAAAATGCTCACGACAGAAGCAAACTGCCGCTGATCGTATCACGTAACCTGTTGGCAACCGGTCGGACTTTTTAGACACACCCAAAGAGTTTTATTTATTTAATTTTATTTTTTGTTTATTTATTTATTTATATCAGCTAATTTAAAATACACAGACTGCTCAATTGAAAGTGGGCCCTTTCGATTTTAAACGTTTTTGTTGAATATCTAGAAAAATACTTGATGAATTATCCTGGAACTTGAGGGGTGTAAAGAGCATGTTATGAGAATGGCACAAATATTCATGGAAATATAAAGGTTTCTTTCATAAGTTTTTTGCAATGCCATTTTCAGGAAACTTGACAAACTATAGTAGAGACAACACCCTGCAATCAGAATATAAAGATAATAAATATTTGATGAAATATGAGCATTTTTACTAAATAATGTTTAACTGTGCTTGCAGAAGTGTTACCAAAATATCTTTTGCATAATTTATTAGCCAAATGAATAGAGCTACTCTTATAAAAAGCCCAAGCAAATATCATTAAAATTCATATTGACTGGCATATTGACTTCATATCAGTGTAAGTAGAAATTGATACTGCTGTCTGGTCCAAGAATAAAAATTTGGAAAAAACCCCTTATTGTTTTGTTTATTTTTGAGGGCAACTGAAATTCAACGAATTCTATCGGCAATATCTTTCTGAATTTTCGCGATATCTTTTTCTAAGAGTAGCTCTTTACATTTGGCTAATAAATTATGCAAAAAACATTGGTAACACTTGTGCATGCACAGTTAAACCTTATTTAGTAAAAATACTTATATTTCATAACATTTAATACAGTGAAACCTTGACTTGCGAATGCACTGACATACGAGTTTTTCGAGTTATGAGCCGTCGCTCATTCGATCTTTTGCTTTGACTGCGAGCAAAAATCTGAGTTACGAGCGATCTTCAGATGTTGATGCAGAGATCGCCACAACATCAAGCAAGAAAAGTGCTGGACTTGTGTCGGCACTATGACACTTGCTTAATTCATTTTCGTAACATTCTGAAAGGGAGGAAGAAACAAACCTCCTTGGATTTTTGAAAAAGCCCTGCGGAAAGTGAGGAAAGCATGGCGAAAAGGAAAAAAAATCGGTGACGATGACAACGAATAATAGCTATGTAATTGTACTGTAACTGTACTGAACTAAATTAATAAAATCAGTTCATTTGTTTTAATATGTTTTATTATGCGTACTGTGTACTGTATTTTATACGATATTTAAAAGCACATAGCAAAAAATTGGGGTGATTTTTTTTTAGGAGGATAGAACGGATTAATGACGTTTCAGTTACTTTCAATGGGGAAAATTGATTTGATATACGAGCAAATTGAATTACGATCCTGGCCACGGAATGAATTAAACTCCTAAGTCAAGGTATCACTGTTTTTATATTCTGATTTCAGGGTTTGTCTCTGTTGTAGTTTCTCAAGTTTCCTGAAAATGGCATTGCATTGGGTTATGTTTTTATATCTCCATCTCCATGATCATATATGTCATTTTCATACTATTGTTCAATTTTCTTTGTTCAATTTGCTGCTGGTCCCCTACTAACTTTAAGAGAAAACCTTCACTCAGATATATGAGGTGTAACATGCTCTTTACAACCCTGAAGTTTCAGGATATTTCGTCAAGTATTTTTCTAGATGTTCGACAAAATGTCTAAATCTAAAGATGTTTATATTATTTATTCAACCCCTGTATATCATTAATGGTAATAGCGCAGCAGTTTTCAACCTATTTTTTGCTTTGATAAGTACTTCCAAAGTATTTAATTCTTAATTATATTCCAGAGGAAAACTTGAGTCATTTGCAATCAAATCTTTTTCATTGCACATGTTTGAGTATTGCCAGTTTGAGAACTGCTGTAAAGCTGAATATGTATTGTAAAAATCATTTGCCTGTTAGTGTCACTGTTTTATGATTCAAATGTGTAAGACTTTCTACCTGTGTCGTCACTGCATATCAGTCAATATGAGGATATGCAATAACGGTCTCCTTCCTTGCTCTGGTCTTACTCCTAAGAAGGGTCTCCCTGTTATGTAGTCTCTGGGAAGACATATGTTCACATCAGCACAGACAACATGCCACTTCATTCCTTTGATGTGACAGGTAAAAACGGTCATTTCAGTGCTCATGCTGTTGAATGTTGTATGTCAAATTTGGATTGGTTAAAAGCTCTGATATGCACGCTGTTCACTTGTATATTTCTGTAGGTAAATGATGCAAGTGCTTATTTGCGTTAAGAGAGAATTGTCTTTATTATTACTTAAGTTCTTCCACTTAGATGGATTTTTTTTTTTTTTTCTCATTTCAGTAACAGCATCTCATCCTCCCCAAAGGCCATGGATACACATAGCTCATGCAGAGAGTGGCAAGCCTACATGTAAGTTCCCTATTTTATATTTAAAAACATGATTAGCATATGATTATGAGACTTCTTTTACTTCTCTGTGTTTAAGTGTTTTATCATTAGAAAATGGTTAGCAATTAGAATTTTACTGTAACTGTATTTGTTTGATTTTATGTTATTTAGGTCTTGTAGTTTTATTTTATTAATACAAGGTGTGTCTATTAAGTTTAGTGAATAACATGATATCTAAATAGCAACGTGGGCTAGGAACACGGACTGAGAGACACCATCTAGTTTCAAACATAGTAAACTGAAGCAAGTTTTGTTACAAATTGGAGAAAACAGCAATGGAGACTCCTGGAATATTAGTTGAAGCCGACAGAGCAGAAGCCGTGAGCAGAAAATGTGTTTACAACGGAAAGGAAACCGTTGATGACATGACACATTCACATGTAGAATCCTGGACAACATGGAACAGATGTGACGTGCTGGTCGAAGTTTGGCGACTTTTTTGTTTCGCCGCCTCAAGGGAGTCCTGAAAGGCACACGTTTTTAAAGATGTATCAGATATCTGCAAACTGGTCTTCCTAGGCAGTTGTTATTTTCCAAGCCGATGGGTAAGAGACCAAGGGTAGGCCTAGAACCAGGTGGCAAGACTACATGGAGAATCTGGATTCGAGTCGCTTGGGTATAACCACGGAGGACATGCACCTGATGGCGGAAGATCGCAATCGCTGGAGATCCTCCATAGAGCTGCTGCCCCCGTGACCCTAACGGATAAGCGGGTTTGAAAAGTAAGTATGTATGTATCAGATATCCAAGCACGTGACATCGACACATGGAGTGGTCCAAAAGATGCCTTCGCTGAAAGTTTTCAGCAGTTTTTCAAACGTTGTTAAAAGTGCATTGTGGCCAATGGCGATTACTTCGAAAAGCAATGAAAGAAGTTTGTTTGTATCATCTGTTTTCTTTGTTTTCTAATACCATTCACCAAATTTTTTAGACACACTTTGTATATTTCTTACTTATTAAAAGTGTATGTATGGTAAATATTAATTTTTTTTGTTCATTTTCCTTTACTCCTTAGGCATTTTTACTGTCATGTGTTACAATGTCTTATGTGATAAATATGCCACTCGTCAAATGTATGGTTACTGCCCAAATTGGGCACTTAATTGGGATTACAGAAGAAAAGGTATCCTGGATGAAATTCGGCATTATTCGGCAGATATTATTAGTTTGCAGGTAGGACTAATTAGCAGAATTGTATTTATTCATAGTTTCTTTTTTGCATCAGTATTATTGATCTTTACTTTTATTGACTTTTCCTTTTACATTTCATTCCAGGAAATAGAGACCGATCAGTTTTATAAATTTTTCTTACCTGAATTGAAACGTGAAGGTTATAGTGGCATTTTTTCACCAAAATCCAGAGCCAAGACAATGGGAGAAAATGAAAGGAAGTTTGTTGATGGCTGTGCTATCTTCTTTAGAACGACTAAGTTAGTGAAACGTTTTTTTTCCTTCATGATTAAATGGCTTTATAATTTTTCTGTTCATAATGATTTAATGCGTGTTATATACAGTGTTGGTAACCATCTAGATAAACTTTCAATTACGTCATCTTTTAACTTATCTACGAGGCACATCCAGAAAGTAAAGATGCAAACGTCATGACATGGTCAAAAAAAATTTTTAAAACACGCCTTCATTACTATCAAGTACTTTTATACAAGCTCATTTTTCAGTGTAGTTGCCATTATTATCCAAGCACTTATTGAGCCTGGGGACAAGCTTTTGTATTCCGGTGTCATAGAAGGATGCCGCCCAGTGGCGGCTCGTAACTAAAATTTCTGCGGGGCTGTGTCAGAAAATTGTAATTTTTTCACAAATTATGGAACAGCTACTGACATTAAGTTTAAGAATTATATAATATACATGTATAATGACAATATTAAAGAGGAAAAAAAGTCACATTATGTTGAATTTTATCGATCTCGAAAGTGAAACTGGGGGTGCTGCAGTTCCGCAGTGCCTATGCATGAACCGCCACTGATGCCGCCTGTCTTCGTTGATTTCATGCTTCATATCATCATCATCATCATCGAACAGTTTCCCAGCAAGATACTTCTTCAGGTGAAGAAACGGGTCGAAATAGCTGGGTGCGAGAACTTCCAGAGGTGATCCAGGACTTCCCACTGGAAGCTTTTCAGCAACTCTGTGGTGACACGTGCCATATGGGGTCGAGCATTGTCAAGGAGGAAGCAGACCCCATTTGTTAACATCCCCCTCCTTAAACAGCAACAATTTGTCTGTGGATTTCAGCTGGAGACTCATGTTTGGTGTTAAGAAATCGAATAACAGATCGGGCCTCGCATTTAGCGGGATTTTGAGTGGGCGCTGCCATATCAAACAACTGTTTCTCACACACGATGAAGTGTGGCGCCACCATATGAATTAGTAAATCAAGCTAACGAATGAAAGTGAAAGTTAACCTTGTGGAAATTATCGTAGCACAATTTACCCTCTGGCTATACCCTATATATCTTTACTTTCTGGATGAGCCTCTTATTTCAAAAAATTTCTATAAATTTTATAAAGATTTTAAAAAAATTTACTGAAAAAAAATTTTTTTCTAAAATTGTAAGGTTATGGTTGACGTTAAATAGGTGAGACATGCATCCAGCTCCAGCATGCCTGACTAATGTCATGGGCTCATGGCTCTTTCGTTTTAGACAAAGTGACTGAATTTCACAAGTAATCATGTGATCAGCTCTTATGCGGAGCTCAATGAATTTCTCAACTGATCACATGATTACTTGTGAAATTCATTGAGCTCTGCATAAGAGAGCTAAGTGCTTATAAGAGCCACTTTTCTTGTCCCCAAAATAACTGTCTTGTCTTTTGCGAATCTGCTTAAAAGAGCCTTTTTTCAATTTCCCGACTGGGCTCTTATAAGCGGAGTCGACTGTATCTCAGAAAATACCTCTTGAAGGTACTTAGTAGTGATGGGCGATATTTTCTAAAATATCGTATTTTGATTATATCGCTTGAACAGCTGATAATAGACTGTTTGCACCATGCTGTTTTCTGTTACATTCGGCTGTCCGATATCGATAGACGCTTAACGAGAGGTGTAAGTCTATCGAACTTACAATCAATACAGAAATAACGGAGCCAATCAGAGTTAAACTATTAGCGATGTCCTAGTCTTCTGCTGCCTTGCTGCTCCCGTCAGCAGCCATTGTGTTTTCGCTGCTTCGAAGTTCACTCCTCCAGCTCCAAGTCACTTCTCAAAGGGTTAAGACAAAAAAAAAAAAATAAACAATTAACCATACAGCATAATTAATTCATTTTATAATTTGTTACTGTATTATAACCTTTTTATTTTGAATTTCAGTACGACCTTTACAAAATGATTTCACCATACAGCATGAATCTGCTTATATTTTATAGTAAATTTTATACCCATAAATAGTGATATACTCATTTGTTATTCCTAATTAGTGCGGATTCTCTTTCAATGTAAAAAAAAAAAATTAAAAAAAAAAAATACAATTACATGTATAACTGGAACGCCTTTTCTGTTTAATCCCTCTCTGGGACCTAACATGTTGGCCTCTCTGCGCAACGACTTTTTTTTCATGCGCGATAATATTAGATTTCCACGATACAAATGTAACGAGCAGCCTAACATATTGGAAAAGAGCATGGCGCACACGATATACCGATAGTTTGAAAAGTTGGCTAAATAAAGGCTAAATTTTATCTTAATTTATTAGATAATTTGTTTTTATCTTTTATCGTTATCTAGATTATATTAAAGTATAATCTAGATATTGTTTTTATTTTATCTTGCCCAACACTGTTTTATATGTATATTTTTTTTACTGTTTTCCAGGTTTACTTTGGTAAAAGAACACTTGGTAGAGTTCAATCAGTTAGCCATGGCAAATGCTGAGGGCTCTGATGATATGTTAAACCGAGTAATGACCAAAGATAATATAGGTTTAGCTGCTCTTCTGGAAACTAAGGAATCCGCATGGGAAAATGGTAAATCAATTGCACAGGCATTTTAAACAAAATTGTTTAGATTATTTGTTATTTCAAAAAGGAGAATATCTTATTATCTTAGTTTGTATCAAAACCTTTGATATAGGGTCAACATTTTTAAACAAATTTTTCAATTACGTTTAAAAGTAAGCTTTTATTTAATGTAGGTCTTCCTTCAGACCCTTCTCAACTACGCCAGCCTATTTTAGTGTGCACTGCGCACATCCATTGGGATCCTGAATATTGTGATGTAAAGTTAATTCAAACCATGATGCTTATGCAAGAATTGCGTACAATTATAGAGGAGTCAGCACAAAGTTTTAGACCTGGGGCACATAAGCCCGATAGTAATACAATCCCACTGCTTCTCTGTGGTGATTTTAACTCATTGCCTGAGTCGGGTAAGTATATACACTTTTTTGTGAATGTCAGATTATTTATATTTTAAAAAATTAACAATAAATTTACTTTAATGTAGGAGTTATTGAATTCCTTACATCTGGCCGAGTATCAGTTGATCATCCTGATTTTAAGGATCTTGGATACAAAGCATGTTTACGAAAGCTTAGCAGCTCTGAGAAACCAAATGAATTTACACATTCCTTCAAGGTGGCCAGGGCTTATAATGAAGATGTTATGCCATTCACTAATTATACGTATGTCTTTTTTAAGCATTGTTTGTGTTTTTACATTTTTTTTTATTTTTATTTATTTATTTATTTATTTATTTATTTATTTATTTATTTATTTATTTATTTATTTATTTATTGTAGTTTTTAATAAGCTTGTTCCTCTTTTCAAATTGACTAAAAAAAATTTGAGTGAAGATTTAAATAGCATCACAATACTGTATTAAATTGTATTTCTTGGATAATTTTTGTATTGCAATAGAATATAGTTGTCCATCCACAAGTCCTCATTCCACAACTCGGGAAATTCTACGTTTCTCTGAACACCAAAATTGTAAATACCGATTTCCAGCCGGGATTTTTTTTGCCTAAAAAAAAAAAAAAACAACCTTCTGTGTGACGATTATTACGATTTAAAATTACCCAAAAATATTTTTAAATATTCGAAATTAGTCAGTTTTATACTTTCCCTAATGCAAATTCCGATAATCTTATAACATCAGCTTTAATAAAAAAAATTAAAATACTACAGTAACAATTGGATTTAAAGTCGCAGATATAATAGACCATTGATTCTGATACTGAAGAATTCTCCAACTTCACCTTTAAAATAGTTGTCTCACAAGTTAACATTTTGGAATGCATTCCGCATGCCTTCTTCAGATCTAATATGGGAAATTCACCACTATATTCTATGCAGTGAAAAAGTTCTACATGTGTCCGTTAGCCAATTTGAATGTACTTGTTGCTGGTCGCCAACCTCCGTCTGTATTGCAACCTTGCTTAATGAAGAAGAAAATACTGCAATGAGTTTTTTTTTTTCTCTCTTCACAAGAGAAATATTTGCTTCAAGTTCAAACGTTTTTTTTTTCCCTCCTTGACGAAAAATTACCATGCAAATAAGCTTTTTTTTTTTTTTTTTTTTTTTTTTACTTCAAGTTAACCTCCTCTCGCTCTCCTCTTACTCTTCTCACTGTCAGGACGTTCAAACCAATAAGATCTTGACACTGATTGTCGGTATTCTTTCGCTGAATAGAGTATAGCTAACTGAAAAAGCTAAGAAACAAAATTTACATTAAATTTGAATAAAATGATAAAGATTTATCCTAATTGTCACTCCAATAAAAAAAAAAAAAAAATATTGATCCCTGTTTTTTTTTTTCCCTTAACAATAGAATTCGTTGTAATCCAATACGGCCGTCCAGAGCCTGTATGGCCTGGGGCCGATGAGTTGGCTCTGGATGGACCTAGATTAACGACTGCTGTATGATGGTCACAGCAGCCGGGGGGGTTAGATCCTGAGTCACTGATGGGTCGCTTAACTTTAATCACATATTTCATCTATACAGGGTGTATCAGGTTCAATGGTCATAAAGTACCTAGCGTGATCCTTTGCATGATTACAAACTTAAAGTTCCTCATCGAAAATGTCGAAAACTCAAAATTTAAATTGCTTCGTTACGTCATTTATGAACTTTCCGCACCTGCAGTTCATTAAATTCAAAGGAGCGATTACAATTAAATCGGCGGCAGTTGTTGAGATTAAATGACGTTTTTGACAGGTTTTCAGCAAACTTCGCGTGATGTTTAGACCCTTAACATTTGAGTTTTGAACATTTTGCATAAGGAACTTTAAGTTTGTAATCATGCAAAGGATCACGCTAGCTACTTTATGACCATCGAATCTGACTCACCCTGTAGGTTGCTATTATTTGCTAGCACTGCTGCAGATGTGAGAAGTCATTATGGACTGCATTATAAAGCAATCAAGAATTGAAACACTGTGTCGAATGGTATCTTTCAGTAGAGCCAATGAAATGGGGGCATTTCTTTACACATGTGATTGATTTTACTATGGCCACAGCCAAAAATCGCAGGTGACTTAAGAATCCATGCCTGAAAAAAGTGTTGCTCCAAAGCAGTTTTGCAGCACTTGCTTAATGGACTGTGTGATACGGGTGGTGGTCCATCTTGCATGCATGTGACACGATGCACCACATCTCTCACTCTTACAAGCTAGGGATAACATTGTTTCATAACACGTTTGCATAATTATCTCCCGTATTATACATGTTTATTATTAGTCACAGATTTTAACGTGACTTTTTTATTCCCCACCCAAAAAAACCTCAAATGTTTCTTAGCCTCTGCGGTTGGTGCATTGTTCCATTTTCCGCGAGACACAGTAAACATTGGTGAGTGTTCGAGAAAAAGTTCAATGCTTGTTATGGCTTGCGGAATTTAAGTCAATGATTAGAGTTCAGAGAATGTTCAAAATAAAGGTTAAAAAGGATCCTCCAAATCATAAGTCAATTAAGCTATGCCATGAAAAATTTTTAAACACAGGCAGCCTGTTACACAAAAAGAGTGCTGGTAGACCTTCAGCGACACCACAGAGAGTAGAAAATGTCAGGGAGGCGTTCGATCGTAGTCCCCGTAAATCACTTCGCCAAGCAGCTTGCCAACTGGATATGCCAATGACATCCATACATCGCCTTCGTCTTACACCCTACAAAATCCAGATGATGCACGAACTGAAGCCAGATGACCGACCGAAGCGCAAGAAGTTTGCTGAAGATATGCTCCAAAAAATCGACAATGATCCCACTTCCTCGAGGACATTTTGTTTTCTGATGAGGTAACATTCCACACTTCCGGAGCAGTAAACCGACACAACTGCCGCATTTGGGGCTCAGAAAACCCCCATATTCTGAGGGAGCATATATGCGACAGCCCAGAGGTTAATGTTTGGTGCGGTTTAATGCACGATCGAGTAATCGGATCTTTCTTTTTCGTTGAAGACATCATTACTGCTGCAACCTACCTAGATTTGCTGGAAACTACATGATTCCACAGGTGGAAGAACTGCAGCCCAACATAGTCTACCGACAAGATGGAGCACCTCCTTACTGGGGCCTGCAAGTTAGGCAGTGCCTCGATACGAACTTCCCGGGACGATGGATTGGAAGGACGGGCCAATCCGTTGGACCCCCTCACTTACCCAAAGCAAACCCTCTGTATTTTTTCTTGGGGATATGTGAAAGGCAGAGTGTACAAGACCAACGTTGATGACATTGAAACTCTCAAGAACAGAATAATTGAAACAATCGCTGAAATCATCCCCGAAATGCTAGCCCGAACATGGGAGGAAATCGAGTTTTGCTTTGACATTCGTCACGCCATAAATGGGGGGGGGGGGGGCACATTGAAGTTTATTAAGGCATGCTAAGAAAGTTTTTGAGTTTTTCTTTGTGAGTTAAAATTTGTAATAGCAGTGAGCAATCGGTTTTTTGATTTTATAACAAACCTGCCATTACCTATCGACATGACCAATTAACATAAAGGAACCATTGCCTTAGAGCTTTGTTTATCATGAGTGGCTAGTTTGCATGTTGATTCAC
>JAHWFO010049272.1:122586-146523 GCA_023313115.1 Rhysida immarginata
GTGAAACAACGTAAGTCGGGGTCATACTTACAAAGAATTACATGAACACATTTTGTATTAATAGGTTGATTTTGCATGTAAAATTCACTGAGGGGGCTGGAGCAGAAAAAATTTCATATGAACATTTTCATTATTAAATGGATTATAATGTATTTTTCATATTGTTGGCTTTTGCAAAAGCCAATAGAGTTTATTATTATTTTTTCCTTTTATTTATTTATTTATTTATTTATTTATTTATTTATTTATTTATTTATTTTAAGTAAAACGTTGTTTCATTATTTTTAGGTTTGATTTCAAAGGCACTATTGATTACATCTTATACTCGAAGCAGTTTATGAATCCCTTGGGACTACTTGGAGCTTTAGACCAAAAGTGGTTACGTGAACATAAAGTTATCGGCTGTCCACATCCACACATCCCATCCGACCATTTTTCCCTACTTGTGGAATTTGAGATGTCTGTTCCATCTACCCATCCTACTCTGAGTAATGGTCTTGTCTTGCGGCGGTAGCACCCACTTCAGCTATTAAAAAACAAACAAAACATAAATCCATCGTTTCTAAAATCATAGTCAACCAAATTTGCCTGCTCAGATCTTCCTTCCAGCACGGCAGTGGAAAAACAATCCTTTAAGGCCTGGAGCAAAGGACCAAATTCAGTTCACCCAAGAAAAAGAAATTTTTTTAATTTAGTGTTTATATGTTTGTACTCATGTTCATCTTCACCCATCATACTTCAGTAGGTTGATAGCCATGTAGTCTCATCTTCCGATATAGTAAGTAATTGAATGATAAGAAAATAATACATTGTGTTCATTCATTGGAACTCGATCATTTGTTCCAAACAGTATTAATTAACATTATACTGCATTTCAAAGATGAAGTTAGTTAAAAAGAAAAATTGCAATAATAGATATAATTAAGTTATTGGAATAATTCAACAAAAAATTGTTTTAATATATCCTTTTCTTTCTTTTTAACATAATGTAGCAGGATTTTTCTTTCTTTTCGTTGAACCGTTTCTTTGTTTTTGGTTTTAATTTTTCCAATTTAACGTTCGTTTAAGTTTTCTTATGTAATTTGAGTTACTATATGTTATATTTGAGAATAAACATATCAATTTTTCATTAAAACGAATGAAAAAGGATAACAAACAGAAACAGCTCATACTTAGATATAAGGATTATTATCATAAGCAAATTTTATTTTATTTTTTGTTTTGTGTGTGGAATTTTATTTTAGTTTTTTATTCTTTTTTTGTTTTTGTTTTGTTTTATAATATTAAAAAATGTAAATTTTCATTAATTGTATATTTTTGTAAATCATTAAAATATTTTAAATGTAGAATTTAAATGCTAACTTGAAATGGTTGGTGATGATGAAGAAAGATATGATTGAATTGACATGACCCAATTTTATACAGTACTGTATCTGAGAATCAAAAAACACATTTACATAACATTACATTACAATGGTTGCTACTTAGACAAAGAAAAGTGTTATTCATTAATTAATTAATCAATCAATCCAGTAAGTAAAGAATAAGAAAAATAAAATCTGTTGACGTGTAAAAAATAGTTTGAATTTATATCGTAATGTTTTTGAACGTTTAAAATGCGAGAGTTCTTTTTTTAAATTCTAAACAATGAAGACAGGGTATAGGAATTAGTTTTCAGATCCAAAATAGAAAATAATGGAATTTTTATTTTGTTTTCTCTCTATTGTTTTGCACGCCAATAAATCAGCAAAGTTAAAATGTTGTTGTAAAAGCTTGACATTTCTCGTTGTGCCTGGTTGTGTTGTGATACTTCAGTTTCTTTAAATATGGAATTAATTGATATAGGTAAAATTATTGAGTTTTAAATTAGACTTTGAAACTTAACGCATTTTAGCGAATATAGCCCATGGGGTGGTGGTTTTAAATTATTTTTTCCCCCCCGATTTATGCAACACTTTTGAATTTTTTTACTACTCGTATACAGTCGAACTTCGATTTCTCGAAATATTTTAACTATTAATTCAATGAATTTTCCCCTCATTATCTCGAAAATTGTTCTCGGAAAACCTTGCTGTGTTGAAATTTGGCTGCAGTTTCATAAGGTACCTTTATTAACCTATAAACCGTGATTTAAAAGTAACCCTCCATATCTCGACACCTCTTTTATCTTTTATTTTCTGCAAAAATTCGAGCCATGGAGGTTTGACCGTATTGTAAACCCAGCAGGGACTAAAAGGGTGTGGTTTCCATTTTTTTATTTATTTTTTAATGAGGTTACCAATTTTTATTCGGGGATATACAGGATGCAGGATATATTCGTGAAAATACGGTGGCATAAATTTAATTAGCAAAAATAAACATAAAAATTTTCCTGCAATAGAACCAAATAAACGAGAAATACGGAGAAATCTTCCGGCTAAAGATGACAATAGGTGAAAAGATTTTAAGAAACGTTTGTTCATTTGTATTATCTATTTACATTTTCTCAACTCACACAAAATGCGAAGATGATTTTAAAAATTTTGAACACTTACAGATACGATTACATTACTGTAATCTTGGATGTTGAAATTACTTTTTTTTTTTTTTCCAATTATTCTACTGAAAACTGTGAAATAAATTGGTGCTGTTCTTTTAAGGTCTTCAGTTTCATTTGATATATTTTATCATCCCAAAATAATTACTATTTATTAATCAATTACCCCTTGTTTATTATAGCACGGGGGAAGGGTGAAGGATTAGATTTCAAGATTAATTTTTACAATTTTCTCCTCTTCTGGTGTATTTGTGTATAATGAATAGGCTTCGAAAGAAATTTACTTGAATTTGCTTACGTTAACAGTCGTTGGTGAAGGCATTGTTTCAGTGGCTCTGTTAAAATTGTCATCCTGTGGTTTTATTTTGTTTTCTGTAGGATTAAAAGTTAGATTAGGTTTTGTGAAGCATTCATTCTTATGAATGTTGGTTTAAATCGAATTTATTTAAAACTCATCATGAAAAATAAAATGCAAATGCCTAATTCAGATTATTTCTTAGAATTTAAAACACATTCATTCACCTGAAATGCTGTGATTTGTTTAATTTATTTTTTTTTTGTTGACTCGAAGCATACATATCTCTCTCTCTCTCTCTTTCTTTCTTTCTCTCTCCCTCTCTCTCTCTCTCTCCAGTTTACTATTTCTGCCTTTCGAATGGAGTTTTTTGAAATTTCCATTCTGGCATTTCACTCTTTTTCTTTCCTCTCATATTTGTTTTTATTACTCGCTTTTTCATTAGCTTATGAATTACTTAACTCATATACATCAACTTAAACTTTTTCCTCCCCCATTTCTGAAATAGAGCAAAACCAGGTCGGAAATCACTGAAGAGCTTTTGTTGGGTTTAATGATAATAAAATTTTACATGGTAAATGGCAGTTTCTTCTTCTTGCATGTAACTATCAAACAGAACATACAGACTTGGTTGTTTTAAAAATTTATAAACTTTTAATTACGTACTTCGTAAATCGAAATAAATTTAGGATTATCATAATTTATATTATTATTAATGTCGCTGTAGTCCTTTTGTCCGTAAATGATTCCATTATTTTCTATTGCAACATAATTAAAATCTGCTTTAGGCAGGTGTACTGTTAGAGTGACAGTTGAAGATGTGTTCTTGGCTGTTGTATTTACGAATCATTTTAAAGATTTTTTTTTTTTTTTTTTTTTTAGAATTATATTTTAGAATGTACTAATACTGTCAAAAGGGGTTTGAGCTAAAATATTTAAAATATACTTCTAATTGCAGTTGCCTCATTCCAGCCCTGTACTTTTTTTATTTATTTCTTTAATTTAAAAAACTATGAATTGGTCTTTTGTCTTTTTTCTCGTTTTTATGAAAACTTTTTTTCTGTGATTGAAATATTCTTTTCGTAATTATAGTTTATTTTTGTTGATTTTGAATCAGTTGCCTTGCATAGTTTGCTTTTTTGTGATTATCACAATCTTTACAATCATTTTTATGAGAGATTTTTAAGATATTGTTTCCAGATAAAGAAAAATTAAGTGAATTAAAAGCTAAAGTAAATTCTAAAAAAAATATTTATATATAAAATACAGTCGAACCCCATTATTACGAAATTCAGGGCACCCAAAAGAATTTTTGTATTATCCGGTTTCGTACGAATCGAGTTTAAAAATTTTCTTCAATTGTTTAATTCAAAAAATACATGTACAGTAGAACGCCAATTATCCAAACTAATTATGACCGTTTGTTGTCCGGAAAATTGAAAATCTGGATAATTGATTGCATAAGAAAAAATGACAATTTCACAATAAAAAAAAACTTTATCTGCCATAAAATTTTGCCAAACTTAAGACATCATTAAAGAACCTGAATAATTTAACTTTTTCGTTTCGGCATATTCGTGAAGCATTCATGCGTGAAACACAAGGCTTAATTCAACTTGATTTTGCTTAATTCAATGGTGTCGCTGCCCAGCGACAAATCCGGATAAGCAGTTGTCCGGATAAACGGAGTTCGGATAATCGGCGTTCTACTGTAGTTGGTTACTGAAGTTTGTTTACATGACCGAATGTAATTTTTTTGTAATAGTGCTGTTCACAGAATTGTGTAAATATCTGTTTATAGGAACATCAAGTTAATAAACATTAAATTGCACAAATCAGAATTCCCACATTCTTCATTGTTCATTTATACAAAAATCAATTGGCATTCACAGCATTAGAACCAGAATAAGAGATTTTTTCATCATTTTCCCCCCCTTTTTACAATAAAAATCTCAAATAATTTAACTTTCTTAGAATGAATTTTTTCGGTTATTTTCGTATTATCCGGATTTGGGTCAAAATAAATTTGTATTAAACGACCAATTTTATATAAGAAAGTCATACACGGGACCAGGACCACAGAAAATTTCATATTTATAGGTTTTGTAATAACAGGGTTCGGCTGTATTAAAAATAAAATTTTTTCTTATTTACTTATAAAATGATATGTTAATTTATTAGGGATTATTTTCTTTTTGTAATTGTATTATATGTATAACGAGATCATCTTTTCCTTTTAGGTCACGTAAGCACACGTTTATGTAAAGCAAAAGAGAAAATGAAACTGTGCAATGACTTCATTATTATTATTATTATCCCTGGGTATTCGTATTTATTAAATTGGTTTGATTTGGACGAGTTTGAAATTTAAACCAAAAAAAAAAAAAATTGTCTTTTCCTTTTCTCTAATTCTTTCTTTCTTTACTTCTCTAATCCTTTATTTGTTTACAATGTTGTTATAAACGAAAAGGAAAAAGATATACCACCGTTCAAGACAAATCTTATTAGGAAACGAGTGTCTATTAAAAGTTGATTAAATTTTAAAATGCATGTTAAATCTTGAAAAGTTATTGTATACTCTTCCTTTTGATTATTATTTTTAATTTGCATTTAACATTGGTGTGATATTTGCATGGTACCATAGCAGCTTTTCTTTATTATAAGATTTTTCTAGAATATAGATATTATTATTATTATATTTTATTTTTATTATTTATTTTTAATTTTGCATCATATGCTATTAATTCACTGGTCTTAGTACAATTTTTCATATTCTCATTTTTATCCTTCATACTTGCCTCTATAAACGTCCATTTCTCTTTCCATCACTTGTTCAGAAATAAAAACGGAACTAAAGAGTGGTACTACTGAAATTTGTAATTAGTTTTTTTAAGATTTAACATTCACAAAAAACAAACGAACAAAAAAAAAATAATAATAATAAATAAAGAAATACCCTGTGCCTGTTAATTGTTAAATAATCAGTTTCTTTAGCAACATGCTTTGAAGATTGTCATTTGTTATGCGGATTGTATCGCACAAATTTCCCTTAACATCTTTAAGGGGAGGGGGGGATCATTGCATGTCTTACTTTTAAAATTTTTTTTTAATTTAAACATGACAGGATTCTCTTATTCTGTTTCATTTCATGTGTCTATGTATGTTTTTTAAAATACAATATCAAAATAATCAGGTTAAAAAATTTTAATTTGCTGCATGTAATTTGCAAAAGATTATTTTATACTTGTGATATATAAATTGCCGAGTGAATATATATACAGTCGATATCGTTTATAGTGACCTCCAAGGGACCATGAAAAATCCGTCGTTATAACCGATATTGCTCTTTATCTGGTCTTATGCTTCATACAAATGTCAATATGTAAATTATTTTGTTTTATTTTATTTATTTATTGCACCCCATAGAGGTATGCAATTTGATTTGAAATTGTCGGAGGCATTCTTAACTTTCTTGCGTGGTAGAATGAGATGTATTCGATTCTCTGCATATGTCGCGATTGTCGGCACCAGGCTCCAGCTGCCAAATGTTAGCTTTTTCATCCACAGTTAGGAGCCATTCTTGTTAAAACAACTGCGGTAGCTACACAAGCTTGGCTAGCTTGGGCTAGGAGTCAGTTTTCAACTTGAACTGGAAAATGTGATAAGAAAAATAAGGGCAGGGAGAAAATTGTAGAGAGGGGAAGAACAAAGGTATAGAAAAGAACTGTAGAAAGGCCTGTGATATGTTAGGGAATAATCAAATGGTAAAATTCTGCCGAGTTGGTAACACTGAAACTGACTGGTTGACAAAAGAGGACTGCGATGAAAAGTTTGCTACTTGTGAATACACTATGAAAAGTTTGCCACTATAGACGGTTCCGTCGTTATAGGGGTCTTGCCATAACTGATAATTTTTGTTGTCACTTAGATAGGAAACCAATCTTAAGAGAAAAATCTGGTCGTTATTATCCGGTTGGTCGCTGTAATCTGTGTCGTTATAAATGATTTCGACTGTATATCTATATATACATCATTTATTTATTTGTTTATTTATTTATTTATTTTTTTGTAAGTGTTTTGCATTGTATAACTCTATGCTTATCGTCGTTTTATTTTTCCATACTCTGAGGCTTCCTTTCCAAAATGCATTTTATATGCTGGCATTTTCCAGCTCTCCTTTCTCCATTGTGCCTTATCCCTTTTGAAATTGGCAACAGACTTACCTCTATGCATGGCCATGCCTAATCTTCATTATGAGTATTTGTGCGTTTTCTTCGTGTTATATACCAAATATGCATCGTTTTTGTATAAAAATGTTTCCATGCTTCTGGCTTCTTTTTTTTCTCTTTATGTTTACATTTTTATTTTAAGTACCATTAAAATGAATTGACATTTTCTTCAAATGATGTATTACTATTGAAAAAAATTGTTTGAATCCTTGCTCTCTAGTGCCTATCCACTTCAGCCTGTCATGTTGTTTACAAATTATGTTGTGTGTAATAATAATAAGCAAACAAAACACCCCAACAGACAAAAGCTTTTAGTGTAAGGTCATTTCTTTTTTATTTTTCCTTCATGCCATTTTCAAAATGAAAATAAATAAATAAATAAATAAAATAAATAAATATAATACTCATGGTATTCAAATATAATTTTTATAACTTTAGAAGTTTGTATGTAAAAAAAAATGAAAAAACCTTTATATGAAATTTCCATTTTGAAATTTCTTGATGAATATTTTCAGAATAAAGATGATGTACATGTTGATACCTAATGCTTAAAACATTTGAATAAAAACATTCTTTATCATGATCTCAAAATAAATAATGTGCCATTTCTGGATTATTATTTATTATAGCAAAACTAATGCAAAAGTTAATGATCAAATAAAGGCTATAAATGAAAATTGTCATTTTGTACTTGAATATAGTGTTCAAGCCAATTTATTTCAACCATGAGCTAAAAACAAGATAAGCAGGGTGAAGGGTTAAAGTTGAATTGTTATCAAATTAGCGATTTATTCATGGGGCAATTGTTTTCAGAGGTTAACTGAGCACAGATATTATTATTATTATTATTATTATTCCTAAGGAGATCGATTATTTAAAAATAATAAATTTTTTAAAGTACAGGGAGTTTCAGAAAATTTGATAGTAAATTTTATGGATAATGTCTGACCAAGAAATTTAAATTTATAATTATTGGGATGCAGATATTTTCTCCCGTTCTTGCTTTTATCAGCATCACCTATTTCTCTGATGGGGTTTGAATGTGTTTTATGTGAAGGAGAGGCGTACTGATCTAACGCGATTCGATTTAACGCGGTCGCTGAAATCTGGCTCCTGGCCACCGCGTTCGACCGGGTCCGTATTGTAAAATTTTTTTTTTTTTTTTTCAATACGCAAATGGCATTGTTTATTTTTAAAACAATTTTTCTTGACGTGACCTTCATGAAGAGGTTAAGTTTAGTCTTTTAGAGGTTTATTTTAAATTTAATTTTAAAATTTTAAATTCCTTGAATTCTGTAAAGTGTTGTTATAAAATTCATTGACAATAACTTGTTAATGACTACCTTTTTATCGCACTAATTATAAAAACAAGGATTTTACAGCATTATAAAATTATTAAAATTTTAAATGTTTCTAATTTTTTAATTTGACTCTTTCTTTTGGATTTTTTTTTTTTATATTTTTATTTTTAATGGTCGCTTTCCTCTAGTAATTGTATTGAATTCCTTTTTTCTCTGTTGTTATTAACCCTATTTTGAATGCCAGTAACGCAGGATCAATTACTGTATGATCCCAAATTGCTGTCACATTATTATTATTATTATTATTATTATTATTATTATTATTATTACTACATGTATATGAATAACCGAAATAATTCTATGGTGCTAATTTTCCTTTTTTAGTCATAATGCGCTTGCAAGGATTTTTTTGAAATGGCAAGAATTAGTTTTACAAATTAGTATTTATCAAAATGTGAAAAAAATTTTAAGGAATTCTCAAGCATGTGAATTTCATGAGCCATTTCACAAGTTTTCGAAATGCACACAGTCTGTAGCAGGCCACATGTTTAGTTGGTAGTCCAGTTCCTGCTAAACACGATGCTGCATGTCTTGGCAATATTATATAGGCTTTTAAGTTGTTTCTACACGTGCTATTAAAATTTGGGATCATTTGAACGAGAATTGGTTAAGTTATTAGATTATGAAATGATATTATTGCAGACAAAAAAATGAATTTATCTGTTGCAGAGATTGATTTGAAAAACGAAGCAATTCGTCCATCGTCTTTTGGCTAATGTTCTATCAAGTGTACTTTATTTGCCTTCTTTATCAGGATATTATAATTTTAGACATGGGTTTCACTATGATCCCTAATTTCCATCACATTAATTTACGTAATAAAGATATTTGCTGTCGGTGATTAAGTATTTTAACACGACTAACATTGATTTCTTAATTAATCCCGTACTTGGGTCTGTGACTCGTGGGAAAGACGTAGCAGACACTTGGTCTCGAGAATATTCTCGTCTCCTTACAATTCCAATATATACCAAATTTTCTGAAACGTCCTGTATCGTATTTCTGAATTACAGCACTTACATTGCTATTTTATGATGTACATAATAACTTTTAATAATAAAAATTCAGCTAAAAGAAGAAAATGAATTGGACTTTAGGACATTTGTGGCAGTAATTATCATTAATTAATTAATTGAATGTTCAATAGTATGAATCATTGAAATACATTTTTACCATCACTAGTCATTGCTCTGTGATTTAGATTGTGGTTATTGTAAATTAAAGAAGTTGCTCCATTTTATAGTTCAATATGTATCTGTTTCTTTATGGCAATCAAGAAGAAATTAATTTTTTTTTTTTTTTTTTTTTTATAATTATCAGTTGTTTATCATTTCTTTCAAACTGCAACTTGATTTTTTTTTTATTATTTTCTTGTTTTATTTTTTCTTTAATGATCTCATGTGAGGGAAAGGTGGAGGCGGGGAGAGAGTAATGCTTGTAATAATAATTTTTGTTTTTTATTTTTAATGAAAATATTGAAAACAATGTTTACATGGATATTTGAGTTAATATATTATTCACTCTTAATTATTTCATTCACAATCCTATATTTTTCTTCCATGTATAAAAAAATTTTGAAGTGTATTTTTTATACAAATTTCTTTATTTTTTAACAAATAAATAATAACCGTAATACTTATTATAATTTTATTTGATTTGAAATTTAAAGCTTTTTAAATGATGGTTATTTATGTTGGAATTATTTAACTTGTATATTTATGATGTCATATTTTATAAAATTTCTCAGGTTACTGTAAGGATGATAATAATAATAGTTAACGACTTTACCATTTTCATAAAAACTTGTTGTCATTACCCAATTGTTTTTTCGTAATTACTTGACTGCAGGCTCTAATACATAATTAACTTTTTTTTTTAATGTACGTGTGCATGTATTTTGTGCATATGAGCGCATGTGTGTATGCGCAATACACTCAAAAACACTTAAGATTTAAAAAAAACAACAAATAATTTGAATTAATACAGTGATACCTCGACTTAAGAGTTTAATTCGTTCCGTGGCCAAGCTCGTAGCTCAATTTGCTCATTTATCAAATCAATTTTCCCCATTGAAAGTACAGCCGTCCCTCCGCAAGTCGGTATTCTACAAGTCAGGAAATTCCACAAGTCAAACTTCTACCAAGCCAAGATGGCGGACAATAACTTCCGGTTGGAGATTTTTGCCAACAAAAGTAAATTGGTGGCGCTTATTACGATTAAAATATGCAAAAATTGACCAATTTTAAGGTTCCTCTAATGCATACAGCCTGTTTTGAAGGGCTATGAAAGTCGATTATAGAAATTAAGATGCAAATTAATATAATCTTGCTCTTTTCGAGCTGTTTATTTTCCCTGAAATTGGAAATAGCAACTAATGATAGAGCAGCTACATTTTCCTTTCCTTTACAAAACTTTAAAAGGTGATTTGTGATTACGGTACCTTAATTTGAAAAAATATCCGCCATCTTGGAATTCTGCAAGTCGGAAAAATCCACAAGACTGCAAGGTCCGGAATCGAGGTTGCCGACTTGTGGAGGGACGACTGTAATTGAATGTCATTAATCCGTTCCATACTCCCAAAAACCCACCCCAATTTTTTGTTGTGCGCTTTTAAATATCGTATAAAATACAGTAGACAGTGCATATAATAGAACATAGTTAATTTAACGGACATCATCCTCCTCTTTTTCTAAGCACTGTCCTATGAATTCACTTTCTTAGGACCCATGGTTAGAAATTAATTTGGAAAAATAACTGCACAAAGAGCTCGCAATGCTGCCGAAATGTGAGATAAAACGAGATAAACACGTGATGCCAAGGAATGAGACGTGGAACGCTTGCCGGATGTTGTGGCGATCGCTGCATCAGTATCTGAAGCTCACTCGTAACTCGGGATTTTTGCTTGCAAGTCAAAGCAAAAAATCAACCGAGTGACAGCTCGTAATTCAAAAACTCGTGTATTTCTCTTTAAAAAGTCGAGGTATGTTGGTGCACTCATAAGTCGAGGTATCACTGTATTTCTCTTTAATAAGAAAAGAAAAGAAAAAACACCTTTTAAACGTGGTCGGTTCTATTTTTCTTTTTTTCAATGGTTATTGTGTCAAATAAATCATTGCTGTTTGATTTTCTATTGCATTTAGTTTGGAATCATAAATCTGTGTCAGAACAATCCATCCATTTCTTGACGAACAATTTTGTGAACCTTTTTGTAACATTCCATGTTGCTGCAGTTACTGGTATTTTCAATACATCTCAGGCACAGCTAATGTGATACGTAAATATATAAATATATTTTATTTTGTACCAAACGTCTAGATTCAAAGACAATGCTGTTTTTCTAATGGGGCTCAAGAACGTGATAATTGCAATAAATAAGAACTCTAATAGCAAGGTAGTTTACGATTCTATGAAAATTTTGATAGCAGCCCATTTTAACCGATTGGGTCGTGCGGTTCATTGTAAATATCGAATGAACGAAGATTAAAATTAATAATGTTAATTAATGAATATCGTGAAACGGTTTTTGATATTTCTATTGCAACAGACTGTGTAAAGTTGTTTTGAATTTATCGTTAGAACGATTATTATTATTATATTCGGAAAGTTTTTCATGTCAGCACAGGAATAATAATTTCTTAATTTAAAAAAAAATGTATCTATTATGTGAAAGATAACCTAAATGGCAGTTGTTGCAACAGCATACGTAATTTGTCTAGTACCTGGTAGAAAGATAGCAAGCAGAAAATGTTAAATAGTGAGGGGGGGAATCGAAGCCTACTGCACTCATTTATTTATGTAAATTTATTTGTAAATTTCATTGTAATAAAATATATTGCACTACAGAAATTCACTTTGGTTCTTTAAAAATCATCATATTTTGACAAACACCACATGGCTACCGGTGGGGGAATTGATTGGTGGAAAGGTACATGGCACGTGCGATTGAACATTGATGTCATTTTTCGATGTTTAAAAAAAAAGTCGATACGTCGACACAATTCATCGATGATTCTCATTTACTGATAAACGGTATGAACTTAAAGAAAAACTAATTCAAACGTGTAGCAAGTATACATAAACATGACATCCATGTTCGATTGCATGCACCTTTCCATCAGTCAATTTCCTCACTGGCAGCCATGTGGCAGCTGCCATTAGAAAGACATTTCTGTAATTTATGACATGATGAATAGGATATCTGTGCTATAATCCAATCCTGCTATCTATGAACTAAAAACGAAGCATGCATGCTCAAGCTAGTATCAATCCCTATTGAAAAAGAAACTGAAACTATTCTAAGGCATCTGATTGGTTGCTTGTAATTGGAAAAATGCCCAACAATTTTACGAGGAGTATTCAGTAATAATCTACCTAAATAAGAAAACAATTGGAGAGTAGAACGAATATACAGTAGAAGTTGGTTATAACGACCTCGCTTACGACGACATCTCGGCTATAGCGTCAAACTTCCCGCGGCCTCGCCATGTTGTGTATAAGGAACATGTTTTTCAACCTTGCTTAATACAACAAACAAATATGCATCTATCTCAGATGTAACATAATTTTATAGATCAGTTGGGTCGCTTACAGAAGTTGAGTTTGAGCACTCAAAAAAATAATGGGCCCCAGCATGAAACAATGAGCCCTCAAAAAATAAAGTCATCTGACCAAAGAAGTCCGAGTAACAATGAAATCTTCATTGTTTCCATCTTGGATTTTAACAGTCCATATTTTTTTGTTCATTGAAAACAATGAGGGTTGGATTGTTGTTTGGGCTATTATGATCAGGTGACTTTTCCTTGCTGGGCCCCTTATTTCATTGGCCCCGGGATGCTTCGTTTGCATGTTCGAAAGTGAAAGTTTTGTTATAGGAAGTCAAATATTTATCCCATAGAAAGAGAAATAAACTGCACGGCACTTAATCATTACACAGGGACAACTGTTACAGCACTGTACTTGTATCTAATCATATAATGCCTCTATTAATACTGTACATCCCAAAATATGCCAAATTAAGTTAATTTGTGTTATTTACCATCTCACTTAACTGATAACACAAGCTCCTCTTACAACGACACTCGTTTATAATATGTTTTTTTCGGTCCCTTTGATGTCGTTATAAGTGTGTTCTACTGTATTATTATTTTTCAACATAGTCCACTTGGACTTAAGATACACTTTGACCATTTCTCCTGCAACAACGTTATCCCTTTTGAACATAATTCTTTCGGCTGCTCTGCAAACCAGGCTGTCACCACTGCCTTAACTTCTTTCATCACTCGAAAAATGTTGGCCCCTAAGATTGTTTTTCAAGTGTCTGAACAGAAAATAATGTGAGGGTGCCAGGTCCAAGCTGGATGATTAAAACTGCTGGAACCCACAAACTCGGATGGCTTGTGCTTTTGCTGACATGTGCATTGGTGTGTTTGCTTCCAAATCACTAGTTTTTTGCTTGACTCGCTCACTGTTGGGCTACACACAGAGGTAGACATATTATTGAATCCTCCTCATAAGTAACAAAATAAAAAAAAACTCACACACGTACACACAAGCTGAATTTTTTTTATTATTTTATTTATACAAGACGAGACTGAAAGTTCGGTGAATGACTCTGAAAAACAAACAAGTATGATACTTTACTGTCTTTCAAATAAATCCCCATGGCCACAAAACATTTTAGACATCGTGCATACAACTGTTGCATGGCGTGTGAAAAATCATCTTACGGTACTGCTTGAAGTTTCCTCGTCACCACTGTTTGAATACCCAGTACCTCGAGAAATCTGTCTCCTTTCATTGTTGATTTCAAACGAGGAAACTGGAAGAAGCCCAGCCTCATCATGGTTTATCTTCGAGGATTTCTACTCCTTCACGGAAACGAACCACTCATGCACACCTTTTCAAGATTATTGAACACAGATCAGAGGTGAAACAATTCCTCGCACGAAAAGAGATTCCAGATCTTTACCACCCTCTGTATCCTCCAGACCTGTCACCGCCGGACTTCTTCCCATTTCCTCGTTTGAAATCAACAGTGAAATGAGACAGATTTCTTGGCGCTCCAGATATTCAAGCGGCTGTGATGAGAGCACTTCAAGGTACAAAAGAGCATTTTTCACATACCAAGCAACAGTCGTACGGACGATGTCAAAAGTGTATTGTGGCCATGGGGGCTTACTTTGAAGGACAGTAAAGTATTATCTCTGAAATACTCGTCCCTGTTTGTTGTTTTTTTTCGAGTCATTCACCGAACTTTCCGGTCTCATCTTGTACATTAGTTATACAGGCATAACTAAACATTTGTAACAAATGCCGGGGTTGGGGTGATTTTTGGGATCAAAACAAGAAAGGATGTCCCTATGAACATACATCTACAAAGCGTTGTTAATGAGTTGCATGCGTATGTACATGTGGTTCATGCATGAGTGCGCTCCAGTGCATTTCAGTTTGGATGTATGTTGGATATATGACATTTTTCCACGACGGTGGATCGGGCATCAAGGTCCAGCGCATTGCTCTGCTTGGTCTCCTGACCTTAATCCACTGGACTTTTATCTGTGGGAATATATGAAAAGTGTGGTGCACACTACTCCAATCAACAGTTTGAAAGAGCTTATCAATACTACCTGTGGAGCTATTCAACAGGGCATATTGAGGCATTGCTACACAAGCATTCTTGCTCACTGCCTACACTTGGGCATCTTCTCTAATGTCACCAATGTACATTCTATAACATTGTAGCATGTAACTCAGTAACAATGCTTTGTAGGATATAGGGACATTCTTTCTTGTTTTGATCCCAGGAATCGCCCCCCTGAAATTTGTTACAAAGTCTAGACATGCCCTGAAAATCTCGTCAAGAGATGGCGCTGCTGTCATCAGATTAATAACCTCCATGATTTAGATTCAGTTATGAAATGACAGCATCAATGAATTATGTTTTCAGAAGGAATCAGAACATGTTAAAAACATAACCAGTTACTTTTGAATAGCATTCAAATAGTAATTTCATTGGAACTATCCAAAGAGAAAGGATTTATTTTTTTCACAATGAATTGGAGTGACACGGTAAAACGGTGAAACTAACGCGTGCACATTTCGATTTTAGTTCATCCTTAGCAGGATGCGGGTATTACATTTCAACATTTTTCATTAATATGCATCGTTATCAAGTACAAATTTATAAAGCAAAGAAGTGTTAATTTTTTCCATTACGATATTATCCAATTAAATGAAGAAACCAAACTTTGATAGGCTTCCTGCTTGCTAATTTTAGAGGCTTTTTTTAATACTTGATTACTATTAGTCATCTTAATAACAATAGTCTTCTAAGCACTTTCTTACTCTAAATGGACCCTATTGTTTGTGTTACGCGTAAATGAGGCTGATTGGTCTACGTGAGTTCCTAAACTGTATTCATGCGCAGCAGTCATCCCAAAATGTGGTTTTGCATGATAACCAGCTCTTACTCTGGAGAAGAGAATGGAAGAAATGCTCCCATTGATTGATTACTTGAGTCATGTGATGCTCAGTCAGAAATGGCTTTACACATCGTAACCAAATCAACAGTGTCAAGTTAGAGTGAGAAAGTATTCAGATGCCTCACTTCAGGCTAAAGCCAGGTTTTCATTAATGTGAAATGAGTGCAGGACAATAGAAAGACACAATGCTTTAATGCAGGCATGTCAACAGATGTTCTCAGAATAGTTTGGAGGCAGACATGCACCGAGTAAATCCACCATTTGGGCCCTAAGCAAAGAAACTTGAAACCAATATGTTAACTTGAGGACGACATGGAGTTTCGAGATCAGTGTTGTTTGGACGTGGATGGTGGCACTTGTTACGATGTCATCACTTTCACAAAATTACAAGACAAGTTTGTTGAAAATTTCCTAACAATATCTTCATTAAGAAATGCAGGCCTCGGAATAAGTCACTTTTATCGCTTTTAGTCACTTATTTTTAAAGGAGTCACTTAAAATCACTTTTTTAAGCAAACTGTCACTAAAATCACGTTTTTTTTTTAGCTAAAGAATTTAATTTTCAATTGAAGATCGAAATTTTTTTGATGTAACAAGTGGTAAATTACGATTTACATCACCTGCAAGCTTACCCCAATCGCAGAATAAAAACCATGAGCAGATCTGGTACCTCGTGTGATGAATAATTATGATCCTGTGGAGAACGGTACTGATCGAAGTTTGGAAGCGGTTTTTACATTAATTTTGAATTTCTTTAAATTAATAGTAATTAACCAGTAGACTTCCCGTAAGCATAGTGACACAAATAAAAAATAGTTTGTTCTTTGACCTAATCTAATTAAATATCATTGTTTTATTTTTTGGTTAGGTTAAACGATAAAAAAAAATTGGTAAAACTCCAGACTACCATCCCCTAATTTTCCCGGACGATATAGCCCAGCCCGGTCACGTTCATGTTTTGAATTTATTAGGTTAAAAAGAAAAAATAAGCTTGCACTGGCGAAAGTAGTCCGATGGGCCAGTCTGTAAAACAATTACCAAATTAATTAAACAATTAAAAACGGATTGCGTTTTTTTTTTTTTTTTTAAGTGCGTAATCTTATGAAGATAGTGAGAAAAAATGGGAAACAATCTTAAAAATGGGAAATTGCGTTTCATAATGATTGGTTAGCAAAATAAAAGGCAAATTCTTATAAAGTCTCATCTCTGGAGACAAGCTCAACGATCATAAATTAAAAAAGAAAGAAAAAAAAAACTAGACAAACATTACTCGAACTCTTTGAAAAAGCGATTAATTGACTAAAGAGTGCATTGAAAAAAAAATGATCTGCAAGAAGCGCGATTAGCTCAAGCCATGTTAGGAGTGAAAAGCATTCAAAGTAAGCTTCAGGAAAAAAAATACACAAATTGAAAACCTCCAGAAAACTGTTAAAAAGAGAAAGAGAGCTTATTAATAACTTCCTTTTTTTCCAAAAAAGTTTAAATCATAGTAATATCGTTTTCAAACTTGTATTGCATTAGTTTCGTGCATAAAATTTTTATGCATATCATGTTACAATTTAACTGGATTTCTCATTGTTGAAATATTTCATTTATCAAACATGTTGAATTATAAAATAAAGCGTGTTAAATAACATTTAATTTGCCAAAGACTTTTAATTTAAAAGGAAATGACATTTATTCTATACTGTCACTTTTTGTCACTATTTTCATCCTTGTTAGTTACTTTTTAGTCACTATTTCAAATTTGTTAGTCACCTTTATCACTTTTTCTTAAGTGTTTGTGTGTTCCGAGGCCTGGGAATAAACTGAATGACCCAATACTTATTCTAAATCATATTTTCTAAACATTAAGAAATAAGTGTCACTTCATTCTTGATTATTAGTATCCAATACAAAACCCAACAAATGTATCTCTACAAGGAATATCTTCATTATTGAAAAATTTATTAAAGAAAACCTAGGTTCAGCTTGAAGTGGAACACCATATATTGTTCATTATTTTATGTCCAAAAAAGAGAGAGATCCAAAAGAATTTTTATTTCTTGCTATCTTTGTCATAAGGTAGCTTAGTTTCCTATTTTAAGAATGCATTATAAAAGGTTTTGGCTTTATACTCTACTCATTAGATTGAAAGCATTAATGATTCCATTTGTTTCTGATAAAGTAAAGTAGGGCATAAAAATTGGCAAAAGGGGGGCATTTACATAATTTTAAGGTGCATGTAAAATAATGACCTTACAACATGCAAAATCGGTGAATGGGTTCAATATAAACGTATATAAGGGAGGTATATCGCATTGAAGCCATATAACTAACGCGAGATTGTTGCATAGGTGAATAGAAACACACTCAGAGTCCTTTGGGAAAGTGGCTCAGAAATAGACAGGAGGCCAATGAAAGATAAGGTATAATTTTGAGAACATGTTACCGAATTATGAAGAAATTGGATTCAGCTCGAACGACAAAGCAGTATCTGAAAGATCATGAAATCGAACTCCTACCGTGGCCCCCAAACTCCCCGGACTTGAGCCTGATCGAAAACTGGTGGGGACTTAGTAAAATGTGCTCTTGTCAAACATGGCCCAACAGATTTCAATGAATGGAAACGTCTGGTAGAAGAAATGTGAGACAATATGTCGTCTGATCTGTTGGAGTCATTTTTCGATGGCATGCCCGGCAGATTGCAGGAGTGCTTGCAAAAGGAGGGAAGATCAAGAAAATATTTTTAGCACACATTATTGTCAAATGTTGCCGGTACATAACTATACCTTACTTGTATGGATGTCATGTTTCCTTATATTAAAACGCTTGTTTTGGTTGTTGCCAATTTTTATGCTCCCTACTTTACATGTTGCACACTTGCCCTCCACCCATTTCATGGTAATCAATATCTGAAAGAGTTTTGGTATAATGAAAAGTATTCAAAAAGCCTATACCCATCAAATAGAATTAAATTACCATGGTAGACTTTCAAAATCAAAATCCGTTAATGCCAACAAATAGGAAGTCATGACTATCTGTTGGTGACCTTCTGATCAGTGATGTAGCTACAGGGAGGCAAGGGGGGGCGGGGGGGGGGTTGTCGCGATGCCTGCTAGTCTTAATACGTATCAGAATAAAATGGGTCTAGAATAACAATATGGTAGCTCTTTATTTCTTGTTCGACGTGTTTCGAGGATCACCTCAAGTTCAGGAACTATGAACACTAAAAAACTGGCGTGAGATACAACACCTAGTTATGTAACCCATGTCCACCAACCAGTGGCAGATAAGTACTAGTGCTGACTAAAGTGGTGGGCTTGCAGTAATCGTGGCATCCAGTGATTGGTTACAATCATTAGATTATAAACTGACAATTCCAGGTGGAGGTCGAAAGACAATTAATTCTACAGATAAATGAAAAAACAATAAAAATGGAAAACATAATTGAATGGCCTAATTATCAGAAACAAAATAAACAATCAGAACTCATCCAAAATACATTGGAAATACTAAAGATAAAAAACTACAAGTGAATATAACAATAAGAATAAAATAATAAAATAAAAAACAAAAAGATGTATCGACAGTATACACATGCACGATAAGTCGAACAAAAAATATGGGAACAGAAAGAAAAAATAATAATAATAAACTAAATATAATAACAAATAAAAATTTTTTATACATTATATTAATTATCGTCGACTGAATCCAGGTACAGGGTTTTTGTCCTAGCGGGCGGGTGAATGATGTTATTGACTGCGTCTAGAATGTTTTTTTTTCTTTTCAAAACTTGTTTGGTTATTTAGAATCATTTCCGTATCCTCCTTTATAAAATTGTCAATTTATAATCTAATCATTGTAACCAATCACTGAATGCCACGATTACTGTAAGCCCACCAGTCAAGAGCAATTTAGTCAGCACTAGTACTTTTCTGCCACTGATTGGTGGACATAGGGTATATAACCAGGTGTTGTATCTCACACCAGTTTTGTAGTGTTCATAGTTCCTGAAGATGAGGTGATACTCGAAATGTGTCGAACAGGAAATAAAGAGCTACCATATCGCTATTCTAGACCCATTTTATTCAGATTTATACAGCAATATTGACCAAGATGCAACTATTGGACTTAATACATATGCTGGGGGTCGCCGCAAAGACAAAACATGAGAACATAGGGAAAAAAAATCTGCTGAGAAATTATGGCCTTCTTGTAAGATGTGATTTGCAAACGTGGAGATACCACGTTTTCCATTTTTAATATAGAAGATGCAACAGTTTCTGCACTTTTTCTAAGCCCAACGGAACAATAAAGTTGATACCAAAAAGATTGGAAAATCAGCACCGCTTAAGATACAGTCGAACTTCAAACTAACAGACCCCGAAACAACGGATTCCAGACAAATTTTCGGATGGTCCAGATGGAATTTCGGCATAGCAGACAAGAGTCTAATATTTTGAATAATTTAGGTATTATTTCTTTATAGAAAAATTATTCACATACAGCCACTTGAGTCACGTAAAAAAAAATTAATGCCTGGATTAGTAACCTGTAAAAAGGAACTAGGCTGTCAGCTGATCAGCCCACCAATAAACCAATCAATTCTAAGACCCTAGCATAACAAGCACTTCTCCAAAATCTTCTATAGTGATCATGGTGGCAGCTGAAAAATTATTTGAAAAGTTATGTAAGTTTGAGCTTTGTGAGTCTTTGTTTAACTTTTTTCTTTTCCTGGTTAGTTTCATTGATTAAATGATTTCTGAGCATGATGAATACATATGAAAAGCTTAATAATTTTCTGAATAATGGTGTTACAAACTTCTGGTAATATTCACTGAAAAAAAATAAGCAAAATCTCGTAAAACTTAAGCATATGTAACTTTATAAAAACAGTACTCCCTCTACATAATGGGACTCTACATAATACCAAATTTATAATTTCCAGAAAAAAATTTCCTTATATTAGTGTTACCAGAGGTTGTTTCAGAAAAGGAGGACATCTGAATGCAAAAACTAGGACACCTAGAAATAGATTAACACAGAACACTTCTAGCCTATTAGTCTTACATTTATTGTCGCATTAGTTACATCAGTTGCATTAACGTATTTTATAAGCAGGTACTTATAAATATTTTGGTTAAATTTTACTATGTTCCCACAGCTGCGATAACTTTTAACCAAAGTTTCTTCTGTATTGATGAGCAGTCAGTCTTTATGTATTTCTGGGATGATGCTATAGACTGTATCAACTTGTCATCATTCATATATATATAAGAATATAATATATATGTTTGGATACTCTTCGTCTCACTTCTCAACCATGACCTTTCTGGTAAGGGTGACCCTAAAGTAGCCGTGCTACAACCAGCATAGCTCACAGAATCCCTGAAGCACTCAAACCCCTGACCTACGGTAAGGGGGCATCCACTCAGGGATGGTCCAGATGGAATTAAAAAAAAAAAAAAATCTTTCACACTCTTGGCTTCTATTCGATTTCGGTCTTTAGTCCATTGTGCCTGAATCAAAAGAAAAAATTCTCTCCAAGTTAGCATTATGAGGTGGGTTTGCAAAAAATAACTCTCCTTTATAGTATTTGAGAAGCTCTGAACATACATCTTTTGGCAGGCGCTGCTGAAAAAACTTTGCCCATTTTCTATCTGACATATCAATGATATCTGGGTTAATTTCCTATCAATTTGATGTGTACCATATGACAAACGGTGTTCACATTGAACACTTATAGGAAAAACTGTTTGAGTTGCTCTTTCATTTGATGTATCATTTATAACTGTAAGTTAATGTAATAAATACTACGAAGCCTCAAAACTCTTGCAGTAGTAAAGCTCTTGTAGATTTCCTACTTAGCTTATATTTGTGACTTATCCCTAGGGTGATCAGATGTCCAGCATTTTTTATGTTTTTTCCTGCAAACTGCTTTACCTACTGAAAAAAAATGAGAACGTTCTTTTTTATTTGTCCTGCAAATTGTCCAGCATCCCGTAATGATCATCATAAAAATGATTAAAAATAAACATTCTGGTTTAAATAAAACAGATTTATTTATTTTTTATATATTTTAAGTAAAAATTATCATTTTCAATAAAGTGTTTACATTGAAAATACACCATTTAGTTCACAGCAATACCGCTTTTGCAAGAAATTTCTAAAATAGTGATCCTGATTGCAATTATGTCCTGTATTTTTTTTCTTTCAAAATCTGGTGACCCTACTATCACTAGTTATTGTTTATTTTTACTGTATTACTTTCAACTTGTTTTGCCAGTTTAGTTTACCTATTCATTTAGAAACACCCTGCAATTTTATGATAAACGTTACTATTGTTTTTTTTTTTTTGTTTTTTTTTCCATCTTTGAATCATTTTATAAACTTTTGATAAGGAAATTTTAATTTTTGTCTAAGATCTTCAACTTCACTTAATAATTGTTAATAGAATTAATGTTATTGACCGAGATCCCCCTGTATTGTACCCGTTCCATCGCAGGGTGATACAAGGATCAAGCATTGGCCCCTTATTATTTGCTGCTGCAACTTCAATGCTATATTACATTGATTTTAAGCTCCACGTTAGAAGCTATGTTGATGATAATCTGTTATATAAGTCTTATCAATGTCAACAACAGGATGAAATAAATACCTTTGTGCAGCATGATGTTGCACTGATGGAAAATTGGTACAGTCCGAGAGGCATGAAACTCAATGCTGCCAAAACAAAAATTCTTATAATTTCACGGAAATGCTCATCTAACGACACATAAGATAAAATAAATAAAGACTTTTTGACTACAAAAAAAATACAAAAGGAAATAAACGACCTTATCCTGTAAGTGCTTTTTGAGGGCGAAGCTCTCATCATTCAGCAGGTAAAACAGGGAGTAACCAGGAGAAAACCCGAAGATACTGATTGTAACATAAACAGAGCGGGTATTTATAGAAAAATACGGCCAATAATAAAAAAGAACAGACGCATTCTAACTGAAAAAAATTCAATAGTTGGAAGCAACCTGTAACCCAGTTTAAAGAACATCTGCGCCACAGGAAATTCGGCAGAAGCAACCTCTCCGCCATCGCCAAGCACTCAATGGACACTGGACACAGCATTTCCATCGAACATGTTAAAACTTTTAAAGTCAATAAATAAGAAATGACTCCTGGATGCGTGTGAGAGTATGGCGATTCAGTCTACGAGCAGCAATAAATCATTTAATTCAGATAAAGGGCCAATCAGTGACTCTCAACTGATTCAGTGGTGGGCCGACCTAACCAACCATTGAATTTTATTTCCCCCTTTTTATTTTTTCTGGTGGTTCACAATTTTTGTTTAATAATTTAGTTTTATAATTTTTTGCCAACTCCTGGAAAAAAAGTATTTTATCTAACGACACGTTAACCTTCTTAGGTTTCACATTTGACAATACTTTGTCATTCCATACTCATTGTGATATAATGATTTCTTGCCTCAAGAGACAACGTTTTCCGAGATAACTCGAGTTATACAAGCCAAAGTCCTTCCTTATCTCGAATATACTGCTATAATATGGGCAAGTGTATCTAATCAGAGTTTTCAACGAGTAAAGGTCGCATACAACAATGTGTTAAGAGTAGCTTTTAGGGTAAGAGATATGCCTCCGTGACGGCTCTGTGCCATAAATTCAACTTGCCAACAATCGAAAATTTTAGAGCAATGTCTTCTTAACGAACTAACAGGTGCCCTACGCATTAATCTCCACCTGGCCTCCTTTGTCCAAGAATGGTTATTGAAATCTGATAAATATTGTCCTACCAGAAGATATAAGCTTGAGATACCACATATGACATCAAACTTTATTAGCAAACATTTTCCTTACAATGCTATAATGAATTGGAACATTCGTAGTAAAGCCATTGATTGTCACCAACCTAAATATTTGGTGATACGTGGTCACTTTAAAAGATTAATTAGAGAATATTATATGGTCCAACAAAATGACTTGGGAATTTATTTCCTGCTATTTTATGTAATTTTTTGGTTTTGATCCCCCCCCCCCTT
>JAHWFO010049272.1:146623-167693 GCA_023313115.1 Rhysida immarginata
CTAATTTAATTTAGCCACGTGATTTTTAATACAGCTTTTTGCATTTGGTAAAATGTAGTCTGCAATTGCTAAAATGTAGTTTGCAATTGAAAAAATAATCGTTTCATTAACTTGGAATGAACAGATTATTTTTTCATTTGAAAACTACATTTTACCAATTGCAAAAAGCTGTAAATTGATTAATAAACTAGCACCTAATTGATTTTATCCGATTTTTTAAAAAAATAATAAAACGAGGACTATAAAAAGAAGCATTGGATTAAGCTAAGAAAGTGAGTTTTTCACGGAAATACCCAGATGGCGCCACCACAAGAGACTCGATTATCCTGTTATTTCTTCATCCATGCTCAAACTTGATGCGCTTTGCCTCTAAATTAACGTCTCAACCGATACCGTAGATTGCCTGAAAAAATATATCTATATGGTTTTAAAATTGTAAAGTTTTTTTTTTTAAATCACTTTGCATAGTTTGGGGTGGCATTTCTTCAAATTATTACCAAAGCTCCCGGTAGATGTCGCCTGAATCCAAACGCGTAATTCTGGCGGGCGTTCAAAAGACACGAAGAAATGGTAAGAGTAGTGCAGAATTAGGCTGCGTTGGTGATGCCAAATTTTAAGCCCGCTCTCTTTCTTTTCGAAGATGGTATGCTAAAAAAACAAACAAATAAAGAGTAGTGTATAAAAAGCTTACCCAGCAAACTTGTGATAGCGCGGCCGAACCTTTCGAAACGGAGTAACCGTCAGCAGGCGCCATGGCCATAGCAACGGTGACGGAATCGTCCGAAGCGCTGCTATCGACGGGTGAACGCTCAGAAATAATTCATTGATCGTTTGCGGGGCTCTAACATAAAAAACGTGTTCGTTCTGATCATTAAAGAGTTGACGGGGAGGGAAAAAAAAATAGGAAGAAGAATAATAAACAACGGAAGCAGCAGTATCGAATGGGGCAATTAATGGGATGAAGAAGGAGGTTTTATCGATGAAGGTCAAGTATTTTCTGCTCGAGTTGTCAAAATCGGCTGCTTAGCCGATGCCCAATGAAAAAAAAGGGGGGAGCGGGAAAAGCGCATTTTTCCCCTTTAAATTTTGAAAAGTAAAATGCCTTTCGAGTGTAATGCGAGACAATTGGATTAGACGGAACACTTGGGTAATGAAAAGTGCAACTGTTTACTGGTGACAAGTACCAAATTCTAAAAAAAATCCCGGAGAAATGGTGGGCCAGTGTTGGCATCATCATCATCATCGTTTTTAAGCCTGTTTGTGTTAGTGTTATACACGGAATAACTTGAAACATTTTGAATGTGGCCCGTGAAGGATTAGTGTTCGTTTTAAGAAGACAATCACGAATTCGCCATGCTGAATTTTTTAATAAAATTCTCCGTCAAGCGATGTTACATAAGCGACGACGCAGTGGGTTTGCTTTCGAGGTAGTTGACAGCCTTGCCCCTCTTCACGATGAGGCTCGATGCTTGAAAGTTAAATAAACGAGAGCAACTTTTTGAGTGACATTTTCGTTTATTTCTGAACTAAACCCCGGCTGGCTTCAACAAAACGCTGCCCCAACCCAATATGCGGTTGCTTTAAGCCTCGGTGGACAGGAGCCTTTAATCGTGACACTGATCAAACCTAGAGAAATGTGAACTCTTAATGAACCACCCACCTTTGCGGCATGTCCAATGTTTATTCAAGGAGGCGTTTGGAGATGTAAGTATCTGGAATAAACGCTAAAATTTGAATACTAACAACTGTATAGAAATTTGATTTGGTTTTGCAATTTTGGATTTTCGAGTTTTTATTATACAATTCGATTATTTGCAAATGTTAGTCAAGGGGTCTCGATGTCGACCCTGAAAAACCATCCACCTGCTGTTGACGATTTCAACGATTTAGAACCTTTACGTTATAATAGTCCTGCAAGTGCAACACGGTAGGTATTTAGATAATTTTTTTCTTTTTTTTTGCTAAATGTTTTGTCACTGCAAATTGAATTGTCCCGCAACAAACTACGAGGTCTGTTCAAAAAATACGTAGACTGTTTGAATTGCGCGGGCCCTGTTGGTCCCAATCAAAATCACTTGGTGTCGCCATCTTCTGACAGATCCGCTGATTACAAGGCAGTTTTTTGATTGCAAATATCAGTATTGGTTGATTAGCTACGCAGTTGTTTGTGAAGTGTGTTTTTTTTCGTTTGGCGGATTTTTAGAATGAGTGATTTGAACGAGCAAAGAGTTGCTGTGAAATTTTGTGTTAAACTCGGAAAAACTGCCACTGGACGAGTGGAAAAGGCCAGAAATGTGGACGAGAGGTGACTGGTTGTTTCATCACGACAACGCTCCAGCCCATTCAGCCCTCAGAACTCGAAAGTTTTTGGCCAAACACTCGATCACTGTTCTTCCTCACCCACCCCACTCACCTGACCTCGCTCCTTGTGACTTCTTCTTGTTTCCAAAACTCAAAAGACCTTTGAAAGGAAGGAGATTTGAGATGATTCCCGACATAAAGGCAAATGCGATGAAGGACATCACAAAAGAAGCGTTCCAGGACTGTTTCCAAAAGTGGAAACACCGTTGGGATAAGTGTGTGCGTCGGGGAGGAGAGTACTTTGAAGGGGACCCAGATGTGTAACTTCTGAATAAAGTATATTTTGTTTTATGATGTCAGTTTACTTATTTTTTGAACAGACCTCGTATTGTTGCTCTTGCACCCCCCCCCCTCAAACACCATTGTTGGTTGATTTTCACTGTCCAAACACCGCAACGCCTATTGCCTGTTCAGAAAGGTTATCCAAGGAAAATTGTAACCTTTAAATTTTCGCAAACTTTTACCACTCTTGGCCCTGCAAACCTCACTGGTCACTGTTTTCCATTACTCAAACGCCTTCAGCATTCTGTCTACGATGTCCCCCTCCGGGGGCCAAGTAAAAATACGAGGGCGGTTTGTCCGATAATAAAGGTACAAGTCAGATTATCCAGGACATATTCAAAAAAACAAATATTGACACAAATGTCATGTATGCTACGAGGGTGGGCTGAAAAGTAATGCCTCCATGGCTGTAACTTTTTTTATTTTTTAACCGATTTTCAAAATTCCTTTTGTATCTGATACTCCCATTTCTCCTCTATGTAATGCACTATTCACTTTTCGACGTAGTCCCCATCCCTTTCCACGCATTGTACCAACGCGTGACTAGTCGGGTGAACCCGTCGGAGAGGAATTCCGGGGTTGTCGTCGACACGAGGATTGAATGGCAGCTTTGGATCCTCTTCTGCAGCACGATAACGCCACACGTCAGAGGAGGTTGCAGCGCCTACAGTTCAAAGATGAAAAACTGCAGTTCAAAAATGAAAGACTTTGCACCTTGCGACTTTCACCACTTCCCAAAGAGGAAAGAGAACCTTAAGGGGCACGAGTTGCGTTCTGACGACGAGGTGAAACCTGCCGTTTGGTCTTGGTGTCGACAACAACCCTGGAATTCCCCTCCGACTGGTTCACCCGACTAGTCATGCGTTGATACAATGCGTGGAAAGAGATGGGGACTATGTCGAAAAGTGAATAGTGCATTACATAGAGGAGAAATGTGAGTATCAGATATAAAAAGAATTTTGAAAATCTGTTAAAAAATAAAGTTACAGCCATGGAGGCATTACTTTTCAGCCCACCCTCGTATAAGGAATGTTCAAAAAGAAGCGAGTCGTAGTCTGGAATGTGCAAACTGGTGACAGAATGGTGATAACGTGGCGTGTGTAACAAAGAGTGGTTCCGACGAGCGTGGAAATTCACAGCCCGCCACTAGAGGGTGACGGTGGAAGTCACGTGACTATACAAAGGAAGCAGAAGCAAGCGTCAATTGTCCAACGGCTGGCCAGGTGGCCGAGAGGGCTAGGGCATAGGCTTTCTAGTTCTCGAGTCTGCCTGGTCGTGGGTTCGAATCCTGCCGTGGGCATGGATGTTTGTGTTTGTCCCGGGTTGCGTACAGATATAACTTGTGTAAAAGGTCCAAATTAACCTTAGTAGTTGACGCCAATAATTCTAATAAACCAACCAACCAATTGTCCAACGGTCATTCGCGTTGTATAAGCAGTGAATAAGTGAAATGGAGGTGTCAAAAGAAGAGCAAAGAGGTGTTGTTTGTTTTCTGACAGCGGAAGGAGTAGGGGAAAATGGACATTCAATGAAGGATGTCGCAAGTGTACGGTGAACACTGCATGTACCTTGCAAGGGTCAAGGTATAGCACAAGCAGTCAACACGGGACAACAGTTCTCGGTCACCCTCCATACAGTCCAGACCTCTCTCCCTGCGATTACGCCATTTTTGGTCCCCTAAAAAAGGCTCCGAGGGTCAAACGATTCACCTCGGATGACAACGTCAAGCAGTACGTGCGGAACTGGTTCACGACGCAGCCCCGAGAATTTTACGAGACAGACTTTCACCGCCTTGTGTCACAGTGGGACAAGGCCTCAACAGCCAGGGCCAATACTTCTGACATACAGGTACTAGTTTCTGTTCCTAGGCCTCCAGCTCGTTTCTTTTTGAACGCTCCTTATACAAAGGTTTGTATTTTTTTCGACATAATTGCCGTGAACATTTAAGCATTTGTCCCAGTGCTTCACCCGTTTAAACATTCCTTCACGGTATGTTTCTTGTCCCAAATTAACGAGATATTGTCGAACTTCAATAAAAAATTCTTTAGAGGACCGAAAAAGGTGGAAATCGGATGGCGCGAGGTCCAGACTGTAGGGAGGGGGGGATGCTCTAGGATTTCCCACTTTCTCGCTTTCAGCCAGGCTTTCATCTTGTTCGAAGTGCGAGGTTGTGCGCCATGCAAAAACCTCACTCCAGCATGTAATCGTCCTGCTCGCTTTCGACGAATGGCTTCTCACATTCAGCTTGGAGAAATTTGATTACTCTTCGAACTTCGACTTTGACTTATTTGTCGATAACACCGGTCATTTTGTTAACTTGCTGTAGGCCAGGTATTGACTTAATGAACGAACCATTTCAGTGGTAACTACTACCGACAATGTCCTCATTATGTATGCTTGTGACGTCATAGCTGCATGTCCAGCATTTTTTCGCTTATGCCCGTCCCCTGTACCTTTATTATCGGACTGCTTTGTACATACACGAACCTGTTTGGTCAAAGTACCAAACACTTGCGATATGCAGAATCGAAACGAGGCTAGAATCAAAAGCGACTAGATGATGAAATTGCCTTAGGTTCTTGCAACACTATCTTATCTTATAAGAGCAGATAGGTTAATCAAAGGTGGAGAACCAGAGATTACCTGGACACTTATTCCAATGAGGGAATTTTGCACCAAGACCCATAACCCTAAAGAACATACAGGAAGCCAGACTTGCTAAGAAAACAAGTCAGGCTACCTACTGGATCTTGGTGAATGCCCTCAAGAAAAGTAGAATTTATCGTGAGATGACGAATATGTGCCAGAGCGACACATTCGAAAAGAATATGATGGGCTGTTCTTGCAACACTAAATGACCTCGTGTTCCGCTGATTCTTCTGGGAAGACTAGAGGGCCAATTTTCAATGTTCCGAGGCATTTTTCTTAATAAAATATTAGGCTAAATCGAAAAATTTTGAATGTTATGTACTTATTACTCGGATTAATGTTATGAAATCAAATTTTTTGCGTAGAGTTTACCTTTAAGTTTTCTTTTTTCATACTGAGAGTGTGCATATTAATGAGATAAGGCATTATTACTTTTTTTCATGTCTAGAAAGTTCTCGATAACCTCGGAGACGTTAAGCTGTTCAACTAACTGTTCAAGCTTGTCATCTGTTGACGATGATGTTAGTTAACTTTATTTATATGTTTATTTCCCTTAAACTAGATATCACTTGTCTAATGTTTTTGTTTCTCTCAGGAATTTGAAAAGGCTTCTGCACAAACCATTCAGAATTTATTTGACGACATTGACACGCTCTTATATGATGACAGTAAATCTCATGATAAATTAATGAATGAAGAATGCAGGGATTGGATGGATCACTATCCACATTTCAGGTACTTTTGTTAATTTGGCTTTGTTAACAACTACACTTCTTTTTAAAGGAACATAAGGGGCAAAATGCTTCCATGATTATGGTGGCTTACCGGTTAAAACATTGGGATGGTAATCCGAAGATCCCTTGTAACTGTACCTTTTGATTTTCTTTTGTATTTATGAAGTAGTACTGTGTTCCTTTACTGTTAGGAAGAACTTTTAGGAGGGGATTGGATTATCTTATCTTGTACAGAGGGTAGATTATCGCAGAACGATAATCTGCAGCACTTACTCCTTTGAGGGAATTTTGTGCCATCCCAGTAACTAATGGCTGCTATGAGATGAGAGTAGCAGTCGGGACCAATGGCTTAATGTGCCTTCCAAAGCATGGGGGGGTAATGATGGAAGAACTGCTGGCAGACGAACAAATCAGTGGCTATCACCAGCTGCTGGACATCCAGCACTGGTCACTCAGCAAATGGCTCAGACTAAAGTCCCCCAACAGCTGTGCCCCAAATAGCCATCCCACACAGCAGTGGTCCTCAAGCTACTGGCTGTCACCCGGCCAGCAGCTGGCCGTGGCTGAAGTTGCTTAACTCCATCGATCAGCGAGCCGACCGACGAGACAACCAGGCCATGGCCACCCCCGGGGGATTGGATTAAAGAAATTTAATTATAACAGAATATACACCATAATTCGTTTATAACGAAATTCACGCTGACAAAGAATTTTTTCGTTACAGATGGGATTTGTTTTTAAAAAAATTTTATTCACGATTAGGTTGAAAAAAAAATCTGTTATTGACTTTTGCATACAACTTGTAATAAGTTTCTTGTTCAAGTAATCATCCCATTTATAAAAATCGCTTAATATGATCGCTCCTAGGGCATCATTCTGTGACAATGTGTATTCTCTTAGATCTACTATATGTGCACGTGCACACTTTAAAGATTGCGCTGGCTCGGAAAAGGCTCTTCATCTTCACTTTCATTTTCCGATTCTCCATTTTGTCCATCTTGATAGAGTTCCACAATTTCATCGTCATTGAAAGAATCTGAGGTTATAATGTTCTTGTCTACTTCTCCATAGTCTTTAAATGAGATCGTTGCTAGCATTTCTCTATATGCATTTCTGTTTCGAAGAATCTTCCATTCCTGTGCTACTTCAAAGTCTTCCTCGTCCTCCTCTGGCCCTAGTTCTAGACCTATCTATATTCATACATAAAAGCACGTTGACCCGTTCTTTGCTTATTTTTCCTAAAAAAAGAAATAGAAAAACAAAAAAAAAAAGAACGTGTACAATACACATTATCGTACAAGTTCCGAAAAAGTAGAAAATCGATCCATATAGTAAAAACAAAACTAGAAGATAAGTGTACAAAAGAAAGTGGGGGAAAGCATCTTACGTTATTTCGATGAATTAAGGGTTTTCTGAACGAAATTGTGGAGATTTTTAGGTGTGCAATAGTGAATTCAGTTCAGGGTTTATGTAGCAGTTACAAAAAAAAAAAAAAAATCATAATTTTTTCACCAGAATAGTCGAAAAATCTTTTCGTTATAACTGAATTAGCTTTAAAAATTCTTTGTTATATCAGAGCAATTTTATATGGAAATTACATTGGCAGGGTCAGGCTGGAAGAAGATTTTCGTTATAAGTGAAATTTTGCTGTGAGCGGGTTCGTTATAAATGGGTTATGGTGTACAATGTGTTGAATTAAACCTCAGTTTTCGATGGTACCATAAGTATTATACTATGATGCGGTCTCTTGTATAATATGATCCCACTTTCAGAGCCCAAAATACCAGTAAAAATTTTCCCCTCTTGTATAATGCAATCTCCATTTTTTTGACTCGTTGCTAACTTAGGAGAAATAATATTAAAATCGTAAAGATTTTAAAAATGTATAACCTGGATCCTTACATTTCCAAATACAATTCATTATTGCCTTAATCTTCAAAAAGTTTCTTAATATAGTACAGATGATGGTATATTAAAAATTAATAGAAGGTAATTTTGAAGAGGACAAACTATACATTTACAGTAGATTACATGTACATTTATTGTATGTTCATTTTTCAAAATTATTACAGGATATATTACATATTCATGCATTGAGTACTTTAAAAAATGTTCTTTGAAATTTTTAGGAGATGCAATGGCTGTTGAAAAACTTTACTGGTCGAAAATTTATTTCGCTTTTCACCTTTAATGTTACAAATTTATTTAAAATGATGCCTATATTGTTCAGTTATTATCAATAAACTGTGACAAGAAGTTATAATAAATGAAACTAGACTTTTTTGTGAATGGCGTTGCCATCTTGTTTGGAGCTCAAATTGAGGGGGCGGGGAAGGGAATTAATGTACTGTATATTATATATTCTACATAATGTAATGTACCAATATATTAAATACATGTATATGCTAGTTTTGCTTGAAATTTGTCAGAGTGAAATTCATTTGAAATCATCCCTCCCTCTCCCCTTCTGAGTTAGCTTTTCGTGACGGAAAAGTGGATGGGAAATTAAGAAAAAAGGCAAATTAATAAATATATATTGTATATTCTGTACGATATGCTGTAATGTACCAGTATATTAAAAATGTGGTAGTTTTGTTCATCAGATCGAAGTTAGTATTACGCCCCCACTCAACAAAATGTTGTAGCACTAATTTTTCCATCTTATATGTGATCCCACAAATTTAGGTGCTTTTTTAGGTCAAAATTTTTTGCACGATAGTTGATTAATTATGGTAACTGTTTTTTGACTTTATCTGTTTAAAAAGGAACTAGTTTCGCTATAATAATCATCCTGGGTTTATTCTTTGATCTTAATAGAATAATTGGCAAACAGATTGTTCCAGAAGAAGATTTTGGATTTCAAATTGTTAATGTTGAGAAGGAGAAGTCAGCTTTATCATCCACTAAGGATGACGATGTTCCAGAGAACAATAAGTAAGTCCTCACAATTTTACAGGATTAAAAATAAATAAACCTAACTTACATATAAGGGGAACAATAGTCCTCTCTCTCTCTCTCTCTCTCTCTCTCTCTCTCTCTCTCTCTCTCTCTTTTTTTTATAATTAGCTATTATCTCTCTCAAAAAATAATTTTTCAGTCCCCCAGCTTTAAATTTCAGTCCAAATATTATCTCCAGTGATACAAAAATTGCACAATAAGATTTTTTGCATGGTGAAAAATCCTCTAGAAGATTCTATAGGATCATTTGAAACTGTTACTGACCTTCGTTTGAAAATTGAAGATGTCTGGTACACTTTGGATCCTGAAATTTTGCAAAAACTTATTCTAATAATGTTTATGCAAAACAAGCCTATGTCCGTATAAATGTGAAACTGTCACTTTTGAGAAGTTGCAGTTGGTTTAATATTTTTGTGTTTTTGTTTTCTTATTTACAAAAGGGTATATTTCTTTCATTTGTATAATAATTTAGTAACTAAATATGTCACTTTTGTTTTTGTTTAAATTTGAAACGCACCTTAAAGCCGATGTTCCATCTTGAGGTCAGCTAAAAAATTTATTGATAGGAAAAAAAAAAATCCTAAAGGCATAGATCTCTGGAAATAATCGGGCTAAAAGGTTAACCTCGATATCTTTCATTCAGATCTCATCATTATCTTCTGATTGATTTTTTCACCTGTGACTCCCTTAAATAATGATTTCAAAACTAATATAAAGTAGACGTTATGGAAATAACAAAGGAAAGAAAAATGACTATGGAAGTAGGCAAAGTAATACCTTTTTTTCGTCTTTTTAGATTAAGTGTGCAAGGAAAACAAATGGACATTTATATTCCCCCTACGTCCAGTGAAATAGTGAACAAAGATTGCAATCTGGATTTTGGTATGAATAGTCAGGAAGAAATTATCTTACAAGATGGGGAATATGAAGAGCTGATTGCAGTGGATCATGGGTAAAAAGAATAACTATTTTTCATTGGGCTTCAAAGTAATATGCAAAGATTTAAAAAAGAATTTTTTTTTTTATTATTTTCAGTAATATTCAAAGCAAAAATAATCCTGAATCCCAGTCAGTCTATGCTTTAGATAATGACGCAGTTATCTTTAAAGAAACTCTACTTGATTTGTTAGAAGATAAAATATGGAATGAGGTCTGTTAAGTGCTTTAGTATCCATAAGCATTGAAAACCGTCAAATGAAACCATCCCTTGGCATGCTAATTTTTTCTGTAGATTACGTTTTCACAATCTCATTTCATTCTTTGGTAGCAACAACAAAGGGGAAAGCGATTTCTTGTGGTGCAACAAAGAAAATGCATTCGAATTGTTCCTCTTGTCCCATCCACGTACATTCTTATGCAATGATATACTTTCACGTGTATTCCTTTTTAATTTTGTAAAGGGGTTTAATGCCTCTGCAAATTCCCATGAGTGGTTTTATTTGGAAGTTGTTTATACATGTAATAATCTTTTAACATTGCTGTACCTTTTAATCTAAACTTAAGTCTATTTCAGGTTGTTTCTTGGATGAGGCCTCTCATTACCGAATACATTCATCATGTGCATTCATGTAAGTTAATGTTTTTGTAAAAAATATGAATGACTTGTGGTAATTAGCATTAAAATTTTGAGTCTGTACTTTTGGAACTGCCCAAAGAAAACGCTTGTCTCAGCAGTGTTTCCACTTTCTGAAGCAGTTCTGGAATCGCCTTCAGTTCCTTATGCGAGTTTTCTTGATATCCTGAATCTATTCTATTTTAGTGTTCCTTCAGTTTGGGGAAGAGGGAAAAAAGCCTGCTGGAGCTAGGTCAGAGAGGAATATGGGGGCAAGAAAACAGTCATTCCATGTTTGGCTAAAATTTCATGAATTGACTACAGTGATTGAGCTGGATATTGTTACAGTGGAAAAAACAGTTCTGATTACGCTGAAGTTACGGTTTTTTTCTCTGAGGAGTTTCAGAACTTGGAGGTAGTAGCTCAGTTAGGAGGAGGAGTTTGTGATGAACAATTGGCATAAACAAAAAATCACTCGCTCTGATTTTGACATTGGAGTGAAAATGAATTTTCACCATCCCACTTGTAGCATCTCATGATTCATTTCCGTAAGCTTTTTGAGGCATCTGATGTGAATGTGTTTACCAGTTGACATAGAATTTCACTTCACAAAACTCTTCGCACAAGTCACTTATCGTGAAAATTAAATAATCGCCGGTATGAGTGGTTTCGTTGGGGAGGAAAATACTGTATTTACTCGATTCTAAGGCGCACTTTTTTGCTGATATAAGTACTTATTGCACTAAAACATGTTGATTTTGATGCACCTAAGATCTGAGGAATAATTTTTTTTTTTTCAAAAATGATCTCAAAAATCAGCATGCGGCCTTACATTCGAAGACTCCTTAGAATCGAGTAAATACGGTACTTTGAAGATAAAAACCACTGACCTGTAAGTTGAATGAATTCCTATGAAAGAAAAACTGACCTCGTGCATGGAAATAATTATTTAAAATAATTTTAAATTCTTAATTTGAAAAAGCTCCTGAGTCGTGTAAAATAATTTTTTTTTTTTTTTTTAAACAGCATCTATACATATTTCTGCTCGCACTGCTCCCCCTGCATTACCAACAAGTTTGTCATCTAAAAATATAGAACAACCTAATATGAGGTTGGCTACTGCTCCGCCAAGAAGTTCTGTAAGTTATTTCGCACATATTTATATATATTCGGTAAGAAATTTCCCAATCCTATAGAAGTTAGTGAAATTATCCTCTGCGAATTGGATCTTATTCCCCCGTTTCTGCACACGTTTTCAGACACCATTGATTACCACATTTTATAAAATAGCATGGCTGAGCCCAAATCGAAGGATGCAAATTGCTTATCAAAATAGATACAAAAAGAACAAGATTCAGCTGTTAATGAGCTTTTGAATGCAATACAATAGTTTCTTGCTAGTAAAAAAACCATACTTGTTTGGATTAGCAATTTTCCTCTTAAGAGGTACAACAACAAGTAGAATTAGACCAATGATTAAGAGTTTTAATTAATATCTTTTTATTACATATTTTAGTAATTTGTTTTGTGCGTTGTTAATAAGTAAATTCTTTAAAAAAATACTCTTTGGGTTATCATATTTTGTGCGCCGTGAAAGAAAAAGGTAGAAAAACTCTGATTTAGACAAACCTAATCGGGTTCAAATAATGGATGCCAGAAATATGCCTCGTGATTTCCTGCCATTAGTTCCTATTTCAGTATAATCGGTTTACAGTCCTCTATAGACTGTTAAGACATCCATTTATCTTTTGTAAAGATTTCAAAAGTGGATATTCCATTCCTCTTGTTCTTGCACATGTTCACTAAGTTATCTTCTGATCATTTGGATTGGGGCAGTTTCTGCATAAAGCAATATAAGTATTAAAAAAAAAATTAAATAATGTATGTGTAATAACTTATTGCTATTTTAAACTTGAACAGATGAGAAGTGATGTTAATGGTATTTTAACCGTCAATTCAAAAATGTTGCAGTATAGACCTGAAAAATTACAGTAAGTATCGGGTAATAGTATTTTAAGTTTTTTATTTGAATAATATTAATAGCGCTCTCACAGTACAACATAATTAATATCTCGAGAATAAGTTAAATTGATTATCTTCGAGATTTATCAACAAGTTGATACGGTTGTTGTTCCTAAAAAAGTTACCGTAAGTATTCTACTATAATGCAATCCTACTTTGAGCACAAGAAACAAATTGTATGATGCGATCCCCATTTTTTTGATTCGTCGCTAACTTAAGTAAATATTGCAAGAATATACAGAAACTTCTGTTTTTTTACGGTCTGAAAAATGTATAACCCGGATCTTTACAATTAAAAACCTTCAAAATCCGATTCAAAAAGTTCCATGATACAGTACAGATGACGTTTATTACAAAATAATAAAAGGTTGTTTAATTTTGAAGAAGACAGAAACTGTACAATTACAGTGATTACATGTACATTTATTGTAAGTTTTCAAAATTATTACAGTACATGTTATGTATTCATGCGTTAAGTACTGTAATAAATATTCATTTGAAGTTTATAAAGCATTCTTTGATGATTTCAGGAGATAGAACACAGTGTCTGTTAAAAACCTTATTAGTCGAAAATTTATTTCACTTTTCACCTTTAATGTTAAAAATTTATTTAACGTGATGCCTATATTGTTCGATTATTATCAATAAACAGTGTCAAGAGAAGTTATAATAAATGAAATGTGATCACAGTGACTTTTTCACGAATGGCTTCGCCATTTTGTTTTCGAGATCTTACTTTTTCATTAGCTTTTGTATACAGTAGGCCACTGTTTTACGACCACCTAGATTTATGTCCGTTTTGATTTATGTCTGCTAACGGACGTAAGAAAAACCCTTGTTTTTCGTCCGTGGACTCGTTTCACGTCCATACCTGCATTCGCCGTTTGCCCATGCGCGAAAATTCTTTATAACGAAACCCTAAGGGAAATTAGATTTTGTTTTACGTCCACCGTGATTTACCGGAACGGATTACGACATAAAACATAGGCCTACTGTATGTAAAATTGAGAAAAAGGGAATTAATGTACTGCATATATGGTATAATGCACTCTTGTGTACACCAATATATTCAATATTATATGCTACTCGCTACCCAGCCACACGTTGCTGTGGTTAGCATATGGGATCAGTAAAGTAAAACAGATAGCATAAAAAACCTTCTCCATGAAAAAACACGTGACAACTTTCATGGAGATTGATAAACATCATTTGACCTATCTCGTATATACCAACTCATATATCCATTTTTTTTATATACAGATTTAGTTTGAAGTTTTTTGAACCCCCTCCCCTTTCCTAGTCATTGTAGTGCTAATTTTTCCCTCTTGTATAATACTATCCCGCAAATTTAGGTGCTTTTTCAGCTCGAAATTTTCATATTATGGTAGAATACGTATGGTATTTTGACATAGTAAAAAATTTGCAACAAGAGGAACCTTTTCAGAATTTAAAAAAAAAAATTCATTATGTAAACTTATTTGGGATGCTTCTTCTTCTGGTGAGGTCCTTCCTCCTCTAAAGTAGATGACCCATGAATAAAAGTTGAGTAAAACAGGTTATGGATCATCAACCATACGGCTAAGAATATTTTAAAAATCTGAGAATTTCATTTAAAACTATCTTGTCCCTTCCCTATCCCTTACCCCTTTGTAATTCCAACCTACTGTTGCATAGGTTATACATCTACCAAAAACCCATTCAATTCCCTATCGATAATGTCTGTTAACCAAATGCAACTTTGTACCATGTTTCTAATCACACAGTAATTTTCCTGTTTGCAGTTTAATTATATTGAAGGCAGAATAAATGCTGAAATTTGTCGGTTGCCCAGTTATGTTGTACAGTAAAACGTCTTTAATTTTGTTCAAATCAGTTCAACCATCTCTTAAAAATTTTTTGAATGTTCAGAAAATTTGTGTTTATTCTATTCTAACTTTATTGCTGTTCAGCTCTAGTCTTCCAAACAACCCTCTTGCATTGGTGAGAAAGAATCCTTTAAAGTACATCTATGGAGAAAATAGTATGTCACCGTCCAATTCGAGTAGGCTGCTACAGAACCGGAGAACACCCACAGCTGTGCGTCTGACTCCTTTGAATCATTCAGTGAAAAAACCTTTGAATGAAATTAAGGTTAATTTAAAAACCCTCCTTTCTCCACCTATCAAAATAAGATAAAAGTTTATCTCAATAACATATGTATATTATATATATTTTTAATCTAGTTTGTAAAAAATATTTAACTTTTAGGTTAATTCTAAAATCTGAAATGCACTTTAGAAATATTCTCCATTAATAGAATTCCATCGAGTCTTTCTTAAGATGTGATATTAATTGAAAATGATATTAAGATGTGAAATCTTGTAGTCGAACCCTGCTTTTAACGAACCCCCATATAAGATGAACGAAATTTTTGTCCTGTCTGCTATCCAGTAAATATTATTTTATACGGCTATAATGAAACGCCAAATGAAAATCTTATACAGGGTGAATACAAAAGTCTGAACCCCCCTTTTATTTTTGAACCGAAGCAGATACGTCAATTTTGATGAATCCAATGAATAGGAAGTTGTGGGTGGCCTATCCCATGGTGCACTTTTCATCATCCCAAATATGCAAATTAGGCCACATTCAAAATTTATCTCAAAAACCATAAGGGATAGAGAAAAAAAAACAATTGCAAACTTGCTCAGCATAAAAAAAACAAACAAAATAAAAAAAAACCAAAACATCCAAATTAGACCAACCAATCACCCACAATCAGAAGATCATGTTGACCATTTCCGGACCAGTGTAGCTTGCCATCCTGGAATTGTTCTGTCTTCTGTGTGCTGAAACATGCCTTTTATTTGCTTTTCCGCATGAAAGTGAATGTGAGTATGGTAATTTATGTTAATTTTTTGAATTTCATGCATTTCATGGTGGAAATATCAACATTCAGTTTTCCTTGTGCAGTGTGACTGTTTGTAAGCTACAAACAGTTCACCACGTGATTGTGGGTGATTGGTTGGTCCGATTTGGATGAGTTTTTTTTGTTTTGTTTGTTTTTTTATGCTGAACAAGTTTGCAATTGGGTTTTTTTTCTCTATCCCTTACGGTTTTTGAGATAAATTTTGAATGTATCCTAATTTGCATATTTGGGATGATGAAAAGTGCACCATGGGATAGGCCACCCACAACTTCCTATTCATTGGATTCATCAAAATTGACATATCTGCTTCGGTTCAAAAAATAAAAGGGGGGGGTTTAGACTTTTGTATTCACCCTGTATAATATACTTAAAGGGAAAATGACACGAAAAATATTGCTATCGAGATGATGTGAAAAAAAAAAGAAAACTGCAAGTTTTTTAGGTGAAAAGTTAAAATTTTTTAAAAAAAAGGCAACAAATAAGCGAAATGGGGACCCCCCCCCCTCCATTCAAAAAAAGTTAGCTGCGTGTGACGTCATCTTAGCCAAACAGAGGGCAACGAGACTTATAGGCCCTGTAAGTCTCGTCAGGCCTGTGCCTGTGAATCGCACCACTGCATGTAAATCTTGTCAATCTCAGTTTGGCTAAGATGACGTCGTAAGCAACGCTCTCGTGGGAGTTTTTGACAAAATGCAAAATGAATTTATATTACCGGAAGTGACCTTTAATTATGATTTCTTTATTAAAAATGAAAGTAAATAAAAACGAATAAAATTGATATTTAGTATCAGTAAAGTGTTCAAAACTATATGAAATCGACTTCTGATTTGATGTCATTTGCCCTTTAACTGAAGTCTTCGACTGATTTCTTTTTTTGTATTTTTTCAAAAAGATTTTAGGGAAAAAATATACTGTTCCATTTTGTTATGGTCACTGAACTGATCTTTTATCTCCATCTCCCACTCCACCTTTTTTAATATTTGCCTATAACGCCCGATTCTTGGAATAAGTTATCCTTTGACTGTTGGGCAGAATAGATTGCTGAGTAATTGAGGTTCCTTATAGACTTTCCCAGTAATAAGACATTGTCAACACAAACTGTAAAACAGTGATGGGGTCATTTCAATTTTTAGACAAAATTATGTATGCTAAGGGTATGCTAAGTAATCCATTATTCCGTTTATCCATTTTTGTTATTGGATCAGGTACAGCCAACCTCTGGATTTAGCTAACCAGAACTTCGATCCCTTCAAATTCGTTGTAGTGGGGTTTGACTGTATAACAGCGTTGCCAGCGGAAGTATTGCTGGAAATAAGTTTTTCCACCCAAATCTGGGTTTGTTTTCATCACCTGCTATCTCAGAGATCTCTCCAGACAAAACTCAATATTGCATTAGAGGAAGGGGAGAGGGAGAATCTCAAACCAAAATAAAATAGTTTTAAAAAGAATAAAGAAACTTGTTTCTTATACAAATGTAATACAAATGTGAGAACTTCAAGAGAATGACATCAAGGTCAGCAGAGAGCACAGTCCATTTTAAAAAGGCAGTGTGTTTTTTACTTCATTTATAAAATTAATTTCATGTATATAACTTTTTTAAAAGAGTTTCATTTATTTTCTGGTTTGATATGTTTTAGTTTATTCGTTCATTAAATTTAATTGTAATTATTTAATTTACCATAACCAACATTTAGATGTTTACATTTAACATATTTCATCTTTTTACATTTAAATAGAGGATGTTTATATACAATTTATTTTTTATATACATGTTTATTTTTACATTTAGATACGTATGAATGGTTTTCTAAAGTGACTTTCCAAATTTGGGTTTTTTCTGGGTTTGTTTTTTCCCATCTGGGTTTTTTTCCTGGGTTTTCCCCCATCTAGGTTTTTTCTGGGTTTTTATTTTCTCAGCAGATGTTGCTGAGATAGAGAAAAAAAAAACTAGATCTGGATGGAAAAACCCAGGTCTGGCACCGCTGCTGTATAATGTAGATATGTAATTAAAGCCAGCCTTGCATAATTTTAATGTAGCTCATTTTAAATTTTCAGAACGATGCTTGGAGGAAGAACTCTGTAGTTTCTCGTCCTTTGACATCAAAGAGATCATCCCCTTCGGGAAGGGTGTCCAGTTCTTATTGGAATAGAAATATAACCCTTCCTCCTATCCAGCAGCCAGAAAGCCATTGTGATTCAACAAATACACCGGTGAATTAAATTTTTTTAATCTTAATTTTTAAAAAAATGGAATAAAGTTTAAAAAAATCCAATGATTGTTGTCATTGCATTTTCGATGGGATTCAACCCAGCTAGTACCAAAGATTTTGGAAAATTTAACCTATTTTAGCCTCTGTTTAATTTTTTGCTGTTGCAAAGTTTAATTTCGTATTAAATGGTTTTGTTTTGTAGATAAGAACATCAAAGCATGGAATTGAAAAACTTAAGAAAGTACCTGCTGAGATATCTCCAAATTTATCAAATCTCCAATGTAACAAGCAGGTAAAACCTCACAGTAAATTATTATTGTCTGTGTTTTTCTTATCTCTTGGTCGATCTTTATTTATATCTGCATACTTGCCAACTCTCCCGATTTCAGGGCCAATCTCCCATCTTCCCGATTTAAGTAAAGACACTCCTGAGTTTTTATTCAAATAATAAATTAGTTGAAAATTCGCTGTGTTCTACAATTTCCAGTTTGCAGTGACAATGCCGAGAACAAAACCCTTTTCTATAAAGTGAATGCATTACAACATTCTTGGCCGTATTGAATTGGGTAGCAAGACTAGTGAGTGACATTGACTGTTATTTCATAGCAACCTCGGATTCATGTTACAGCAAACAGAGCACATCAATCATTTAGTTTCAAAAATCATATACAAAAGCTATAGAAAAAAATAAGAAATTTTGTCATGGTATTCGTTTTTTCACCCCTTTCTACCTCCATCACCTCCCCCAGCAAGGGTATCAAGAATGGCACCCATCGCTATGCCACTGAAAGTACATATCATAACGCTTTCAGGCTTGCTTAACCAGCTTCTGCTCACTGGGCGTAGTTTCAAGAGCTTAGTCTTGCTTCATTAAGGGTGTGTCTAAGAAGATCGCGACTGGTCAAAGACTAATCATGTGATACCTTCACGATTAATTGTGTCTGGCATTACTGGGTTTTTTATTCTATCAGAAAGAAGTGGAATTTTTTTATTTTTTTTTTTTTAAATAAAAATTTGAATTTCACAGAAAAATTTATTTTAGTTCATGTGATTTGTCATAAACGGTAGGAATTTTTAGACTTAGACACACCATAAGTATCACTAGCTGTGCTGCCATTTCTTGTGGGTCGCAGTTATTATCACGACTGTTCATCAACCCGTGATAACATTGATCCATCCGTGAATAGCATGACAAGGGTCACAATCAAGGGTACTGTGATAACCCAAATCGGTGATAAACAATGCCATGATAAACAAGGATAGGTGTATCAGGGAATCGAGAAAAGACGCAAGTTGTGCATTTTGTGTAGAAGTGACTTTTTTTGTCAGACAGGGTGGTAAGTGTGAGGTCCGGTTAGCCTACTTCCAGGTGTCTTACTTCCTGTGTGAGATCTCCAGATTTTTCATTTTTGAATGTTGGCAGTATCTGTGGTAATTCAAGGCCATTTATAATAATGTTTTGTTATTTTTGTAATGTTTTTTAGGCTGATACAATTGACAAACCATTTGATAATAGAGGATATGATTCCCGTAAATTATGTAAGTTTTATGGTGATGTACATTAAATAGCATTTAATTTTTATTTTAAAAGCATATTTTACGTTTATGGACATAATTTTAATTTTCATGGATCATGCCCTAACCTGATTAATAATTTTGAAATTTTTGTAATCACAATTGCATAGACGACACAATGAATGTTGTAAATGGAGCGTCGGCCTTAGAAGCAAACAATTTTGCACTACCACCGAATTCCTCTGACAGTCCCCAAACGGAAGACTCCTCTATAGGGTCTCTAAATAACCAATGGGAATTAGTACAAACCAAAGAAATAGATGGTACAGTATTTGTTAACTTTAACATAATCACTGCTTAATTTCTGCTATTGTTTTTATAAATTTGTGAATTAACATTAGTTTAATAGTGTTTCATTAATAATAACTTTAGCTCTTAACGAGGACAATGTCCACACGGTAGAACCCTTTGTTACCTGGTTGTTGACTCAAGTGCAAAGCAATGCATGCAAGGCAGTTGGTAAATATCATTTTATTAAATTCAAACTTTTAAAGCAAAAGAAATTAATCGTTAAACTGTATAATTTTTGGGTGTATCTAAAAAGTCCAACCAGTCAAAGCCCATCACAAAACTCGCTTTGGAGCCACCAGTGACTGACTCGAAGTTTTGACTATGTCCGATCGATGTAGCTGGCTTATTCATTTTAAATTTTCTCCTGATTCGGACGACCCTCGATTCATAAAGTAACGACCGGTCGTGATGAGCATTTTCATAACGCAACCGGTCATGCTAATTGCGACCGAAATCTAACTCCGGCCGTGCTAATCGCGACCAGAGTCTAACGCCAGTCACAGTCGGCTGCCTCGTTGAGTAGAATCAAAATAGAAAATTCAAGTGTTTGAGTCCCCGATACGTAATAAATATATTTTGGAGAAAGGAGATGGCGAAATATGATAAGGAACCTTGCTGTGATGCCAATTTGAAGCAAAATGCTCATGATCACGCTGTCCATGAGTGAACAAACTGAAGCAGACGTCCGCAGATCGTACACGTAACCTGTTGGCGATTAGTCGGACTTTTTAGACACTGAGAATTTTTTTTTATAATTTTATACACAAAATTGGGCTTAACTAAAAAAAAAAAAAAAAGGCAGAGGAATATAGGAGAGAGCAGGAGGAGATTGCAAGGATCAAGGAAAAAGACTCAAATTGATGAGGTCCACACTGTCTAGTATCATTGTATATTGTTCCTTATATCAAACTATCTAATCTTCAAATAAACCATTATACAGTAAAAACCTGTCTAATCTGGAATTGCACGGGTCCAAAAAATATTTCCAGTATATATTACATTGCATGGAGGTGGTCATACCTGTATATAATATGCACACACCCCCCCTAAAAAAATTTTTTTTTTAATCTTATAAATTCACTTAAATTCGTTTATTACGGTGTATTATTTTTACTTCAGCAGAAGAGTGTAATAAATGAATATAATTTATTAAGGAATATTAATTAAATATAAAGCATTGTTATCAGTGAAAGAAATGGTCTCACCATAGTAAAAGGCGCAAACTATAGTCTTGCTTTGACAGAATTGTTCATGATATTAATTTTTTGAATGCTATCTTGGTTTCCAGTGAAAAGCATAATGTTGGTGATTTGTGCTCAGAGCATCCACATGAAATCGTGGAGCACGTGAGAAACTGTCCAAAAGCTAATGTGTGTGTGCAGAGTAAGATAGAACTTTGACAATAGGGCAGTTAATATTTTAACAGTTGAGCTGTGTTTAACGTTTTGCCTAACTTATTTACCGGTATTATAACTTAGTCTCGCTAAAAATGAAATAAAGTTGAAATTCGTATGCATCTGTTTTACCG
>JAHWFO010049272.1:167703-206212 GCA_023313115.1 Rhysida immarginata
CGCTAAAAATGAAATAAAGTTGAAATTCGTATGCATCTGTTTTACCGTTTGAAGGTGTCGCTCTGATTCACCATACAAAGTAATCCTTTACGAATATTTGTTTTGTAAAATAATCAAGAAATTCTACTCAAAAGTAACTTGTTAAACAGTGCACCCTCTATATAATGAAAATGACCAATCCATGTTATAACGGGTTTCCGTTATTTAGAGCATAGTACGAAAATTCAAACTCACTGAAGTTTCAAAGATATTTTCTGATGTTCAGTTGTTTATTACTAGAATGGCATCTGTGATTTTATGTGAGATGTAGTCTATTCATCGCCTTAGAAGAAGATTTAAGCCAAAAATTGATGTTTATTTTTAAAAAATTGAGTAAGTAACAATGCTTTTCGATTTTCCGATGCTTGAATAACATTGGCTTACATTGGTAAAGTCTGTTTTTGAAATTTTTTTGTTTCACCTTTTCCCAATTCCGCAATAAAAATCGTCGAGGCATCATTACAGATCAACGTAAAATTATGCTGATTATAATACAGATGGATCCTCATTAAGAACTGTTATAACAAACTCTTCGATGTTACGAATTTTTTTCAAGTCCTGGCAAATTGTAACTAATTTAATGGGAAAAACAAACTCTTAACGAGTTTCAATATAACAAACTCCTCGTTAGAACGAACAAAAATTTTTGGTTCCTGCAATAATTATAACTGTTCGTTGTAACGAAAAAGGAAGAATTGTTTTTCGTGCTGTCAATCAAAAGAAAATGTTGCCGATTCAATTTTAGGCAAAATTGATGACATTGAAGCACAAATTGCAACAACTGTTTCAGTTGCAGGCAAGTTAGGTTAGTGCATCAGTGCATCCGACAGAGCAAAGTGCATTGGTTGCAGGTAGACACGATTCTCAGCCATTGGACAAGTTGGCCTGTCATTTTCCCATTTTATTTATTTTTTTTTTTCAACGTCGTAGTAATTATGATTGAAAACTAAAGTGATTGTCAGTTACTGTTATGAAAGATACAATATTAATTTCGGAGAATGATCGCTTTCAAAGTGTTGGGAGGAAAAAAGGAGCACTTTCATTCAGAAGCCTGTACTTATCACTGTACATGCGTTCCCTTCAATACCGTGAAGGTGTTTGCTATAGCTGCTAAAGTTTAGCGTAATATCCATGAAGCGAAGTCACTAAACTTATTTCATTTATAACTGATATGTATGCTAAAGTGAAATTATAGTAGCAATAACACCCACAGGCATTATTCCTAATGAAAGCAATCAAATATCGTTCTCATACAACCTAAAAAATTTTTATTGATCCTTAATTCCTCACATTTTCTTAGCTGCTTGATCCATATATAATCAAAATGCTTTCTTTAACAACTTTTCTCTACCATCTGTGTGAGGAAACTTAACAAAGCAGAGGCATGAAATTGCTTCTGCTATGAATTTGTAGGTTAAGTTGAAATATTTTTTAATTCCAGATGAGTCAATACGTTTTAGCCAAGAAATGTTAAAAAAAAAACTGCAAAAATAGTTGAAAAATAAATAAATAAATGTACTTGATAATTCTTTGGTCGACGAACATAGTCGGATTATCTCAACTGAGGCCAATCAGATTACAGTACGTGAATCAAATTGTTACCGGCTTGAGCATGCATGCTTATATTTTAGTTCATAGATAGCGGGACCAGAGCGTAGAGTGGTTCGGTAGCTATTTGTGATGCAGTGTTTTTTATTTACCTGTACATTAAACATATGTTAATTTTTTGTACTTCTAGATTCCGTCGAATCTAACAGATCTTCCAGTTGATACCAGGAATTTTGAGGAATTTTGGATAATTTTAAGATAACACCCTGACAGTTGGTTTCCCAAGCTCTCGTCGTTAATTACTTCTTTTAATTAATGAAATTATAAAAATATATGTCTTTATTATTGGAAATGAAAATATAATAACTTGACGTAAACGAAAACAACGTAACTTAATGTGCCATCCATTAACTGAAAAATATTTCGGTTTAAGACAACTCTTTAATTTTGTTATACGTATGACGTAATTTTTGTATATTAAGTTTAACATTAATGGTGCAAATGCATATATGAAATTGTATGTAATTAAGTGATTATTCTCCCCCCTATACCACTAATTTTAACCAGTTATCCTGTATATATTTTTCTTATCTTTCTAACACTGAAAATTTGACATAATCCTATTTCTTAAAAAAAATAATAATTCTGTAAAAAGACAAATTTGTAAATTAAAATTATTTATTAAGAGTAATTGCATAAATTATTTTTCTTTTCTTCTATAATAAACATCCTATCTCTATCACAATTCTCCTGCTCACCAATGGGAAGAAAGAATGCATAGCCTTGACGTGGAAGAAGAGAAGAAAGCAAAGCTTCAGTTGCTGTTACAGTGCTGCAATCTAGCTGTTGGTGTCGGAACTAAGTGACATCACTTAATAAATGTAAACATTTCGTCTTCTTTTATAGTGACCAGCCGCCCACAATTCCTGCCCGACTGGCTCAAGGATATTTCTATGCAAATCACTGTTCCTAGTCCATGTAGGCATTTTCTAATCGTGACACGGTAAAAACATCAAGAATTTAAAATATGCAAAACAAATGTAATTACAGAATTCAGTATTCAGCATTTTGTTTTCCATAATATGGAAGTAAATGCACTAATTTGAAGAATACGAGACCCGTCTGGAAAGTTTCCAGATTGAGGTTACAATTAAAAAAAAAAAAAAAAAAACTGTTCGAACTCGCATAAATGTTTAGTCACCTTCAAAATAAGCACCATCTGCAGCAATGCATTCAGTCAATTGTGGTGTCATTTTTTGACATTGAAGGCCGACCAGGCCACTGATCACTTTTGCCAATTCTCTTCTTAAAGCGTTTGAACCATTCGAGAACTTGCATGCAGCTCATAACATCATTGCTGAATGCTTGATTTAGCAATTCATAACATTCCGTTGCGGTTTTACCGATTTTAAAACAAAATTTGATGCAATGTCGTTGCTCACAGTTTTCTGCCGTTTTCACCATGCGACGAGAAAAGAAAAACTTTCTGCTTTAGCATGTTACACACGGCACTCTTAATAGCTGCAAATTTCATTACGTCATCATCAGAAATGTTGTCACACGATCCGGATAGGAAAAAAGTGCAGGGAGTTCTTTTTTGTAGCCTCAATCTGGATACTTTTCGGACAGGCCTCGTATTCTTTGAATTAGTGCATTTACTTCCATATCATGGAAAGCAAAAAACTGAATACTGAATTCTGTAATTAGATTTATTTTGCATATTTTAAATTCTTGATGTTTTTATTATATATGCTTCTTTAGGGTATCACTTAATTTCCAACTGTATTAGCTTCCGATACCAACGGCCAGATAGCATATGGCTTCAAAAATTAATTGCATTACCGTAAATCAGTACAAGCTTCACTTCCTTCTCTTCTTCCATGGGCCTTGACACAACTTCTGAGGTTGTCACAGTAGTGGGGCAGCACTTAGGCTATACCTTGTCTCAAGTTAAGTTGAGAGTGACATCACGAGTGAAGCAGTTACAGTTCGTCCGCATGAAGAAATAGTTTGAGTAAATTTCTGTATAAAAAGTTCAAATTTTCTGTCTCCAATCATGTTTCATATTTTTCTCCTCGATATAATAAAAAATCGGCAGAGAGAAAAGTCATTAGATGAAATTTTAAAAAAGAAAAAGAAAATTAATGGCAGAAGGATACGATGTTGCGTACTATGTCTGAATGTCTGATAAGCAAAGTTTTTCGGTGACGTCACTCTCAGTTGAAGCTGAGACAGGGTATAGTCTCGTTGCAGTATCAATCTTTATTGTTCAGTTTGTTTTCCTGAGTAGGTTTATGGGACCTTTTTCACAGCTAAAGACAAACCAGACAAAATTGGTGTGCTTGCTGACTGACCTACTTCTGATATGGAGCTTATTTTGGTCCTTTGTAATGAATATTTGCTAAAACGTATTTCTGGTTCTTTATTGAATGAGCCTTGTATTTATAATGAAAAAATGGTTACATGACAAAAATGGCCAATTTCCGATCACATGACACCAACTTATGCATCTTTTTGTCCTTTTTCATTTTGGTCATTTGTCCAAATATTGAGAGATTTATCTCTGCCCAACAAAAGAAAAACTAGGCCCAAATATCCAGTTTAATAAATTTTGTTCATGAATTTGTTGACTGTTTTTACAACTGAAAAACATAAGTGTCCTCCACAGGACCAGCGGCAATGATGTCATCTCTATATTACTAGGGTTATTCGTAAAGTAAGGTCCGTTTTGCAATAAAAACAAAACTACTATATATGTTTACAAATTTTTTTTCTTTAACAGATTCTATGTATTTTTTAACTATTTTTCCACATAGTCTCCAAGTTTATTTAAACACTTGTCATAGCACTCGATAAAAGATCTGATTAGTTGGGAACAACTTGACCACCCACTTTACAGTCCGGACCTCACGTCCAGTGGCTACCACCTGTTCCAGGAGCTAAAGGAGATCATCGACAGCCTGCATTTCAGCGACGATAAACAAGTGAAAACTGCATGATTTTTTCCACCGGTGGCAGCTTCTATGAAGTGATCATGCGGAAGTACATTGAACGCTATGACAAGCACTTAAATAAACTTGGAAACTATGTGGAAAGATAATTAAAGGTACATAGAATCTGGTAAAGAAAAAATTTTGAAAATATATATAGTAGTTTGGCTTTTATTACAAAACGGACCTTACTTTACAAATAACCCTCGTACAGCGTGTGTATAAAAAGTATTGGGAAAAGTTTCGAAAAAATAAATTTATTTCAGATATTGCTACAAAATTTTAAAATTGTTCAAAGTACATCCCTTGAGTGTCGACGCACTTTTGCCAGCGTCTTTTCCACGACTCAAAGGCTCCCTGGTAGGTGGATTCCGGAAGGTTCTTAAGGGTACGCGTGCAAGCTTCTTTGACGGCACTTAGTCCGAGCACAGCCTACTATATTGGAAACAGCCTGGTCAATCAGCAGTCTCCAAATTTCACCGCAGTAAAGGAGGAGGGCCCTGTTAGGTAGGGTGAAGAAGCCTTACCACTGCTACCATACAATTTAAAAGTAATGACTTTCTTGAAAGATCCTCCTTTAAAAAAATTTGTAACATAAAGAAACTCTTTGTTTTGTCAGTTTTGAAAAGTTTGTTAAGCCACTAATCACCAACTATGCCAACAATTTAACAGATAAAGTACAGTCAAAAAAATTCTATTCCAAACCATTAGGCAGGAAGCAACATCAAAGCGATCGCTCTTTCATGTTGATTGTAATGACTTTGACTGTCCCTCGTATGTAAAAATATTTTTGAATAATAGTTTTGAATTTACCTTTTTATCAACACTAGTTTGCCACAGTATTAACTCTTCTACATATCGACGAATGCTTTAATTCATGAACTTTGCATGCTCTAAACGTAGTTTCTAAAAAGCTTTCCGGGACCATGCCTGGAACAGTGCTTTCGTCTTGCCTAGAGTTTTAAATATCAGATTAAAAAGAATAAATGAGAGCTACTGCCATTACTTGTTGATTATTGGGAAAGTATTAAGTGAGGAACCTGAGGGATAATGCTATGTTCGCACTATGTCTTAATCACTGTTAAGTAACTACGGTTAACTCTTGATCACGATCAAGCAGAACTGTGAAGCCTGCTTCGATTACCTAACTGCGTTTGCAGCTCGGTTAAGAGCCAGTTAACTAACAGTGTTTCAAAAACTGGTTGGTGATGTCATATCCTGGTTAGCACCAACAAACAGGAAAATAAAACATGATGGTCAACCAAAAATGCAGCAGTGAGTAGTCTGATGAGGAAAACAAAGCTTTTATGTATGTTATGGGGAGAACAATTTTCATCCTTGAGAAAGGCTAAACATAACTACTAAGCGTACGAGCACATTCTGCTTTATCCATAGTAATTTCGCTAATGGAAAGATTTGATGTCTGCAGAAGCCAGTTGCAAAGTTTACAAGACTAAGAAAGCCTGCCCCATCGCTTAGTGGAAGAGGGTCTAAAAAAAGAATAATAGTTTGTTGGCTTTCCCGTCAGATGGTGCCACTTTTGACCCTATATTTTAGGTTTATGACAATATTATTGATTCTGTCTACCAAAACAGACTATTTTTTGGGGGGAAAAACAACTTTTTTCCAGAATTATTAAAATTGGTTTCTTAAATAAATTTGATCTCCAAAGAAAGAGTTTTTGGTAATTAATTTTCATAATTCTTTCTGCAATTAGATCACTTCACATAATAAACATACAATATGTTAGATTATTATGAGTTTTATTTTCTTTGAAATTTATTTATTATTATTATTTTTTTTTCTTTGAAATTTAAAAATACATGTCCTGAAGCCATTATTGGTTTATGAGGGAAAATGCTGAGTATCAAATAAACAAAATCTAAGAAATTTATAAAGAAATATAAATTTATATTAAATACTTGATATTCATCTATCAAACGAAATAAAGATGCACCCACAAAAAAACCTTTTCAAAAACAAGCTCTAAAATAAAAGGGTTCCTTTGTTAGCCGACAGGCCCTACCTCTTACTGAGTTGTTGGTTTTATGTGAATTTAAGCAAAAATTGTGTGTTTAAAATTACAAATTTTCCTTTTTCAACACTATTGAGGTTATACAGCTACACGTTACTAGTATATATTTATTAATTAAACAAAGAAATTAAAAACATTTATTTTACAAAGACAATAAAAAATTTTTGTACTCCTCAGAACTTAATTACAAATAGCCTTTTGAATCTTAACTATGTATAATTTTCTTAATTTTTTATGTAATAAGGGATCCAACTTATACTTGGGTTAAAAATTTTAGGAATACAGAATTTTCTTTCTTTCTTTAATTCCATAATTATTAAAATTTTGAGGAACTTGGAAACACCCATGATCTCTAACTTTATAAAGCAAAGTCTTTTTTATTAAATAACCATACAATTAAAAAAAATCTATGAAGGTAAATAAAAAAAATAAATTGCTTTATAAAGTGACATTAAAACATTCAAGAATATAATCCAATAACTCATTTAGAATACTTTTAATTACCTCAACAGATAAAAAATTGAGAATAATCGAAAATAAAAAAAAAACAACATTCTGTCCAAAATCAAATATAAATATTTTTTTTTTATTTTAGAATTTCATCCCTACGAAAATATTGTACAATATCAAATATATATTAGTTTGCCAAAACCACATTTCCAAATTACTCATGGATTTTAATATTTTTGGTAGATTTCAATATAATATAAATAGATGTAAATAGATGAATTTAAGATAAATTGATGTTAAATTATTAAATGAAATCTCTTGAATTTTTAATGGAATTTTTAGAAATTACAATAAAAAATTTAAGTAAGTCTAACTTTTGATAATAATTTGCAGGAAATTAGCTATCCTGTAACAATTTTTTCGCAGGGGTGTAATTCGAAATTTTTTTTATATTTACAGTTTGTTTTTGGAGAGAATTTTGTTTTTTTTTTTTCGATTCATTTTCAATTTTTTTTTGTGTTGAGGCAATTAAAGTTATTTTAAAAGAAAAACTGTTTTAAAAATATTTTTACATGTTAATTTTATGGTTATTTACCTATATATTTTCCTGCAAAATAGGATAAACACTAGCGCCCGTGGTGAGGATTCCGAGTAACTAACTTAGAAAAAAACCGGTACTTTTTTTTTTTTTAAATAGAATCGGCATGATTGGTATCAGGCTTCTTATATCTTGTAGTCTTTGACGAGATATAAATCGCCCTGCTCCCGACTTTTTTTTTTTTAAATAGAATCGGCATGATAAATCGCCCTGCTCCCGACCAAGTTCGCATGTGGGAGCAGGTGGCGCAACGCGTTATTGAGTAGGTGGTCATAATGTTTCGGCTCTTCAGTGCATCTTAGCGTATAGTTTAATGTTTCATATTTCTGGATCTATTAAAATATAAGTTAGTAGTTGTCTGAACATGAGGAAAATATCAAAAATCCTTTTATCCTGTGAGAGCTATAAAAAAAAAGCTCTGCTTTGCCCCAGTAAATGGTTTGGGTATTTACATTCCCTGACTGCTTCTGAAATTAAAAAATAAATTTCAACTGCTACCGCCCGCAATATAATAAGTTATAGAATTTTATATCTGATCGGGGCGATTTACGAAGATTTGCTTTTCGTCTAATCCGATAAATTTTTGACCCAAAATGATCGTATAGTTTTAAAAAAATATAGATAGTACACCTACAAGAGCAGAGAAGGTCAGCAAGGCTTGGGAAATATCGAAGAAACAACAGGTTCCATATACACCAAAAGTTGTAGGCAAATATGTAGAAAAATTTAAGCAAGTATGTAAATGATGTACATAGCTCATTTGAATGATAGAAAATATTTCTGTTATCATGAACAAAAAAATTATTTTTGGCCAGGGTTTGAGCTATTTCGAAACACTGTGCGGTCGTTTGAACGCCATAAACATTGTTGCAGATCAAGTTCACCCCCTCATGCTGACTGTTTATCCGCATGCATGCAGGCTTCTCCTTCCAGCAGAATAATGCACTAGCACAGGGCCAGAATCACTGTTTCCAGGAACATGACTGCGAGTTCTCCTTGATGGAGTGGCTGGCTTAGTCCCCAGATCTCAATGCCTTTGAACATCTTTGGGTTGAGTTGGAAAGGACCGCTCACGATTTGCCTACACCTCCATCGAATCTCCGGGAATTGCGTGAAGTTCTCGTGTCTGCATGAGCGTTAAACGTTTCCTGTTAAACGTTTTATTTATTTATTTATTTATTTATTTATTTATTTATTTATTGCAAGCAACAGGCTTAGAAATGCCCAATGGCAGCTTACAGGAAAACAAATACATGAAAAAAAAAATTGAAAATTGAAACATCAAAACAAATATTGAAACAAAAAATTTTCCAATAAGCATTAGTAATAACAAAAAGAGTTTAGATGTTCATAAATTATAATTTTAAACTCATTATAATTTAAAAAGTTAATATCAATTGAATTTGAGAATATATTGCCTAATTTACATAATCGATTGAAAGGGAGATTGTTTGTAATACATTTCTTAGTCAGTGGTAAATAAAATATATCAGTGTTTCTTGAATTAGTTTGGGAATGCGTAGTTTTATGAAATTGAGAAATCTAACAGATTATATGATTATACTAGCAGAGGACCCGGCGTTGCCCGGGATAATGACACTTGTATGTAAACAGAACAATCTCAAGAAGTTTAGACAAGATCTTCACCCTACCCCTTCCCCGTGACCTAGACGAGCTGAAAGAACGCATTACGGTAGCGATACGTGGGATTGATGGAGACATGTTAATGCGGGTTTGGGACGAATTCGACTACAGGGGGGGCATGTTGAACATCTTTAACTGTATCACAATAAACTTCAAGAGTTTTTCTTTAAGAATCCGTATGTGGTGTGTCTATATTCTCAATAGCTTTGATGTAATAAATTTTTAAAAGTGTGAAGTTCTTTTGTAATCACCCTGTATATAGATAGATAATTTGAATAAGCAGCAGGCGTCGAGATAAATCCGTCTGTTAAGTAACGTTTCACAACGAAAGTGATCTCTGAGGTAAGAGTTTGTAGCATATAAATTTTCAGTAAAGAATTTATGATTTGATAAGTGAAGAAGGGAGCGTAGAAAATCAGTTTGAACTTTCTCAAGACGCCGCTGTAACCTAACATTGTACGGAGACCAGATGGTTGAAGCATACTTTAAGCCGGCTCTTACTAGGGAGTTGAATAAGAAAATAGAAAATTCTGTGCTATTGAAACGTGTAGAGTTTCAAACAAAGAAATAAGAGATCCTATAGGCTTTAGAGATTGTGGTTTATATGGTGGGTGAAAGATAGGTTGTGCTTAAAAAAGACCCCTAGATCCTTTGTAGTAGTTTATCAAGAGAAGAACCATTAAGGGTGTACGAGAAGCTATGAAGAGAATGTTTCAGTGAGTAAGTGACCGAGTGACACTTTTCATTAGTGTACATTTTATTTTCGATACACCAAGAGCTAATAGAGTATTGATCTAGTTGCAAATCAAAGCAGTCGAGAGGGGTACGAATAATTTTGCCCACTTTGATGTCATCTGCGAACAAAAACAAAGAGGATTATTTTACTACATCTTGCATGTTATTAATGAACAAGAGAAATAATAGTGGTCCTAAGATTGAACCCTGGGACACTCCTGAGGAGGATATGTAGCTTTTGGAGGTAGTGCCATTTATGACAACATAATTTATGAGGAAAAGTGCCGGTTTTGATTGAAAAATTGAAGATGCATTTTAGAGGACAGATGAGAAAAGCACTGCAGGCTAAAATTGTGGGAATGACATCGGAACCGATGGAGGTTGTGTTTCTAACTTTGGTGATGGCTGTATGAATTTCAGAGAATGAGAATTCGGTGAGAGGCCCTGGTGATTCCACTCTGTCATTAGACTCGAAATATTTTGGATAAGGGATTTTTCCATAATGTAGACCATTAAGCCTTGGGTGTCTTTTCTGCCCACATTGATTATTCTGCGCCTTTGCGCTAAATTTATTTTTCGGGCGATTTATGTATTGAAAAAGCGCTCACGTTTTTGTAAACCGTTTCTAGAAAGGTTGGCTCTCAGAAGAGTTGCCCGATACGGCCACTAGGCGGCGCAACGGCTGTTATTTGAAAGCGAACGTGGAAGCGGAGGGCGCGTGCCGCTTTGAATATCCGGGTCATGCAGGGGAGCCGACATCTTTGGCGCCAAAAACGTGTTGCGAGCGAATGTGGTGCACGGGAGTCTGATGGTGTCTGTTCTAAAGTATGGGCTATAACAACGAGAGATGCTCATGTCTCATAGATTACGTGATCCCAGCGTGCAGGCTGTGGGGCATCGTCACCGCCATAGGTGAGTACACTAGCTTTAGCACGTAGTAGCGATGATGTCAGTCTCTCTCACTCTATCCTCTTCTCCCTCTCTCTTCTCTGTGGTCATCCGAGTAGAAGGCGCATCATCTGCTCGGCGGCGATGTCGTAATCACGGGATTGCACACGACAACGAGCTCGCTCTCCTAATACATTGTCACTAGGCAGAGTGGGAAGGGGCTTTAAAACGAAAAATAATTTATAATAACCATAATAATCAATTTTTGTTTATATTATAAGGAATTTGCTTATATTTATTGTTGTTTGGGTTGGTTTAAAAACAAAAAAAACTTGCCAGATGATGTTGATGTCGATGATTTCATCTGGCTGTGCTGTCGAATAACCTTGTGTGTACCTTTTTATTTTTGCGAGCTAAAAATAATTAGTAAATTTAAAGGTCATGTAACGCAATTGTATTTAAAGAAACGTTTTAGTTAAAAATATTAGAGTCGTCGAAATGGATAAACGCAGAGATATTAAAAATTCAGTAGATTTGGGTATCGTGGGGATAGATAGGTAGGTAGTCATTGAATGGGGGAAGGGTACATTTCATCCTTTTATTTTTCCCAAAATAAGAAATTCGGGAAGGTGGCGGAAGAGGCCATTTATTCGTTTTAGTATAAGCGAATGGTTGTGTCGTCGATGCGTTTATTCACGCCACGTTAATTTTGTGTCGAAGCTTATCGCAAACCACCCACACACTACCCTCCCCCCGCAAATAAAATAAAAAAAATGGAATTATTAATAACGAAGCTTCAAAAGAGTGCCTGTATGGAAGGGATTAAATAGGCTCTTATTTATTTATTTATTTATTTATTTTAGAATATTTGTCAATAAGGATTTATTTATACGCCATAGCACAGATGTCTTAATAAGCACGCAAAGAACCAAACCGCTTTCCACAAAGTTTTATTCCTCATGAATGCACATTTCGAACCCTAAGCGTTCATTTTTCAACATGACTAAGTTTACAATAACACTCCAGGCAATATATATACATACAGGGTGATTGAGAAAGGTAGGTCAAGAATGAAATACCATGTACAGTTTGTAGCGGGGAACAATATTTTTCCTATAAACATGGGTCCGGAAATGCATCCTTACAGAGATAATGCAACTTGTACGAGGTAGGGATGGATGTGCGTTAATGATAGGATCCATGTACCAGGTGGGCAAGAAATAACGTGAGGTGTTCAGAGCACGCTAGCGGGAATTCTATTAGGCCAAATGCAGTACATTTTGGTGTATATACTTAGTGGAACATGCAGTTTCGATTTCTGCAAAAAAAAAAAAAAAAAAAAAAATATTACCAAAAGTCGCCATAGGGGGCGCTTATTTCAAGAAAACAATGAATACATTTGCATAAGCGCGTTCCGTGTTGAGCAATCATGACAATAAAAGGCAAGGCTGAGGATTTCCCATCATTCACGAACAGAATAATTAGTCGTGCATTTCCGATGGTATGGCTACCCAGGTCGCCTGATCTGAAGCCTCGTGATTTTTGGTTATTGGGATATTTGAAAAGCCTTGTGTATCAAGCACAAGTTCCTGACCTGTCAACCTTAAAGGATCAAATAACGTTACATATCAGACTAATTAATGCAGATATGCTGCGAGCTGCCGTAGAAAATGTTGTGTACCGCATGCAGCTATTGGAAAAGCACACTGGTGGTTATATTGAAACACATTTGGAATTAAAAATAAAACATTGTTTATTGTTGTTACTAAAGTTGGTTTGTACGGTATTTGTTCATTTGACAATTGTTCATTGTTTTCTTGAAATAAGCGCCCCCTATGGCGACTTTTGGTACTTTTTTTTTTTTTTTTTTTTTTTTGCAGAAATCGAAACTGCATGTTCCACTAAGTATATACACCATAATGTACCGGATGGGCAAGAAATAACGTGAGGTGTTCAGAGCTCGCTAGCGGGAATTCTATTAGGCCACATGCAGTACATTAGGATCTAAACATGTAAATTGTTCGTGTTCTCTCCTTTAAAAGAGAGGAAACGAAACATGTAACTCCATTGTCGTATAATGGATCGCCTGATTAATGCGGGGCTGGCGAACATGCATCTCGTCTACGGCGAGGCACAGGGCAATGCTAGTGAAGCGGAAAGGATTACCAACAGCGTTTTCCAGACCGTGATCCCCCACATCGCCGGGCGTTTCAAACACTAGACCAACGACTTAGAGACACGAGGCATTTTGAACACCTACTGTAATGTCATTCCTATCTCGTACAAGTTGCAGTATCTCTGTAAGGATGCATTTCCGGACCCATGTTTATAGGGAAAATATTGTTCCCCGCTACAAACTGTACATGGTATTTCATTCTTGACCTACCTTTTTGAATCACCCCAAGAGGAATCAATCAGGTACCAATACTAAATTAACTTAACATACACAGTTAAAAATACATAGGTAACCAATCAGGTACTATTTGGTGATACAAAGAAATTTGAGGACAGCCAGTGAGACGATTCCACATCTTTTTTAACCGACTTCAAATAAGGAGGTTATCAATTCGATGCGTGCTTGGTTTTCCTCTTATTTATCTGATCGCTCAGCATGCATTAAGATGGGAAATTTTATTTCTCGTTCTTGTTTTCGCATTTTAAGAGGGGTTCCTCAGGGTAGCTGCCTGGGCCCAATACTGTTCGACATCTATGTTAATGATGTCCTGGCGATGCTGGGGCCAGGAGCCTCCATGTTTGCAGATGATTTAAAGCTATTCCAGCAGGTTATCACTCGGTCTGATTGTGATATTTTACAGGTCCAGGTTGATACTTTTTCTAAGTGGTGCCTAGATAATGGGCTGATTATTAATAATGGTAAGACTAAGGTTATTACCTTTACTAAGAAAATTAAACCTATTTTATTTTCTTATACTGTCAATGAGACTTTGATTGAAAGGGTTGAAAGTATTCGAGATTTGGAGGTATTCCTTGACCGTAAGTTAATCTTTGGTGACCATGTGGACAGATTGTGCAAGAACGCACTATTTAAATTAGGCGTGATTCGTAACCTGACCTCACGCTTTAAGCGTGGCAATTTTTTTATTAAATTATTTATTACCCTTATTATACCGGTCATTCGGTATGGAATAGTAATTTGGGGGTTTGCATCAAACCATGTCAAGAATAGACTTCATAGAGTGTATAGTCTATTCGCAAAACTTTATTTTTACCGCTATATTAGAATTGGCATTTACTCCTTCCTTTTCTCAGATCATGCAAGATTTGAACATTTGTGATTGTGTTGACATCTTTCATGCGGAGATTTTAAAATTTGTTGTTAATATCATTAATGGAAAGATTGATAGTCCTTTTTGTTTGGCTTACTTAAACTTTAATTGTAATACACGGTTTCGAAATCGAGAATTGTTTTATATTCCTTGCTTTAATTTTAATTTATTATTCAAAATTTTATCTTGTTTTAATCAACTGCATAATGCTAAGAGTAATTTGGATTGTTTTTTATAATATTGTATTTTATATAATTATATAATTTTATCAATAACTTCATTAATATATATACTTAATGTTTTTTTTGATTTGTCTTTGTTCTCGGTGCCTTGGTGGGGATTCCTGTGTGGCACCGAGCTACCTTTATCCTTATCTTTGGTAGCAATAAATCAATCAATCAATCAATCAATCAATATTGCTGGAATTGCGCAATATTCATATATGTTAGTCTATGTGGGCTTCTAAACAAAGTATGCCAAATTTCATAAGAGTATGTGTGAGGGTGTATGTATGTATGTATGTATGTATGTATGTATGTTTGTTTGTCCACGTATTTCTCAGAAACTAGAAATCGAATTGCAATAATTCTTTTTTTTGAATTAAGTATCTTTCAACTTAGGGAACAGTCCAAGTTTCATCAAAATCGGTTCAGTAGTTTCAAGATATGGACTGGTTATAGTTAGACGATAGTGAAAGTTTCATCAAAGTCGGTTTTTTTATACTATGTCTAATCTTGTTTCCAATTAACCAATCAGAGAAATTGTCCAATTTAGTGGATATGTCTTACTATGTTTGTCTAGTCTCCAAGGTCCATAGGTCCCTTGTCCGAGTTTAGAGGGCTTTCTCGTGTTTCTTGTTGATTTCAATCTCTTCCAGTCATTTGTTTGATGTAGGATCTTATAACAGTCAGGTTTTGCTCTGTGTTCAGTCTGTGACAAGATGCTTAGTCCCATTCGTTTAAGTTCCCATTGTCGCATTGTGCATATGATTGTGCTTTTGGGAGCTTCCTTGTTAAACAACTTCTCCTTAATTCTACCGTGGAATCTCTTCGGTCTGACTTCAACATGTATGATCTTAATAAACCCGGTCACGATGTTTCAATTTTTTTTTTGAAAACCAGTTACTCCAGTTCCAGTATTTGCCGCTTTCAATCTTTTTGTTTGTTTTCTCTGCTTGGAATAGGCCAACAGTTTGTTCTTTTCTGAAACTCGGTGCCATTTTTTTCCGCCACCAGTGATGCGTCCACAGACATCTTTCATCCCAAACCAATTAAGTGATCAACTAATGCAGAACAAGTTAAAGGAAATTTTCACACATGACTGCATTAGTAAGCCTGTGAGTGGGTCCTTCTATTTGCATATTGATTATAGGACGGCGATTTTTTTTTTTTATTTGGTGATGCGTGAATTTTGAGACCTACAATTAATAGTCGTCTCTATCTCGTTTGGAAAGGTAAATCATTACACTATCTTAAGGAGTTACAAGAGAATATTGTCTGGAAACGTTGTAAGTATTATAGTGACTTGCTATAATTGGGGAATACAGTTTCTCTAGCATACGGATTATCCAAGTCTTCACAAAATGTGCCGGATGGTGATCGACCTGTACTGTTCTTTCAATTTCGCACTGTTTGTGGTGGTATTCAAAATTGGCAAATCCACAGTATTATAACAATCGGTAATTAAACTACACTTATTCAATAAAAAGGCCATCTGTACCACTTTGTTGTAAGCTACATGGGAGTCTTGTGTTAAGAATTTCGAAGCTGTTGACCATAAATTAATAGCATATTTCTATTTTTATGCACTTAGCTCACAACTTCTTTCTTCCTGTCTGCCTGTTTCGTTCAAATCTTGCAATCAAGTTTTCACCTATTTCCCATTGTTCAAAGGATTCCAAATTTGGCACACTGATTCATTTCCGGTGACGTTACAATCTAGTATAAAAGTTTTCAAAATTGGGATTCTTAAAAAGGACTGAAAGGGATTTTAATTTTTATTCCAGGAGGGGATTGGGCCACCTCTTCGGATCTACACTGCTTGGCAATTGTTAAGATACATGCGCATTCCGCTATTTAGGGGCACCGAAAAATAATGCAGGACGCGTCAAAACATTGGTTGCTACTCTGTTGTTCGATTTGCATAATTTGAATAAAAATCACGTGTCCAGTGAGCTGTGGTTCAGTGAAAATCAGCAGCGTGTTAGGGCGAATACACGTGCAGGTGTTTTGCCAACATTACTGTAAATTTTCAGTCCCTCTATCATATATCGTCTGCAGAATGTCGCAGAGACGTCATTTGAGTGATTACGATCGTGGACGAGCTGTTGGACGGCTCGAGGCAGGGCAAAGTGTGAAGTTACGCCAGCAGTGGGCGTTGCGAAAAGTGTCGTTTCTCGTTAGAAAACTGCTGCTGCCACCAGAGGATCCGCTCTACGTCGAAGGAGCACAACCGCTCGGGAGGACCTTTCAGCAAAAAAGAGGAAGAAATCAGACACCCGCACAGATAGCCGCAGATCTTGCTGGTGCTACAGGCACTCATGTTTCTGCCAGAACCATTTCCCGTCGGTTGAATGATGTTGGGCTGTATGCACGGAAGCCTGTCAAATGCATTCCAATATCTCCGCTCCATCGACGGAAGAGATTAGAGTGGTCCATGGTGATGCTCTCCGACGAGTCTCGGTTCACTATGCAGAGTGATTCTGGCGTGTAAAAGGAACCGAGGTGCAACGTTTTGGTCAAGTGTGTGTGGGGGGGGGGGCATCATGCATGATACCAGAACACCCCTTCACATCTTTGCAGAGGGTCTGTTAAAGCAGCACGCTATTGCAGGGAGATTCTTCTGGATACGTTCGTATTTTCTGGAGGAGGCCCAGACTGTGTTCATGAACAATAATGCCCGTCCACATAGGGCGAACATGATATCGGATGTTCTTGAGAATGAGGATATCGAGCGTTTGCATTGGCCCGTCTACTCCCCGGACCTCGATCCCATAGAACATGCCTAGATGCTCTTGGTAGACGTGTGGTACAAAGGAATCCCCCTCCCAGAACGCTGCAGGAACTGACAAGTTCGTTACAGAAGAATGGGATAAGATTCCGAATGCTCTTCTCGACAGTCTGGTGGGAAACATGTCAAACAGATGCAAAACATGCATTGCGTTTCGAGGAGGCAATACTCACTACATTGATGCTTGATGATGCCTCTTCTGCTTTTGCCATTACGTTCGTTTCCTTAGTTCAAATTCCATGCCGTTTTGCGTTCATAAAGTCACTGTAATACGTCTACTCAAGTTTTGGTAACGTTTATTTCCTGGGACATTATTTATTGACAAAAATGTTGCTGTTCTTTAGCAATTGTCAAGCAGTGTAATTTACAGTCCCGATAGGGGAGTGGGCCACCTCTTTAGATTTGTAGCAATGGGTTAACAATTGATTGCAAATTCAAGAAGGAAAAAAAAGAATAAAATAAAAAATGTAAAAAACTTTTTAAACATATACTTTAAAAAATGCACCAAAAAGTAAAAAAAATAGTTTTTGGTAACTCTCATTTAAATAGAAATTCATAAAATTAAGATAAAAATGTGGCGGCGCGCTTTTAATAGTATTTTCATTTTAAAATTTAAAATTAATATGCGCCGCCACACTATCAGCTTTTTTTTAAATTTTAAGAATTCCTATTTAAATGAGGCATCAAATGTTTTTTTTATTTTCTATATTGCACTTTTTAAAGTAAAAGTGTATGCTTAAAAAGTTTTATTTAAATCTTTTGGATTGTTTACTTCGTTTTATTGCGAGGTGTTTTACGTTTTTTTATCCTAATAATAAATTTTGTCCTTCCTTGCCGAGACGATTCATTTCGTTTATTTTCTGAAATTTTTTTTTCATCTGCACAAAAGTCTATGGCAATTATCCAGAAACGACTCTGGATTCTGTTTCGTATGTACACATGGAAACCGATCGGTCTGTGGCTCGTCGAAGCACGAAAAGAGTTTGTTTGAAATTCTTTTCACTCTGATGGTTGAAGCTCAAAAATATTTTTTTTACGCCACAAATATAATTTGGTAATTAACGAGAGAAGCACTTTTTATTAATTTGATATTTTTCAGGCCATTCTGAAATTGTCCAGCGACTCATTAGGAATTATAATCTTGGCCGACCAAAGGTGGCTTATGTTTTCATTTCCCCAACTCATTTTTTTTTCTCACGGAATTCAACTTCAGATGTTATGATTCGAGAAGATATGTTGATATTTTGGAGAATAAAAAATGAAACTTGTTTTTATTGCATTGTTTTCCATTTCCTTTATTTTTATGACATTATGAGCAGAAGTAATAAAAAAATATATAAATTGTAATGAACTTAATAGTCATTTTCCAATTTTAAATATTTGTGGCTTCTCGAAGTCCGTTTGATCGTGTTGTAAAAGCTTGGCAGTTCATGTCCGCGGTAGTAAGAGCAGTGCCAGCGATAGGCATAGTTCTCCGGTTCGGGTCCAGGTCGCGGAATTTTCCCTTCCTTTTTCTATTTGTAATCATGATGTGTTTGAAGAGTTTCTTCAGTTGCATTATTATCTTCTCTTTGAGTTAAATATTTGAATTATTAAATATTTTGCATCGCTTTTGGAAAAAAAATCAACATTTTTACTTTTGTCACTAAATACAGAAACTCTCTGCAAATTATTAAGTCATATAATGCGCAAAATCGTATGGGTAGCATGTGGACATATTTAGGATTTAAGCCAACTTTCTCACACGCTGTTTATACAGTGCGAGTCAAAAGTCTGTTATCCCCTTCTTATCTTGGAAACCAATGTAGTTACGCAAATTCCAATACAGGGAATGAATAGGAACTGGAGGGTGCTCTATCTGATGAAGCACCTTTCATCATCTTAAATATGCAAATTAGGACACATCCAAATTCTATCTCGAAAACCCTAAGAGATACACAACAAAATTCCAATTGAACATTTGCACATTCCAAACAAAACAAAGTTCACCAAAATCAGATGAGCGGATCGCCCACAATCTCATTGCAAGCTCTGCAACAGGACAATTGCCTCTTCTACTGATACAAAATAAGTGTTTCCATCAATCCAGATAGTGTTCAATGTGATATCCACTTGTACCATAGCATAATTCCGCACGACATTTCAACGATGCCTGGTTGTTTGCATGATAATTTTGCCTCGCCTCACCAAAGCAGAGGACCATGTTGATCTTTCCTGGTTAGTGTACTGTGTCATTTTGCTTTGGTCTGATTTTTTCTCAGCTTCAACATGCCTTTTTATACCAATTGCAGCACAGAAAACTGGTGACTTTATGGTAAATTGTGGAACTTTCCAGAACAGGATGAGGATGGTGCACGAAATAACTTGCATGCTTGGCAAATAGTATTCAGAAAAAAATTTCCTACTATGGCCACTCATCCCTTGCCTCGATCTTGATATGAATCAAGGTTTTAATATTGCAGAGCTTGCAATGAGGATTGTGGGTGATCCGCTCATTGGACTTTGGTGAACTTATTTTTTTGTTTTGTTTGGAATTTTCTGTTGAAAGTGCAAATGTGCAATTGGAATTTTGTTGTGTATCTCTTAGGGTTTTCGAGATAGAATTTGGATGTGTCCTAATTTGCATATTTGAGATAATGAAAGGTGCTCCATCAAACAGAGCATCCTCAAGTTCCTATTCATTCCCTGTACTGGAATTTGCGTAACTACATTGGTATCCAAGATAGAAAAGGGGTAACAGACTTTTGACTCACCCTGTATACTATTGAGAATTTTCTTCAGTACGAATTTTGACTGTTATTAATGATGCTAGCGATGTCCTTTGCAGAGATATGAGAAACGATAGACAACTTGAGTGGATTGCAAAAAGTAAACCACTGACCGGACATTTTTTATTCTGTTTTTAAATGTTTTTAAAAATTTACGTACAAATCTTAGAGATTTATTGGAGAAAAGCGTTTTATTCGTGGGGCCTTCTTTTATTAGGAACTTTAGCATAAAAACTACTTCTAAGAATGCGCCCTTGGCCTGTACGTTTATCCGGCCGGCCGCCGTTTGCACGATATCTTGAAAACGGATTAACCTTTTCAAATTCTATTTTCAGAAATATGACCATCAAGTCTTAGCTCTGCCGTAGCTTACAAACAGTCACACTGCACAAGGAAAACTGAATGTTGATATTTCCACCATGTAAAGCATGCAAATCAAAAAATTAACATAAATTACCATACCCACATTTATTTTCATGCGGAAAAGCAAATAAAAGGCATGTTTCAGCACACAGAAGACAGAACAATTCCAGGATGGCAAGCTACACGTGATTGTGGGTGATTGGTTGGTCCGATTTGGATGATTTTTTTTTTTATTTTGTTTGTTTTTTTATGCTGAACAAGTTTGCAATTGGGTTTTTTTCTCTATCCCTTACGGTTTTTGAGATAAATTTTGAATGTGTCCTAATTTGCATATTTGGGATGATGAAAAGTGCACCATGGGATAGGCCACCCACAACTTCCTATTCATTGGATTCATCAAAATTGACATATCTGCTTCGGTTCAAAAAATAAAACGGGGGGGACAGACTTATGGGTTCTATATTATTAAGTAGCGGAAGAATTGGTTTTATTTTGTCCGTCCTCTTTATAATTTCTAAATTTTTGAGGTAGAAGGTTCCAATTCGGAATGCACCTTACTGTGGGCATGTCCACCTTCACTATTTACTTTGGTGCACTTATTACTTTTCAAACCCGCTTATCCGTTAGGGTCGCTTTGGCAACAGCCCTATGGAGGATCTCTAGCCTTCGCGTCGCATCCGTATCACGTGGCCATACCAGCGCAACTGAGACCTCTCAATGCGGAGAAGTAGCGGCTCAACACGTAAAGACTCCCTTATTGTGCTGCTGTGCACTCTTTCTAGTAGGGTAACACCTGCCGCGCCTCTCAGAAATCTCATTTCGACCGCTTGTACCCGCGATCGCACTCTTTCGATCATTACCCAAGCCTCATGACCATAGGTGCACTGGGGCTCGGAATTACGGGGGTGGGATTCAGAGAGGACAACATATCTATGTGCTGTTTAGGTACGTAAAGGCGTGAAATTCAGTATCCAGATTCCTCTAGGCAAGATCTACATTACTATGAGTTTAGGCCCAATTGTTCCAGTGGGGTCGGATTTTGTGGGGATGGCAGTCAGTTGATTTTTTAAACTATGGCAACATAGGCATGTGATATATCATACGTTCGGAAATGATGAGAAAGGGAAGAAGATACGAGTTTTTTTTTATATTTTCTACAAATTACGTTCGAGAAAATTAATTTTTTGATTAAAAAACTTGAGGAGGGGTAAAAAGTGCAGATAAATAGATGACCGCAAGATCTGCTATTTGCCTTCCCGGGGGCGGGGGGGTAATTTAAATTTATTTCTGCTTCACTGCTAAAGCTCTTCCTTGGAATGTTTACAAGATTTTATTTTAATTTTGTGCGTTCTACTTTTTATGTATTGTGATCGATCTGCGTTTTGTTTGTTTATTTTTATTTTATTTTATTTTACTTTAAACTTTTTAAGCTGAAAGAGGCTTCTCTGTAGCTTATTATCTCCAGTTCTTAATAAAGTAAATAAATAAATGCTTAAAGACTTTCCCTGTGCCTTCCATCTCCAGATTTCAGTAATTTCAGATTGTCTGAATTGCTGTGCAGGAAGCATTATGTATTATTGAGTTGGTGTACTTGCAAATTATGTGTTGTAGGAACTTTTACAATTAATGTTTTCTCCCTATGCATTAAGAATGAGAAATCCTGAATGAATTTTTCAAAAAGTCTTTAAACTTTTGAGACAGTAAAATTTTTGAATTCTCTTCATTTTGTTAAAATTTTGGCAAAACATATCAAATGCTGACTAAAATTTATATATTTATATTAAAAAGAAATTTGTAATTTTTTATGTACTAGTTCCCTTCCAAAAACACGAGTCTTTAAACTATTGAGACGCACCTTAACGAAACGTGTGTGCATGTTGGTTCAACCCACCAACCAAGGCAACTATCGACAAGAAGAGTCGTGTTTAACCGGCTCGAGGCAGACATTCGTGGCCAAGACCAGTCGTCTTCCTCGCCCTTGGCGCTGGGATACTCACTCGCCCTTCTCTCCGCGATTTATTGACTCTTACTTGGTTTGTCGTTTACAAGAGAATCGAAGCAATCTACCTGATCGGAGTCTTTGAAGGATTAGACAAAGCTTTTTTCTTTTTATTTTCCTTCTTCCACTTTCGCCTGGCATCATTGTTTGAGCGCTCACGGACTTATTTTCCCGAGAAGCCGCTTAATCCCGTTTCATTATGTCACGTGATTTATTTGCACGAAAACCCTTCATTGCCTTTCTTAGTGAGCCACGAGACTTTAATTACGTCATTTATTATTCAATAGCATTTCACGAGAAAAACTCAAGATCCCAGCATCAGCGCTTCTATGTATGTGTTATGGGAGAGGCGGAAATTGGGTAACCCCCCTTTTTACCTGGGTAGAGCTCGCCTTATCCGTGAAGGTGAAATAAAATTTTCTATATTTATCCCAATGATCTGCGATCTTTCCAACCCGCTTGGACGAAAGTGAATTTTGTCATGAACAGAGGATATTTAATTTATAAAATGCGAAATTGAATTGAGTGACCATACGCTCACGTAAATTTTGCACTAAACTTTAATGAAAAAGAAAAAGTTACTTTACAAACTTGATTGGCAAACGTATTCAGCTATCAAAAGTGTGGAAATAATTGATTTTGTGGACTAAATTTACAATTTTGGCCGAGGACGATGAAGATTTTTCAGGGGGGAAATCCTGAGATCACGCACTTCCTTCGGAAGGGAAGTAAACCCGTTGGTCCCGTATGACACGTTAAAGAACTCTTGCGAGGCAAAGTTTGTGGGCCCTATAACGCCGTGAAAAGGACGTTAATACCAAGCGATCAATTTACTGTGACATTTCCCCAGAATATCACAAAACGATGCTTAAAGATGGTTAAATTAAACACCACTATTATTAAATAAACTTCATATAATTTAAGCAACGATTGGGAGATCTTAACTACATAAAATAAAAATTGCTTTTAATCATTGTTTAATGATAATGATTAAAATTAATTATTTATTAAAGTTTAACATGTTGAGATGAAAATCAAATAAAGAAATAAATTAAATTGAAATTATTTCGGCGATTTTTATTACCAGTCCTATAGGATGAATCAGAAACTACCCACTACACTGTCTTTTGCGCTATCTGGCGAGTGAAGAAAAAATAGGACCAAACCTGGCTATAGTGACGTCACGCGGTTTTCCAGCCTGTAGTAGAAAAAGCCTTGTTATAACTGGATCGTTTAGCCTTATTTATTTCCGGAAAATGATTTTCTGAAGTAATGAGCGAGTTTCTGCCGGCTCCGTGGCCGAGAGTGCTAAGGCGCAGTTCTTGTCACTCAGCGGGGGTTCGAATCCCGCTGAGGTCATAGAAGTGATGTTTCCTCTAATAATGAAGCCTTTTCTAAGTATAGCACTGTTGCCATCGAACCCTTTTACAGGGCCCTGTGCGACCCACTTTATTTTTTCTCGTTCGGCGTTCGACTTTACCTGTGTCCACTGTGAACGTTCATACCATTTTGCGGTCTTTATTCAAAGTCCATTTCGTGCTTGGCTTTCATTGCATAGTAGAGAAGCTGCCCAGGAAAGCCGTCCTTCCTCCTTCTACAAAGTGGGCAAGGAAAAAATGGAATTAATCGGAGGTGATTTCTTTGGGGTTTCTTTTCTCTCCTCACTTCCTTTGCTCGTTTTCACGACACTTTTCACTCAGGAAGAAAATTTGTCGCCGTTTCCGTTGCGTGTGAGGAAATACCTTCCTATTCGAAAAGAAAGAAAATCGGTTGGCCCAATGCCCGTCCTAGGGAGGAGAGGGAAAAGAGCTTTGGACGCAAACAAAGTTGCTTATTAGGAGCTTCAGCAAAAAAACTACTTATAAGAATACACTCTTGGTCTGTACGTTTATCCTTCCGCCGTTTGCACGATAACTTGAAAACGAATTAACGTTTTCAAATTCTATTTTCACAAATATGACCGTCAAGATGTTAACTCGGCTGTATCAACTTTTCAGGATTTTTCGTGGACCCCTTCAAGTCGAATTCACGTACCAAAAGAATGACCGTAAAGAATACCAAGATACATGTCGCATAACAATGGATTCGTCAAGAAAGAATACACTGTTACTTTCTGCTTATCTTTCGATGCACAATTGCTCATAATCTTTTACTTTCCTATGTTTTAGGATATTGTTACTTTCTTGTTATAATATTGTGAATAACTAAGTTCCTTAACCCCAAAAGGATTAGCGTTTTTCGGAGTTGTCTTTTGTTGCAGCACTTTTTATGGATTTTTGGGTTTTTATGGACATGGGAGAGGGAGGAGAATAGATTTAGAAAGACGTGTATTAAGTTTCATTCATTTACAAAGATTGAGCCATTTTGGGGTGTTGCTATGCTCTTTATCTACGACTATTGTCTTTTTTTTTCTCTTCTACATTTCCTCTAATCGTTTTGAATTTTATCGCTTTTTTTTCCCTCCTCCTCGATTCGCTGTATGTTCGTGAATTTGCTTTTATCATTTTACCGATAGAAAGACACGTTCTCTACATTGTCTTTCCATTTGAAAATAGAAAATCGACAAGACGGGGGAAAAGCGCATCACCATCGTCGTTTCCCATCATCGGAAAAAACGCGTCAAAAAAGAGGCAATTCTTTTGCTAAATTCGTCTATGCTCCATGCGCCGCATGTTATTACTATTTTAATTAGAATTTTAACAAAGTCATAAATAAAAACTGGAGATAATGCTCCTATATAGGCTAACATGTTACGATGAAAAAACAAAAGGGAAATATTCTACCACTTGGATTCGAATATCTAGATCGCCTCCTCGGACACTGTTCCAGCAAGGCTTGTCCTAAAGATTACTAACAAGGGGACCGCACGGATATGTTATCACGGATTTAGTTGAAATTTTAGGAGGTCAATCTACAACATTGATATACCTCCTGTGTAAAACGATTTGACTCAATGGCCTTTCTTTTCGGAGAAAAAAAAAATATACAGGGTGGTCCACAAGTCTGTCCCCCCCCCCTTTTATTTTTTGAACCGAAGCAGATATGTCAATTTTGATGAATCCAATGAATAGGAAGTTGTGGGTGGCCTATCCCATGGTGCACTTTTCATCATCCCAAATATGCAAATTAGGACACATTCAAAATTTATCTCAAAAACCGGAAGGGATAGAGAAAAAAACCCAATTGCAAACTTGTTCAGCATAAAAAAACAAACAAAACAAAAAAAAATCATCCAAATCTGACCAACCAATCACCCACAATCAGAAGATCATGTTGACCATTTCCGGAACATTGTAGCTTGCCATCCTGGAATTGTTCTGCCTTCTGTGTGCTGAAACAAGCCTTTTATTTGCTTTTCCGCATGAAAGTGAATGCGAGTATGGTAATTTATGTTGATTTTTTGATTTGCATGCTTTACATGGCGGAAATATCAACATTCAGTTTTCCTTGTGCAGTGTGACTGTTTGTAAGCTACAAACAGTCACCGCGTGATTGTGGGTGATTGGTTGGTCCGATTTGGATGATTTCTTTTTTTGTTTTGTTTGTTTTTTTATGCTGAACAAGTTTGCAATTGGGTTTTTTCCTCTATCCCTTACGGTTTTTGAGATAAATTTTGAATGTGTCCTAATTTGCATATTTGGGATGATGAAAAGTGCACCATGGAATAGGCCACCTACAACTTTCTATTCATTGGATTCATCAAAATTGACATATCTACTTCGGTTCAAAAAATAAAGACAGGGGGGGACAGACTTATGGACCACCCTGTATATATATTTTACGTTTATTATTGTAGTACGAGATAAGCCAAGTGGGAAGAAAGGTTTACAACTGAACAGCGATGGCGCAATGGTTAACGTCATGTTCTGCGGCGGATTCGATTCCTATAGCATTAAATTTTTTTTTTTTTTCCAATTATTTTTTTTATTTATTTATTTTTTTGTTTTTCGCCATTATTATTTGTTGGCGATTTGCATAATAACATTCACATACATAAGCAAAGTTTTTTCAATGTTGTTGACAATATTGAAAAATTTTGTACAATACTGGGTGATTCAAAATGATGTCCGGCATTTCAAAATTTTACTATGCATTTATTTTATTATATAATCTAACCAGACCGGGTTTAAAATGCAGGAAAACTCAAATATTTTTTGATTCTAGCATTACAAATGTTCTATGCGACTCAAATTGAGTCGCCCGGACAATGTCAAGACGATAGTCAATCACATCCCAAACTCCTTTCAGCATGTCTTCTATTACTATACTGCCTGGCACGAAAGAAACAGGAAATGGGGGCATGCCTAAATGGAAAGGACTCATTCAACCGATCAGAAACGGACAGGAAAAGGAGCATTACTTATTCATGGCATTCCCTTGGTTAAAAAACGAAATCGAAACATATTTGGCACTCGATTAATCGATAGGTTGAATACGATACATCATTTATATTGCTGTTCCCTTTTATTATGCTTTATCATTACTATATGTTGCAAGTAGTTATAAATGCAAGTTTTAGTTTTGACGCTTTATATTTGTTCTTGAGCAAACAGACTTACAGGCGAGAGGAGGCCGCCATGATTCAGAAACTCTGAATGAAGCAGACATCTATAATCGATAAACACTTAAATTACGCATGCGCCTGTTTCTTTTTTCTTTCGTACCGGGCAGAAAGTCCCGTGCTTTTGCGTTTACAAAGACATCCAGTTTCCAGAAATTGATCATACAACTTACGGATGCTTTTATCAGTAGGGCAATCTTTATGAAATTGCCTACGAAATGCCCGCTGGACTAAAATTATAGAGTTTGTTTTTGCATACTCCAAGACCCAATATGCCTTTTCATTCACAGCCGGCATCTTTACTTTTATCGGACACAAGCGCCATCACAGCTTCAAATAGTGGGGAAGGTTAAAATATTTGAGTTTTCATGCATTTTAAACCCGGTCTGGGTAGTTTGTTATAAAATAAATGCATAGTAAAATTTTGAAATGCCCGGCATCATTTTGAATCACCCTGTATTTTCACGGGTGGTTATTGGCGATCCGTGATTTGGCGGTGACGATTGCGCATAGACCGTCGATAGTGCGAATAGATCTTTATAGTTTCTTTATTTCATACGCCAAGGCAATGACCGTGCGTGAAAATATCGTACAACGCATTTTTCATTTTTATTGACCTGTGACGTTGCTTAGGTATGTGAATGTTATTATGCAAAGTGCAAACAAATAATAATAGCGAAAAACACCAAAAAAAGAAAAAATGGAAAAATAATGGGGGGAAAATGAAAAAAATTTCAATAATAAACGCAAAATATTTTATTTTTTTCTCCGAAACGAAAGGCCATGAGTCAAAATCTTTTACACAGAAGGTATATTAATGTTGTAGATTGACCTCCTAAAATTTCAATCAAATCCGTGATTACATGACCGTGCAGTCCCCTTGTAATCGGAATCTCTCCTTTCTAAAATCATTATTCTTGGACAATGGTGCTCTCCCTCCCCCAAGTTGCCCTTCACAAATGTCAACTGAATAAAATTGTTTTAAAAATAAAAAACCAAATAGACGTTTATTAATTTGGAAAACCCAACATAAAAATAAACAAAAATAATAATATGATAAAATTTTAAAAATTCCAAAGTAATCTTCTCTCCCCCTACATAAAAATGTGAGTACTCTGTACATTTTCTTCCAATATGTAGATTACTTTGGAATTTTTTTTGTTTATTTTTATGTTGGGTTTTCCAAATTAATAAATTTATATTTGTAATAAGAGGAGAATTTTATTATTATTCTTTTATGCCCAATTGCTTGTTATTTAAAATTACAAATTTGGTACAAAATCTAAATTCTTCAGATACGGTGACGAAAGATTCTAAATTCTTCAGAGAGATTCAGTGACGAAATGTTGGGAGAAATATAAGCGATTTTTATTTTGAACACAAAGCACGTGACGAGTTGATTAAGTAACTCGCATATGACAGGACTGTCAAGAATAGCGTTTTATAATACGGCTGGCTTCGTTTCCTTTCCTAACGAAAATATTTTATCATATTAATAAAGGAGATGTAACCCTTAATTGCATGATTTTGATATTCATGATTTAAAAATTGCATCAGCTCTGTTGTTGGAAACAAAACGCAGGGACAAAATTTAGGAAAAATACCTGTGTGTTTCTTTAAATACAATTAATATATTACGATTCAATTTGTAAATAAAATAATTAATATATATCATTAGTAGTTTCGACATTTTTCAATAATTTGTTATTTATATGAACAATTTGTTTATTTTAAAATTTGTGTTAGTACTAAACATTAATTATTTCATGCTAGAAGTTGACAGGTGTTATGTTAGCAATGTTGCACTTGTTTTTTTTTAGAATTGTTGAATACGATGTATAATATCCATGTTGGGTCTGATATTGCTTAGAATGAGATGAAAAATAGTAGGGTCCAGTTGTAGCAATATTGAAAAAATTTATTAAAGACTCCTACGCGTTTCGATAGTACACCATCTTCAGGGAATTGAATAAGTAATACACAGAATAGATCTGCGATAGTAACATATAGAAGATATTCAGCCAACCAGGAGACGGAGTGGTATTGCTTCCGATTGGCTGGTACAGAAGGTGATAGTTTAATGACTGGCATATTGTCGAGAGCAGATTAAGAAAAGTAAGGAAATTATAATACTATTACAAACAAAAGCTTGTATATAAATAAACAAGTAAATAAAACGTAAAACAAGTCAACCAGGGCAACACCCCTCCACCGGTGCAACCCCGAACCACCCCCGCAAGAAAAGGAAAAAGAAGAGCCAACCCCCCGCTCTCTTCTCTCCCCTCCCCCATGACCCTCCATTTAACAAGTCGCAAGGGAACCTGGGAAAAACAATTACCGAGTTATTCAAGCCTACAGTGGAGGGCAAGGGGTTAACTCTCCCCGATAAGGACGGCACATAGGTTTATATTTAAGATTCAGTCAATCAGATGAAAAAGGAAAGGAACGATTCCGCAATCTGGATTCGAACCTCAGAAAGGGATGCAATTTTTATAATTCTACCATTCTACACTGTCAAATGGCTACTTGTGTAATAGCCAAATAGTTACCACGACATACATGATCTGCCACCTTGGAATATTTAGTAGCATTTGTCTATCAGCTACGACTAGAAACTGGAGCCAGTCTATCAACTGGGGTTTCGTGTAGAGAATTGTTAATTTGTTCTGGAGGTCTAGCTTTAAGGAAGATTTTGGTGGACTAAGAAGCTGAAAAATTCGGGTGGTAGGTTGACTTGACGTTTGTTTAGAGGTTCCACGTAAAATAAATGTCGATTGTCAGCATCCGTTGGCTTAATTTGACTCGCTCTTGAATTATTCCGAGATAGACGAGTGGGTGCCGTGAAGGAACGTTGATGGCACCTGCAGGCAATCTCCCTCTGAAAGCCAAGGCGAATCGTCCGCCTTGAATTTTTATTTCATCTGACAAATTTGCATATGAAGTGAATGTTTAGTATGCTTTAATAGGGGGAAACTACTTTCTTGATATTTATATGGATGTACAATTTGCTGAGTAAGAAAAAGAAAAAAGAGAAATGTCGATGGGGTCAAAGGGCCGTGGTTCGTGCAAACGCTGAAGCTCGTGGCTGTGATGATATTGGCCACGTGCCATTCGTCGATAGCTCGAACGGCCTCCTCTACCCTGCCCTGCTTAACAAGATTTACAATTATGTGCGAAAATTACATCACTTTGGCGTTGGTAAACGGGAACGGAAGGAAGGAAGGAAGGCAAGGCAGGAGGAGGCTAAAGGGTGTGGCTGCCTACCCCGGTTGCTCTCGTCCAATCGGATTTGTCTCCGTGTTGGCTGCTGCTGCTGCTGCTGCATTGAATGGAAACAGGTGCATTTAGGATCCACCGAAATGGAGAAAATATCTTCCTTCCTCGACCCCCATTCCCCAACCCTTAGGCTAATCTTTGTCTTTCTTACAACTTTCTATCTCGTCTCGCATGAGGAGTTTGATTCATCGTTTTCGTTGTAATAGGGAGACGACTTCGGGTCAGTAAAGTTTTTAACGAATTGTAGAAGAACATTTTTAAGCGAGAGCAAAGATCGAAAGAAAGTACTCTCCGATAAAAATAAGGAGATTTTTGATGAAATGAAAGGTTATGTGTATCAAACGGCACTGATGGAAGCCAAAAGTTTGGAGATTTTAATGTACGTTTAATACTTTGTTCATCTACCTTTGACATTAATTACTGCTTGCACACGTTGTCTCATAGACTCTGTACAACACCGACATTCATCTCTTGATATTTCACCCCATATATCAGGCATAATTTTGAGCAAATCTTTCTATGAGGTTTTTAGGTCTGGCAACTTCTTTTTTAATTTTACTCCAAATTGATTCTGTTGGATTAAGGTGAGGACAAATTTCAGGAGGTGACTATTTTGTTCTTCGAACCAGTTTAGTGTCACATTTGCTCTGTGACATGGTGGTCCGTCTTGTTGATATGTAAAGCCACCAGCAGGGAAGTAAAAAAATCGGCATACTCTATCAGATGATCGGCCATTATTTCGTTGTGATAAGAACTGTTGGCATAAGGTTAGGTTAGGTTAGAGGAGGTCCCGCACGTTATTAGTGTTATCCCATGACTTTTGTCATGTGAGTGTATGTCTTGCATGGTGCCAAATTCGTGTTTATTAGTGATGAGGTGCTCAGCGAAGGCCGACTTATGATCACTGTTGACCCCTGACCTTCTGTGTTCTTTGAATCTTTCTTTGAAGGATCTTCTAGTAGAACCTGTGTAGTAACAGGCACACGTCGGACATGTGAGCTTATACACCCCGCACGATTGGTATGCGTCGTCCAGATTATTATCACAATCCAAAGCAGAAGATCATATTGACCATTTCAGGAACAGTGTAACTTGCCATCCTGGAATTCGTCTGTCTTGTGTATGCTGATAATTGGTGGATAGATGTCTAACGCGTCTGCGAGGCATCGCGGGTACTTTGTACAGTACAGTAATCCTCTCTGAACGTCTAACAGCAATTGACTGGTAACAACTTACACAATATTCGGACACATGCACGTTTGCGCTCTAGCCACGATTTCATGGAAATCAATAGGGCGTTGCACATCCCTTTGCCCGAATCACAGCTTCCACCCTTCGGGGAAGACTTTCCACCAAATGTTGGTAGGTACTTTCCGGAATGTTCCTCCATTCCTCCCGAAGAGCGAGAATCAGTTCAGGTACAGAAGTTGGCCCATGTGATCTGGCCCGCAAGCGTCTTTCCAATTCATCCCATAGACTCTCTATAGGATTGAGGTCGGGACTTTGTGCCGGCCAACCCATTTCTTCGACCCCTGAGTCCGCAAACCACTGCTGTACACGCCTCGCTTTGTGGCACGGAGCATTGTCGTGTCGGTAGAGAAATGGCCCGTTTCCGAAAAATTGCCACAACGTTGGAAGTGCACAGTTGTCCAAAACATTCAGATAACGGTCGGAGTTCATGATTCCTTGCACAGGAACGAGCTGGCCCAGTCCGTACCATGAAAATGAGCCCCACACCATGACTCCTCCTCCTCCGAACTTGACTGTGGGCTCTGTGCACTCAGGTAAGAAGCGTTCTCCAGGTATGCGCCAAACCCAAACTCGTCCATCGGATTGCCAGAGTGTGTAGCGAGATTCGTCTGTCCACATTACACGTTTCCATTGGTCCATTGTCCAGTTTCTGTGGGCTTTGCACCACTCCAGACGTCGCTTGGCGTCGACCCTGCTGACGTGGGGCTTGTGGGCAGCAGCACGGACATGGAATCCCATCGTGTGCAGTTCCCGACGAATTGTCATGGTACTGCATCACTTGCAGAGGCGTTTCGAAACTCTGTGGCAATTTTTTCCGCCGAGGACTTCCGGTTGCTGCGGGTGACACGACGAAGCACTCGACAGTCTGTGTCCGTTAGTTTCTTGGGTCTACCGGTTCGTTGTTGAACTGTTGTTGATCCCCGGGTCTTCCATTTCATAATGACATCGCCTACTGTTGACTTGGGTATCTGAAGAAGGCTGGAAATGTCACGCACGGACTTGCCGCATAGGTGACATCCAACGATGGTTCCACGTTGGAACTCCCTGAGCTCTGCCGAACGACCCATTCTTGCCAATGTCCAAGCAGAGTTGTGTCTGAAGGTGTGGGAAGCTATTTAAATGATGTGCAAGTCATTATCATGTGACATTGGGCCAATCGATGATCTGTGAGGGGTGTCCGGATATTTTTGATCATATAGTGTACCAACAACATGGCATTGGTGACATGACGAATGCACTCTGGTGAGCGTTCTAGACATTACAGATCCTTGTGAATCTAATCGTTTACTCACACATCAAGAGTATGCATGCGTACCGAAATAGGATAACATTGGACCACTCCTTCTGGATGCTTCACTTTTTTTGTCAGCCAGTGTCACGCATCTAACCTTTCAAAACCCACCAATCGAGCTCTTCATGTATCTTTTGTTTTATTGTCGCCTCTGACGGCAAAACAGAGGGGTAGTTATAATAATGTAGTTCGATTGTGTCCAGTGTAGCCACAAATTTTAGACTCACTTATTTTTTTATTCTTTTTTTTCAAAACAAACAAAAATATTAATAAATTATTGTATAAATTATAATATTTACAACTAGAAATAATAAATTAATTAAACAGAACAACAAAATGTATGATATTTCTAATAAAAAACAAATTCTAAAACAATAAGAATTTACGTGTCCATAAATTATTGACTCATATGTCAAAACAACTCAAAATTTCCATTTTTAATAATGTATAACCCGTCCTTTATTAACAATTCGATTAGGCATTGTTTCAACTAATTTTTTTAATTGCAGTTTTCAATTCCTGAGTTGTGGAAAAAGTTTTTCCCTGCTTGTAAACATCCCTGGCCAGCATTCCCCATAGGTTTTCAATTGGGTTTGGGTCGTGGAAAGTGCTGGCCAGGGTAAAACATCAACACCATTTTCCTTAAACCATTTTTGTGTACTAGAGGCAGCATGGATTGGGGCATTATCCTGTTGAAACTGCCATGGAGAGCCAGTGATACCCTCAGCAAATGGTTAAATCGACTGTTGTAGCATATTTTGATATCCAATAGCATTCATCCTACCATTCATGACACTACCCCTTCCACACAGCCGTTTTGGGAAGAGCTCTTGGGTCGTGCCAGCAGTATTGCCAACCATCTGGGCCATCAAGGTTGAACTTCTTCTCATCACTATAAATGATTCTTCTCCAATCAGAAGTCCAACTCGTGTGTTCTTTAGCCCAGACCAGTCTCTTCTCCTTGTGGGCAGATGTCAACCTTGGGGCACTCTTTCTTTTCTTGAATACCAAGTGTCCACAAGTCGTCACCATCTTTCCAATTGTAGACTTTGATACATTAATTGTTGGGTCTTTTGCTAGTTGTCGGTAGGATGTGGACTTTATCTTTATTTCTCTAATAATCGCTCCTTTCTGTTGACATTTCCACTTCTGTCGCCTTCCAGTGTGTTTTTTTGGTGCAGTAGTCAGCTCCTTGGGTGATAATAATGCTGACAAAGAGGCACCTCTTGCCATTTTTATTTTTACTAATTACGAGAGTTTATATAGATTATTATTATTATTATTATTATTATTATTATTATTATTATTATTATATAAAAGTTATTTAAATGCACTAATACGTATAATGTTATTTAATAATACCTGCAGCACAAATTACGACAGCAATTAAAAAATTAAAAATGGCGGATGCTGAGTCTAAAATTATAGTTTAGCAGATAATCATTTTATGACAAAAATACTAATTAATTAATAAATTATAATTTTAATATAATATTATTGTTTTATTAATTAAATTATACAACTGTTCTATTACGAGGGTGAGCTGAAAAGTAATGCCTCCATGGCTGTAACTTTTTTATTTTTTAACCGATTTTCAAAATTCTTTTTGTATCTGATACTCCCATTTGTCCTCTATGTAATGCACTATTCACTTTTCGACATAATCCCCATCCCTTTCCACGCACTGTACCGACGCGTGACTAATCGGGTGAACCCGTCGGAGAGGAATTCCGGGGTTGTTGTCGACACCAAAACCGAACGGCAGGTTTCACCTCGTCGTCAGAACGCAACTCGTGCCCCTTAAGGTGCTCTTTCCTCTTTGGGAAGTGGTGAAAGTCGCAAGGTGCAAAGTCTTTCATTTTTGAACTGCAGTTTTTCATCTTTGAACTGTAGGCGCTGCAACCCCCTCTGACGTGTGGCGTTATCGTGCTGCAGAAGAGGATCCAAAGCTGCCATTCGATCCTCGTGTCGACGACAACCCCGGAATTCCTCTCCGACGGGTTCACCCGACTAGTCACGCGTTGGTACAATGCGTGGAAAGGGATGGGGACTATGTCGAAAAGTGAATAGTGCATTACATAGAGGAGAAATGGGAGTAGCAGATACAAAAAGAATTTTGCAAATCGGTTAAAAAATAAAAAAGTTACAGCCATGGAGGCATTACTTTTCAGCCCACCCTCGTATTTTAATAGATAATAATTTTGATTCACGTTAGTCTAAAATTTGTGGATACAATGAGTCTAAAAACAATATTGCCGTTTTTAATTGGGTTTTTTTTAAATAATAAATATTAAATTAACTCAAATCATTGTTGATGTTCATTTGAAAGAATTTTAATTGTTGTGTTGTTGATGTTCATTTGAAAGCTTTAGAAAACCCTATAACAAATACTTTGCACAGTATGATTTTGATGCAGTTACTTTTCATTATTCACCGTGAAAGCCGATAAGATTGAATACTCGTTTCGTTGTCTTAGCATTTTCATTTCTTAAACAAGTTAAGAGGAAAAAGGTTTTATCAAACCAAGCTTTTATAATGTTTTATTTAGTGGCAACAATTCAGCTTAATTTTGCAACAATAAACAATAGATACATTTACCTCTCGCCATAACGAAATGTCCAATTGTTACAACAATCAATTCGTAGTAATGAGTTAGTACCATTAGAACATGAACCAATGAACCGATTTGAAAATTTTTTTCTTTATCATAAATTGTCATCAATTCTGCATAAGTGTGTCAAATTGCAGCTCCCTAGCTCGTCGGAAAGTTGGTTTAATATTGATTACAAGATTTGACCTAAACAAACTAACACAGCAAAGTTAATAAAAGCTTTTAAAAAGAAATGATTTGATACTCACGAAATTTTTTGTTCAGGATATAAGATGATGTAAATTTAAAATGCACCGTAGGGCAATTTTATTTTATTTTAATGACACTCATTTGAGATGAACCGTTCATCTCATTTATTCAAAGGCTTTCATTTATTCAAAAATCTCCATATTTTTTGGTCGGGGGCTTTAATAAAGGTCTTTTGAGTAAATGAAGACGCACGGACGTTGTATCAATTTAAGGATTAGTCAAACCATCAGTTTATGGCCGACAGGATGAAAGAGGGCTGCCTGACCTACCAAGTGCTGTTTGTGATTGTACTTGAACGAAATCGATCAAAAGTGACAACAGAGCCAACAAATTTGATTGAATTTCATAATGTAATCCCAATTGATTTAGAAAATAGGATTTGCTTGTCGTCTCTGTTTAACATTTCAGTAGTGGATCGCTCTCGAACCACGCTTGGGAAAGCACGTGTTTGAAGAGGATGGATGTAAAATTTCTTTTTAATTGAGCGACACGTCAAGTTTTAACTGTTGAAATGACTGCATATCGAAAATTTGTTCGGCAGGTTACGCGATCGGAGCGAGAGAAATTAGACTGATCCTCTTCTTTGGCATTTCTTTTCAAGGCGAATAATTGAAGCCAAACGGGAAGCTACGTCCAGCTGTGGCTATCCATTGAAGTTTATTTGATTTGGGATTGAGGCTCTGATATCGCGCCTGGCTGGGCTTTTCCTTTTGTTTATCCTGTCAACGACTTGCAGCTGCTTACGTAACTGCAGAGCTCGGAATCTTCCATTCCATTCCTTTAAGTTTATGTAAGACCTGGATAAAGTTCGGTTTGTAATTGATTTTTGAGATATTGACGCCGTTTCGATGTTCTAAATCTGATTGATCGATCTGGAAGTGCCAGTCTCTATTGATTTTCATAGATATCAAAAGTTTCCGGAGTAATGAACGCAATCTCTTCGGCGTTTTTACTAGAAATAGGACCAGGACTACAATTTTCTGAAACATATTGAAAATTTAGGAAATAAGAGAGATTAGTTTCGGCATATCTTATTCAATATACAGGGTAAGTCAAAAGTCTGGTACCCCCTTCTATTTTGGATAGCATTGTAGTTACGCAAATTCCAATACAGGGAATGAATAGAAAGTTGAGGGTGCTCTATCTGATGGAGTACTTTTCATCATCTCAAATATGCAAATTAGGACACATCCAAATTCTATCTCGAAAACACTAAGAGATACACAACAAAATTCCAATTGCACATTTGTTCAAAAGCAAATTCCAAACAAAACAAACAAAAAGTTGACCAAAATCCGATGAGCGGATCACCCACAATCCTCATTGCAAGCTCTGCAACATTAAAACTTGATTCCTGTCAAGATTGAGGCAAGGGATGAGTGACCATAGGAGAAAACAAGAGCAACAGAGTCCAAAGATCCTGGGTTCAAGTCTCGGAAGTAACCACTGAGTGCTTTTTGTCTTCTGAATACCATTTGCCAAGCATGCAAATTATTTCATGCACCATCCTCATCCTGTTGTGGAAAGTTCCACAATTTACCATAAAGTCACCAGTTTCCTGTGCAATTGGTAGAAAAAGGAAGGCATGTTGAAGCTGAGAAAAAATCAGACCAAAGCAAGACGGTAGCACAGTACACTAACCAGGAAATGATCAACATGGTCCTCTGCTTTGGTGAGGCGAGGTAAAATTATCATGTAACAACCAGGCTGTATCAGGAAAGATACCCAATCAACGCCAACCATCACGTCAAGCAATCAGACAAATTGTACACCGATTTCTGGATACAGGAACTGTCCAACAGCGTCAGCGTCAAGGTCGACCAAGGACACGCACTACTGATGAAACCACACAGTAGCAGAGCAGTGCCGCAGCAGCTGGCTGCTCCCAACGTACTGTTATTAGATTCCTACATGCAAATCGTTTCCACCAATCTCATGTACACTGGCACCATGAGCTATTACATCAGTCGCACCACTTTCTGCAACTGGTTTCTCTGTCACCTAGATGATCCAAACTTCGCGAATGAGGTGTTGTGCTCAGCTTTCCCGGGTTGGAGTCGTCAACAAGCACAATCTTTATTACTGGGCAGAAGAAAACCCTTGATGGCTGCAAGAAGCAGCACACCAAGTGAACTGGAAGATAAATGGGTCGTGTGGGCTGTACAAGGGCTCCATTTTGGGACCATACTTTTACGAGGGAACTTTCACAGCAGAACGCTACAAGGATAAGATCTTCAGTGGTATAGTGGTAGATTTTGTTGATGTTCTACCACTAGCCTCTTATCAGCACATTTTGGATTATATGGATGTGAACATTCAATTGAGATGTTTAGAGATCGACGGATTGGCCGAGGAGGACCAGTTCAGTGGCCGCCACGCTCGCCTGATCTGAGGCCACTTGATTTTTTCTTGTGGGGCTACATCGAGGACAAAGTTTATTGCACACAGCTCACCTCGCAAGAGGATCTGCAACAATGAATTCAGGAAGCATGCAAAGCAATAACATCGGCCACGTTTGTTGATGTCATGGTATCGTTGAAATGGACACTTTCCTACACATAGACCTGATTTTTCTGGCTCTAGCACCTTATGTTCTAAAATTATTCAGCTGTTTCGGGAATATCCCTGTGTACATATATGGATATTTAATGTTCCTATAAAATCTTTGAATATGAATCTTGGCACGTAATTTTTTTATATTTTATTGGATATAGGTGTTACCACTCCGTGACAGGGTCGTACCCAGAATTTTTTTTCGGGAGGGGGGGGGGTCCCCAAGCAACAGAATTAGTTGGCAAGGAGGTCAATTTCGGATACGGCCATGCTCCGTGATGTTCCTTTAGTTCAGAGCTGTCCAAGATTTATGTCCGCGGGCAGCGCCCGTACACGCGGGTAATCTTCCTCTCCCCCCCCCCCC
>JAHWFO010049272.1:206312-222016 GCA_023313115.1 Rhysida immarginata
CGACATTGTAAAAAAAAAAACCGAGGCAGTTTACCATTTTATTTCCTTCGTTTTAATGTGACAATTTTTTCGATGTCAGGTAGAATTGTATTTTTTTCCCCGATAGGACACGATTGCATATTAAGCATTTCGAGTCCGGTCTGTGAACAATGAAAATAAAACCATATTCTCCCACTCCGTTATGCTGGTTCAGTGATTTTATGCGAGACGAAAAACAAGCAAGTATCAGTAGCAAAAGAAATAATGCAATCGCCTCCTAAAGTCTGGCAACACTGCATAGGAAAAACTATACCCACTCCCCTCCTGAGTTTTGGACTATCTCCTCGGCTTTGCCCGTGAGCTTTGTCCGCGAGCATTTTATGTTGCACGCGGGCGACGTGCACGATTTGGACGGCCCTGCTTTAGTTAGTAAATTTATAAAATAATTTATAAATTCATTCGAATCCCGAAAAAAATGGATCACCCTCCAAATTTTATACGCCTCCCCAGTTAAAGAAACCTACTATAGACTACTCAAAATCATTCGGCGGTCAAATTTTAGTTTCTTACAAAACTTAAACTTTACCAAATAAGTGAGCATTGTCTTTTAAGCGTCGTGCGCAATTAGAATTGATGGACTTAGTAGTCCCTCTGTCAGAAGTCGTCGTATTCGGAATGGTTTTTGTCATCTTTAAGAATATTAATCTCTCTTTCTCCGTTATTAACTGAATGTAGTAATGAACGAGAGTAGGTGACGCTCCCAGGGCGACCTCGGCTTAATTCATGGAATCTGATCCGAAGTGAGGCGAAACGGCTGAAATCTCCGTGGGAAGCATGACAGGCACTTATTACTCCCATTTGCCTAGCCCTTGCGCTTCATAATTAAGCTTTATCGGCGCTCTTGCTCCCTCGCTGTGCATACTGCCTGTTAAAGATAAACGGCTCGAGCTCGAACGCGACACTGCCTCCTCATTCGGCCTCGTCCAAAAAATAGTCATAATTAAAACGAAATAAAGAAGTTTGAAATATCTTTCCCCAAATGGCGCTCTAGATTGCGAGAAGATAGTCCAGTGGACGCTGGGTTCTTCATTAATAATCCGTTTTGAAATGTAGCGCTCAGGCAAAATGGTTTTTTAATGGTGTATTTCGTCATTGGCTTTTCTTTTCCTTTTCTCTGCTACTCCCCCGTCTGTTGAATGTTTGAGATGATGAAAGACAACATTTTGTTTGGGATTAAACGTTATTTTCCCACATGAGATTTCGAGCGAAGGCAGAGCTGCCTCGGAAAATTTGTTAGGTTCCGCGCATGACTTTGATGGGTCCTTCATTGTCTCGGTTCGATGCAAGTTGAGCTCTTGAATCTTTATTGGAGGAATTATTCGAAATTAAAGTCTACACAAGGACGTCTGGAGAACATCTTTTGAAATTTGTAGTGAACAACGCGACCTTTTAATGATATTGTGAAAAAAACGCAGTGGTTGCTACTTAAACTTTTAGAATTATTGTAGTTTAGGTTCTGAAGTGAAACTTGTTTAGACTTTTTCCCTGTATGATGTACTTATTCCTCTGGTCGAGCTCAAAAAGGAACATTAATTTATTAAAATATTAAAATTTCCATTAAACAAATTAAAGTGGCAAAATATTAGAATAATTCCAGAAGTGTTCTATTACGTGAGCAGAAATGTTGCAAATGATTTACAATTTAAAAGGCATTGCAGAAGATTGATTACGATCTTTGGTAACGATTTATTGCGTGAATTAATGTAAAGTTTTAATTCCGTTTGAGGTCGATTAGAGGAGTAAGTACATCATCCAGGGAAAAATAAAGTGTAAACGTATAGTTACAAAACTTCGTTGATTACTCTCTACTCAAATTTAACTTCACAACGAAAAATGCCGCTATTCTCATTTTTTAGGGTTTTAGCATTATCTAAAACAGGGCTGTCCAAGATTTCTGTCCGCGGGCAGCGCCCGTGCACGCGGGTAATCTTCCTTACCCCCGTTTTGCACATTACATTGATCAGTTCCTTAAAGTCGAGTTGCTAATTATCAATTCGACATTGTAAAAAAAAAAAAAAAAAAAAAAAAAAAAAAAAAAACGAGGCAGTTTACTATTTTATTTCTTTCGTTTTAATGTGACAATCTTCTCGATGTCAGGTAGAATCGTATTTTTTTCCCCCGATAAGACACGATTACATATTAAGCATTTCGAATCCGATCTGTGAATAATGAAAAAAGAAAACATATTCTCCCACTCCGGTTTAAATACTGGTTTAGTGATTTTATGCTTTTTCGGAATGTGCGCCATGTTATCGAGACGGAAAACAAGCCTCATTTAATACAATCGCTCCCTAAAGTCTGGCAACATTGCATAGGAAAAACTATACCCACTCCCCTCCTGAGTTTTGGACTATCTCCTCGGCTTTGTCTGCGATCATTTTATGTTGCACGCGGGCAACGTGCACGATTTGGACGGCCCTGATCTAAAACCCTATTAACGACGGTACAGATGTATGTATGTATGTAATGTGTATGTCACACGCCATAACTTTTGAAAGGATTGAGCTAGAGGCTTGAAATTTTGTACATACGTAGGCCCTATACAGAAGACGGTGCGAAAAATATAGCGAATCTTCTAGGGTGGCCCGGGGCCCCTCAAGGGCCACTTGTATGAATTTTTCAACACTCAAATTTGGACGCTTTCCCATTCCTATGACTTCATAAATCTACAATATAGTATCAGGCAACTAATTAACCTAAAGAGGTACTATTTTCAACCCATTCATGGATTAATGCTGACATGAACCACAGGTGCTAAACTTTTGCCATCCGTATACTTGAATGAGCTGCTATAGTTTCCTTTTTTGCATATACAGAGTGTCCAAAAAGTCTGGTAACTTGGCAGATATCTCAAAGCTGCCAGATAGGCGAGATCTGATGAGTGTGGTTTATAGGTAATAGGGGGATGGGGAATTCATTGCCGCACTCAAATTTGACTTTGACTCCCAAATTTAAGGTCATCCATCTGCTAACTCGAAAACTATTAAAGCTAGAGAAATATTTCCAATTGCTATCCTGTAGAGCAACACCACATTAGGATGAAGACAATTTTTAATCACACCCTTCCCCTTGAAAGATTTTGAGAAAATGGGCGAGAAAGAATCATTCAAGGTCAGCTTGGGCTGGCCAGGTTGGCTGAGGTTTTTAACACATTTGAATTGCAGTGAAGCACACCATTGGGTAACTCTTTCTCGCCCATTTTCTTAATCTTTCAAGGGGAATGGTGTGATTAAAAATTGTTTTTAGCCTAATGTGGTGTTGCTCTACAGGGTAGCAATTGGAAATTTTTCTCTATCTTTAATAGTTTTCGACTTAGCAATTGGATGACCTTAAATTTGGAGGTCAAAGTCAAATTTGAGTGCGGCAATGAATTCCCCATCCCCTGTTACCTATAAACCACGCTGAGCAGATCTCGCCTACCTGGCAGCTTTGATATATCTGCCATGTTACCAAACCTTTTGGACACCCTGTATATCTTTGTTACTGTGATACCCCTCACGACTTTGTGGATTGTCCCAATTATTATTTTGGCTAAGGTCAAAAACTCTCACCGGTGAGAAGAGTTAGCGTTTGGTCGGTCAGAAATCCCGGTGAGAAAACTGTGACGTCATTTTAACGCGGTCAGAAACGCCAGTTAGTGCTGCTATGCCTAACCGGTTAGTCTCACCGTCCTCACCGAGAAAAAGACGGTTAGCCCAGTGAGAAATTACGTCATCATTCTCTCACCGGTGAGGGTTTTTGACCTTAGCCTTAGTGTTATTTTCGTTCCTTTTATGATATTTATCTGTCCAAACACATTTAAACACGTATAATCTTATTTTAGTCATGTTGATGCTAAACTTCTGATCGGCACTGTAGATGCTTGAAGATGACATAAAGGAGAGGAAATGTTGTTACCCTTTCCTGTTGTCTTTTTTTTTTAATCCTGCTTGTTTACTAAGTGAATTTCAACCTTCCGTCCTAAGCTTTTTCTGGTCCTGTTATTGTCGGCGTTTTTTCTCCCTAATCTTTTAAGTGATTGTGTAGCCGGGCGTCTATGAGGTTTTGATGTGATGAAGGGAGAGCTCGACTGCGATGTCAAAGTCAGAATGTCTGAGAGTTTTTGTATGCGTAGCTTTTTAAGTCCTTTTGGCTTAATTTTTTCTTTTTCTTCTTGATGCCATGTGTTCAAGACAGCAAAAGATAGTGTGCGCGCGCGCATGTAAAAACGAAATCTTTTTAAATGTGACCACCTTTTTAATCCTTAATCTTAGTCAGTAATAATTTATGGGGCCGGAAAAGAAGTGAAAGGGAAAGGGGGGGGGGGGACTTGAGAAGTAAATCCTTCTTGGCATCGGAATCGAACAGTTCTTTGATAATATTGAACCTAATGGAACAACTGAGTATTTTATGATATTGATAAGATCGAGGGCACGGCGAGAAAATGGGCACTTTTCAAGTTTTCGTGGAACATCCTTGTGTTAGAAAGTATAAATAGAAACTGGAGATGATACTCCAATCATAAGAAAATGATATTGCCAGAAAAAAAAGGGAAGGAAAAATTCCCCGACCTGGATTCGAAACAGGGACCACCAGTATCACGCTTGTTGCCTCTACCATTTGGACCATCGTGAGCACGGTGCAGCAAGGCTACACTCTATCAAGAAAATATAAACTCAGTCAGAATAATGCAATAACTTTTTATTGAGATGATTGTTTAGCACCTCAATTTTTTCTTAAGTTAATAAACATAAACGGGAGACTTGCTAGAAACTGTGGACCAGGAGCGACCAAATAAACAAGAGGAAACCATGATTTCGCAAAGAGGATTTATTAGCACGAATGCGCATTTCAATGGCCAAGCCGCCTTCGTCAGATACAAGCCTGTTCTGATGTAGAAGCAGGTTAATACAGGGTTTATACAGGGTGTCTAAAAAGTCTGGTAACATGGCAGATAGGGTAAGGTGCCCTATTATGGGCTACTTTTGTTAGTGAGCCCGTACTATTTAGTGTAACCAGTTTCAGGTATCCCCACCTGTAGGAATGTACAGTATATTTTCTGAGTAAGCATGTGTAAGTCCGGAAATAGGAATATAATTTCATAATTAAGATTGACATTGTAAACAGTTATTGGCCCTTGCTCTACAAGCATATGTCGCACATGAAGGATCCCTCTGACCCACTTCAGTCACATCTGACATCTCACCCGCGTTTCCCCGTTTTGATCGTCCGAAAACATCCCTGCACAGGTGCGATATTCCGCATCACCATGGGCCGGGGAGGGAGGGACTGTTTTTCTTCCCAAAGAAATATTGATGGAGTCTTCTGGAGGGGATTCCATAGACTGGGCATACCGCTGAAGAGTTGCCCGTGGAACATAGTACAACTTCGCGGCTTTCAAAGTACCCATTTTTCCGTTTCGAACTGCAAGATCAGCTGCCTTCATGGCAGATTGGTTCCAAAGATTTCCTCCTAGGTTTCGTCGAAAGCGACATCTGTGAAATGGAAGCAAAAATTAGCCTCCCAAAAACCGTGCAATGCGATTAACTCATCATTTCTATTGCAACTACTATCGTGTATTATTTTTATTAAGATTCAACATCAAATACGAACCTTCAATCTACACGGTTCCTAAAATGGGCTAGCCTATAATAGGGCCCACCCTGGTAGCCCATAATACGCACATCTCATCGGCATATTTATAACGCAATTTCCCCAACCCCAATGTCGATAAGCACCAAAGTTAATCGCTTGACATGAGCTTCTATTCGTACTCTACACAGCATTAACTACGTTTTTTGGGTTCATCCATGTCATATATGTTTTCTAGAACAAGTTTCATATAACAAAAACTTTGAACCTACCTTTTTTTTCAACGTTTTCTTGTAGCGTAACTCGTGCGTAGCTACAGACTTGAATTTTCATACAACCACGTGTTCTCGTAAGCTTTTTCACCTCCTCCAGTTGTGGATACATCGCAGCACCAGATTAACGAAAAATTGTGTAGCCCATATTAGGATCTAGCCCACATTAGGACACTTTACCCTATCTCAAAGCTTCCAGGTAGGCGAGATCTGATGAGTGTGGTTTACAAGTAATTGTGGGGGTGGGGAATTCATTGCCGCACTCAAATTTGACTTTGACCCCCAAATTTAAGGTCATCCATTTGCTAACTCGAAAACTATAGGGAGTGCAAGTGACTACGTCACAGCTGACGTCATTTGTGCGATGAACGGGCCGAGAGCCTAGGAAATGGGATCGCTGGTTCCAAACATTGAAACGGGCGGCCAGTAAAAATGACATCTCTTAAATTATTATGTTAATTTGTGTAATTTATATTATTATTAAGACATTTAATACCACTATATAATTTATACATTAATATTAGAACGCGAAAGAATGCCATTGTTCGCGGATCTTTCTTTATTTGGGAAAACGATAGATGTCTAAATCGCTGTTTTGGCTCGTTCTTGAGCAGTGAGGAACTAAACAATTTCACATCTTAAATGTGTTATAAACACTGGGCTAGTATCTAGTACAGAGGGTAGTTTTGCGCACCCCTACTCCTACGCTTCGCGATAATCTGCGGCACCTACTCCTACGAGGGAGTTTTGCGCCATCTCAGTAAATAACGACTGCTACGAGATGACAGTAGCAGCCGGGACCGACGGCTTAACGTGCCCTCCGAAGCACGGGGGGTTTCATGATGGAAGAGCTGCTGGCGGACAAACAAACCAGTGGCTGTACCAACTGCTGGAAAACCAGCACTGGTCAATCGGCAAAATGGGTCAGACTAAAGTCCCCCAACAGCCGTGCCCCAAATAGCTGTTCCGCCAGCAGTGGCCCTCAAGCCCTGGCCGTCACCCAGCCAGCAGCTGGCCGCGCCTGAAGTTGCTGAACTCCATCGATTAGCAAGCCAACCCCAACACTGGGCTTATACAAGGCGATTTTATTCCATCCCTACGTTAGAACCAAGTTAAATCCCGAAGCGAGAAGACTTGTTTGGAACCAAATCGAGTCACGTGACTGAAGAATTCCCAGGACTGACGTCACACTTGCACACTCTATAAAAGATAGAGAAAAATTTCTAATAGCTACCCTGTAGAGTAACACCACATTAGTCTAAAACAATTTTTAATCACAACCTTCCCCTTGAAAGATTTTGGGAAAATGGGCGAGAAACAATCACTCAATGTCAGGTTTAGCTGGTCAGGTTGGCTGAGGTTTCTAACACATTTCAATTGCGGTAAGCCCACTCTTTAAGTTTTTTGCTCCTTGACCCACTCTTGAAAGTTCAGGAAAGTCGCCATTCCTGAAATGCTCATTCCAGCCCGTTTTCCAGCTTCCACCATGCCACGCTGAAGTCAGTCAGATCACTGGTTTTCCCCATTTTTGCTAGGGGGTTTAACAGTAGAAAAGTGGCTTTATGGTATTTATACCATGATTTGTGATAATGTGACATGCAAATCAGGCAGTCACTTAATTTTAGTGATGTCAAGATCCGGATATCCGGATCTTGGTCAGAGATCCGGATCTTGGATCCGAGATCCGAAATTCGGATCCTGTATCAGGAAATTGTGTATATGCAAACTTTTTCTGAAAGCAGTTTATAAAAGCTTTTATTAAGTGTTAGCCTAGTCCTCTTAAGTCCTAATTAGTCTTAATACGCATCCAGCGAAAGGATCCGATATCCGAGATCCGAAATCCGGATACGGATCCGAATCCGGATATTTTCAGATCCGAATCCGGATAGATCAGAGATCCGGATCCAACGGACATCACTACTTAATTTGCTTATTTTGTGAGGTGTACCTAATAAAGTGGCAGCTCAGTTTAGAAGAACTGAGCTCTTTTTTTTTTCCGAAGTAAAGTTCGAGAACTTTTTGAACCTACCTCGTATAAGTAAATATTTTAAATTTTTCTTGTCTTTCTGTTTTTATTTTAAACTTTGCCTATTGCGTGATAATACATAAATTAATTGCACTAGAGGTTCTTAAATTTTTTTTTGGGGGGGTGCTTATTTTTTTTTTTCATGAGAAAAGTGTACGAACCCTGAAGTATATCGTGCTTGACCTATAAGGCAGAAACATCTTGAGGTATCCTTCCATTAATGTTCCCATCTGGGCCACTTTCTCACCTCATAGCCTTCGGACCTGCACTGTAACTCCTGCTGAATTGACTTGGATTGTTTTCACTTTTGTAGGAATGTTGAATTTCGATTGTACTGCCATCGAACCGATTTGATAAAATAGGATTTCTGATCTCTTGGCACCCTCTAAATGAATCGATTGGATGACGTTAAAGTATCGATTTCTTTCAAATATAATACCGAGCGCACGTATTGCCGGAGTTATACATCGCCTTTAGTGGAGATTGTTTATCAGATCTTCTCTAATTTCATTAATTAACACAAAGTAATGTTTGATTTGAAACCATCAATTGATTTAAAATGCATAGAGACCGTTTCTTGAACTTTTTAAATCTTTGTTCTATTTCAGTTAAGGGAGGTTGCCAGAACAAATTTTTTGATTTGGAGCCTTCTCTCGGGGGCCCAGTCGGTTCGGATTTCACCAGCCGAAAAAGAAAAGAGTCGAACACATTGAGGATTGTTTTTTTTTTTTTTTTGTTTTTTTTTTCCTTTCTCCTTTACTTACTTAATATAGGAAGAAGGAAGTGGAAACAATCGGATAACTTTAGCCTACTATTTAAAAGTGAAAACGACGCGATTAGCCATAGGCCATTAGCACGTGGCAACGGAATACGGAAGACAGTCGCTCTCCGAACGGCTTCGAAGCCCAGTGATGGGTATTGCCTGCAAATGGAGGAGCAAAGGCTAAATTCTACTTGTGCTCAGCCCTGTTTTTCCGAGTGAGCTCAATGAGATTGCGTGGCCAGAGACTTACAAAGAAAGTTTGACAGGCCATGTTCAGTTAAATTTCTAATTTCATTTGTTAGACATTGTTAAGATTTCTAGTAAAATCTTTGCAACGACGTCTATCAATTGAAATCAGAAATTTAATTGGACACGCCCAGTCAGACTTTAGTTAAACCGGCAATGCCTCCTTTATCTACAGGGTGTCCTAAAAAGGAGTGCCGATATGCTTGAGAATTTTGTGATACCACGATTGCAGGAAAAGGGTTGTCTGGACTCTACCATTTTTATGCAGGATGGTGCGCCACCGCACACCGGACGTCAGGTGCAGCAGATCTTGCGCGAACGTTTTTCAGACAACAGAATAATTAGTCGTGCATTTCCCATGGTATGGCCACCCAGGTCGCCTGATCTCAATCCTTGTGATTTTTGGTTATGGGGATATTTGAAAAGCCTTGTGTATCAAGCACATGTTCCTGACCTCTCAACCTTAAAGGATCAAATAACGTTACATATCAGACTAATTAATGCAGATATGCTGCGAGCTGCCGTAGAAAATGTCGTATACCGCATGCAGCTATTGGAACAGCACACTGGTGGTCATATTGAAACACATTTGGAATTAAAAATAAAACATTGTTTATTGTTGTTACTAAAGTTGGTTTGTACGGTATTTGTTCATTTGACAATTAGGTATTCATTGTTTTCTTGAAATAAGCGCCCCCTATGGCGACTTTTGGTACTATTTTTTTTTTTTTTTTTTTTTTTTTTTTTTTTTTTTTTTTTTTTTTTGCAGAAATCGAAACTGCATGTTCCACTAAGTATGTACACCAAAATGTACTGCATTTGGCCTAATAGAATTCCCGCTAGCGAGCTCTGAACACCTCACGTTATTTCTTGCCCACCCGGTACTTCCGCATGATCATTTCATGGAAGTTGCCGCCGGTAAAGAAAGTCACGCAGTTTTCACTTTTTCATCGTCGCTGAAATGCAGGCTGCCGATGATCTCCTTAAGCTCCCGGAACAGGTGGTACCCGCCTTACAATCAGGACGTCGCGTCTAGTGGCTACCGCCTGTTCCAGGATCTAAAGGAGATCATCGACAGCCGGCATTTCAGCGATGATGAACGAATGAAAACTGCGTAACTTTCTTCACCGGCGGCAGCTTCTATGAAGTGATCATGTGGAAATACATTGAGCGCTACGACAAGTGCTTAAATAAACTTGGAAACTATGTGAAAAAATAGTTAAAGGTGCATAGAATCTGGTAAAGAAAAAATTTTGAACATACATACAGGGTGATTCAGAAAGGTAGGTCAAGAATGAAATACTATGCACAATTTGTAGCGGGGAACAAAATTTTTCCTATAAACATGGGTCCGGAAATGCGTCTTTACAGAGATAATGCAACTTGTACGAGGTAGGAATGCGATTACAGTAGGTGTTCAAAATGCCGACCCTGAGCCTCGATGCAGGTGTTTAGTCTGCGGACGAGATTATCGCGAACTGTGGTGAAGATGTCCAGAGAATCGCTGACTTCTCCATACGCTGTAACAATATTAGCTACAAGGTCATCGGGATTGTCAACTGGTGTGGCATACACCAACTGCTTGATGTGGCCCCATAAAAAGAAATCCAGAGGTGTCAAATCAGGAGGCTGGGGTGGCCATGGCACAGGAGAACACGAACACGTTACATGTTTAGATCCTACCATTGCCGTCCGGGTAACGCACATCCATTCCTACCTCGTACAAGTTGCATTATCTCTGTAAGGATGCGTTTCCGGACCCATGTTTATAGGAAAAATATTGCTCCCCGCTTACAAACTGTACATGGTATTTCATTCTTGACCTACCTTTCTCAATCACCCTGTAGAGTAGTTTTGTTTTTATTGCAAAGCGGACCTTACTTTACGAATAACCCTCGTATTTGATGTGGTACTTTACCATGTGTTTTGAAGACCGATCTTTTCTGACTGCGCGTAACGTTTGGCGCCAGCGTGGCCAACCGCGGACGTCCAACGTTGCCTGCCAACGAACAGTTGGTGAAAATTTCTCGTACAACTGTTTTTACTGTGTTCGGGTCAGTATTTTTATTTTATCTTACTCAGTTTTTCAATGCGAAAAAGGTTTAAATTTCTTCAACATTTACGGAGTGATTGGAACAATTTGTTGTATCTGTAATTTTAGACTACTGAAAGGCTTTTGATTCAATTCCTCCTTCTCTTATACAGGGTGAATACAATAGCCTGAACCCCCCTTTTATTTTTTGAACCGAAGCAGATATGTCAATTTTGATGAATCCAATGAATAGGAAGTTGTAGGTGGCCTATCCCATGGTGCACTGTTCATCATCCCAAATATGCAAATTAGGACACATTCAAAATTTATCTCAAAAACCATAAGGGATAGAGAAAAAAAACCCATTGCAAACTTGTTCAGCATTAAAAAACAAACGAAACAAAAAAAATCATCCAAATCGGACCAACCAATCACTCACAATCACGTGGTGAACTGCTTGTAGCTTACAACCAGTCACAGTGCACAAGGAAAACTGAATGTTGTTATTTCCACCATGTAAAGCATGCAAAACAAAAAAATAACATAAATTAACATACTCACATTCACTTTCATGCGGAAAAGCAAATAAAAGGCATGTTTCAGCACACAGAAGACAGAACGATTCCAGGATGGCAAGCTAAACTGTTCCGGACATGGTCAACATGATCTTCTGCTTGTGGGTGATTGGTTGGTCCGATTTGGATGACTTTTTTTTTGTTTTGTTTGTTTTTTTTATGCTGAACAAGTTTGCAATTGGGTTTTTTTCTCTATCCCTTACGGTTTTTGAGATAAATTTTGAATGTGTCTTAATTTGCATATTTGGGATGATGAAAAGTGCACCATGGGATAGGCCACCCACAACTTCCTATTCATTGGATTCATCAAAATTGACATATCTGCTTCGGTTCAAAAAATAAAAGGGGGGTTCAGACTTTTGTATTCACCCTGTATAAACTCTCTCTCCTTTTAGAACATAACGTGGCCCTCCTCTAAATTGGTTAATCGATTTTCTCACTGATCGACAATATAATCTTTTTCTTTTTAATAAAGTTTCTACTGTTTTAACTCTTAATCTCTGTCCTCCTCAGGGTTCTATATTATCCTCCTTTACTTCTTAACCTTTTTATTAACCATCTTCCCTTGGCTATTTCCCCAACATACGAGACATATTCATTGGTCCTGAGCACGGTCTGTTCTTAAACCGTGGTCCTGAGTAAGGGCAAGAGCATGAGCGTTCTGAATACGGGCGACAAAATGCTATCATTTAATGGAGTTCTTCGGTTCATCATTAACAAGCATCAGTAATTCATGACCATCAGATTCAATTTTGTTGTACACCCGGTGCTTATTAAATTGTACAACTGGAATTCCGATAATTGCTACTTCCCCCCGTTCTGTTGAGGATTCGAGGGAGTTCGTATTCTTCCTGTTAATTAATTTATGGCGCTCTTGCGGGTTTTTTTAATGTATTTATTTATTTATTAATTTTAGTCGATGGCCACCGTGGTCTGAATTTTTTTAACTCAAACTCGTTTCTCATATCTGAATCTGCTACAGTGAGAATTGCGCAATCTGCATCCGGAGAGTGTCTTGCCTTCCCTTTTATTTATTCCCATGACGTTTGCTGCATAACTCCCACCAACCGAACAAAGAAGCTGAAGTCAGGTAGAGAATGGGAGATGAGGAGTTGCCTACTAACTTGCTTCATGAATAGAGTTTCACTCGACTCGCCAGGTAAAAAAAATAATATGTGCCTTGGATAAGGATTGCTGATAATGGCTGCTTTATCACTACTCATAAGTTACCTGTGCGTCGTAGACCAAATGGAACGATTCAAATCTTCACCTATTTAAATTAGCGAATATCTCGTATTTAACGCTAATTATTTGTAATTAATAATTGAAGCACTAAAGTTAAGGGAAAGTGAGCTTCCGAAATCATAATGGGATTAGATTGTTACGCTTGTCGTTTGGCATCTGTTGGACGAAACATACACTGAACGACCAATTTATTATAGACACCCCACTAATAGCGTGTTGCGTCTCCTTTAGCAGTGAGAACTGCCTGAATACGTGCTGGCATGGATTCAACAAGGTGTTGAAAGCCTTGCGGAGGAATAGCAGCCCAAGCTATCATCACAGCGTCCCGTAATTGGAGCAGGTTGGGAAGGCATCAACCCAGTTCGGATTTGAGTCAAACCAGTATCGACAATTATGCCGATTAACCTCCCCGTTCAAAGAGAAGTACGCCTCATCGCTGAACAGTATGCCCTTGGCAAACGAGGGATCCAGCTCATGTTATTCAGTAGCCCACCTGCAGAACTCCTTCAGGGTCATCCTCCTTCAGTTCATGTAGCCTGTGCAGCTTGCTTGTAGGGCTGCCAGTGATTGGGCGTGCAATATCCGGACAATGAAGGATTGGCTGATTCCACTTTCTAATGACACCCGACGGGTACTGCGTTTAGGACTTTTCACAAACAATGCTTTGCGTTTTCCTCAGTGTTGACAGTCTTTTGTCGCCCACTACGTGGCCTATCTTCAACAGAGCCAGTCTCCCGGAATTTGGTAATCCCGTGTGCGACCGTACTGTGTGGTATCGTTCTCTGTCAGGGTGCCGTATGTTGTAGTCAGCTGCAATTGCTCGGTAGCTGCGTTCCCCGGATATGAGGATGATTTCGACCTTCTGTTCCTTTGTCAGACCCATGTTACAACACCTGCAACAAAGAGAGATTATGTCAGTATCAAGGTAATTTTCCAACTTTGGGCGTTCATGACTTCCACACCCTACAAGATAGACAAAAACCAATTATACCATTGAATTCCTGAGCTCGAGCTAGTGTTATTTGATATGCAACATATCCCCCTGCCCATTTAAAAATTTGGACTTGATTTCAAGATGGCGGCCATGCTTGACAATACAGTACACCCAATCACGTTTTCCCTTCGGCCTTCGCATTATGAAGGTGTCCAAGGATTTTGACTCACCCTCTTTACTGAAATATTGCACAGGAGACGTAGACAACTGATTTTAATACGTGAGACATGTAAATTTCTATGAGATTTCTCAAACCCCACGATTATTTGCATGATACTACAGGTTGAGTCAAAAGTCGCAGTACACCCTGTTTTTTTCAGAAAATCTGAATATTCCAGTAAAGTATAGGTGGGGTGGTGTATATTCACGGTATGTACCGAACATGGCCGCCATCTTGAAGTCGGCCATCTTGAATCTAAGTCATTTTTTTTTAATGGAAAGGGGGTCGTGTGATATATCAAATAACATCAGCATTTTCTGAAAATTTCATTCCTGTAAACACATTTGAAGTAGCAGTTATGGTTCAAAAGTTACAACACATTTTGTTGGAATTACAGGATGGACTGTTCTTCATAAAGGACAGTCATTTAATGTGTTCAACATGGTGTCCCTCTTGACGAAGGACGCCAAAACCATTGTTGAGGTTGTCTCGTCAGTAGCACTTATTGGACGGCCACTCCGTGCCTTGTCAAACTACAGTCCCAGTTTCTCGGAATTTCTTAATTAAGCACCTGACAGTGTTGTGTGAAATTGGAGGTCTTTCTGGGTGCCGGTTGTTAAAATCTGCAGCTATGACACGGAAACTTCGTTCTCCAGACATCAAAATGACCTCAATTCTCTCCTCCGTGGTCAAAGCCATCTTCAGTTACCTGCTACAAAATGTGTTGTAACTATAACTGCTACTTCAAATCTGTTTACAGGAATGAAATTGTCAGAAAATGCTCATGTTATTTGATATATCACACGACCCCCTTTCCATTTAAAAAAATCGACTTAGATTCAAGATGGCCGATTTCAAGATGGCGGCCATGTTTGGTACATATCGTAAAAGATAGACCACCTCACCCATACCTTACTGGAATAGTCAGATTTCCCAATTCCTGCAAGGTTTTCGAAAAAACAGGGTTTACTGCGACTTTTGACTCGCCCTGTATTTTGAGCGAGTGTTCACATTATTTTGTCCAGTCTCTGTAGATCCACAGTCACCAAGAGATGCTGATACCCTACGCCAACGAGTTGAAGCAGCATGGTGGCATGCACCGGAAGATTGATCCCTTATTTGCATCGGGTGAGCAGCTATTCTGACATGCGTGAGGGCTACACGGATATTGACATTAGCACCCAGAATACCATGTTGTGAGTACTGTGCATCGTAAGGGCAGACAATTCAGTTCAGTTATTCTATGCATGGCTCTCAATTTGCATGACTTTTAACTGTGACAAGCGTAAATGGCCATTGCGTCTGTACATATGCTTCGTTGTTGTTGTTGGCGATCTTTTAAAAAAAGTGAATGTTGCCATTATCTTGTCGCTGCATACACGAATTTTACTTTTACTGTCGCTTTCGAGTGCACGGCTGCCAGTTTCTCATCGAATCGGAGGCATTTTATCTATTTTGGCTTCGTCGTCGCTTCTTTCTTTTTTTCCATCGTGAAATGGAGCCACGGATTCTAAATAGTGCTTACGTAATGGAAATGAATCGCGTGTGGCGTCATCTATTGAACCTCGTCCAAGTAGAGTGTGGAGGAGTTGCAACAAAGGAGCCTTTTACGTGCTTGCAAACGTTTTGCCCTTAAGAAATACAAAAATTTGTTTCAATTTTTTATTTATTTATTAGCGTTAATGAAGAAAACTTAATTGATGTACTCGTTTGTTTTTAATGAGAGTGGTCTGCATAAATAAGTTGGCACAATTCCACTTTTCAAAGTTTGCAATTAATTG
>JAHWFO010049272.1:238906-258231 GCA_023313115.1 Rhysida immarginata
ATAATAATAATAATAATAATAATGAGATAATAATGTTAATAGACGCTGCAATGATCTAATCACATTTTTAGAATAGTAACTTAATAATTTTAAACAATTTAAATATTTTTAATTTCAAATGTCCAAACTTTTGTCCTTATTTAATTGAATTTCCAAACTTCTGTCTGTGCCATTGTTTACTTTTTTCTTATTTGTTTAACTTGCTTGTTAATAAACATTATTTTAGACGTAAAAATGAATGACAAAGTCGATTTTTTAATCATTTTTTCCCTTTATTTAGCCAGTTTCCTATTATTTTACTTTTTTAAATACAAATAGTTGCAATAATTAAAAAATTTCCAAACTTTTGTCCTGGAGGGTACTTCATTAAAAAAGTAATTGCAAAGTAATTGTAATTATTAATTTTTAAAATAGTTAGTAGTTGTAGTTAAAGTTCCTTTCTAGTAATTAGTGCTCATCACTGGAATGCATTAAGAATGTTTGGAAAAACATCCCGCATGAACTTTGCCCTGACCTTACTAAAAGAATTGAAGCAAAAGGTGACTCTACATGTACAAAGTGGTAAATCGAGTGTTTTCATAAGAATAATTTCAAAAATTTATTTCCTCGAATGAATTGTACATTTTATTTGGATGTTTTCTGAAGAGAGAACCATTGTGAAGTTGAATAAATTTCATTAGTTACTTTGGTCAAGATTGTTGTGTGAATTTTTTAATTTGTGATTTAATGTTTTAATTTCCACATTTTCTTACAAGTTAGGAGTAGTCACTCTTTAGAAATGAAAGATTTTTAATTTTATTTTTAGTACAGATGGGAATTCTATGGAGTAGTAGTAGCTCTTTAAAGTTGGTTCCGTTTTCAAAGCGAAAGAGTGAAGGGCGGGACCTGCGCATAGTGACACTGGACGATCGTCGTCCTTCATTCGCTCCATTGACCTTTGACGTGGCTCGCTTTGGGACCGCCAGAAATAGCAGCATTATTAAGCCTCGCGAGGCTTATTCTCGATCTATCGACCCTCCTTCGGCGTCTTTGACGAGCCGCTCGTTCCTAATGAAGTAATGGCGTCGAATCGTCCGCGCGACAAAACGATTTCAATGGGTCCATGTGGATTAGGAAACTGACAGCACCCGTTCCCTATACAACAATCCGTTTTCGATCTTAAGCAATATGCTTCTATTTCCACGAAATGATGAAGGTGTTGCTCTGTTGACGCTTTGCTCAATATTTACATTAGATTTGCTTAATATATTGGACTCCTGTTTATATTTGATATTTCAGTCATACACCCAGTACGTTATTAGTAAGTTGGGGCCCTTGAGTAACTCACTTTATTAACAGCGGCGCAAGAAGAAGATTCTCTATAACTGTGGGGCTCACAAAGAGGTAGAAAAAGGCTTTCTTGGCCTGAAATACACTCCTGCTCAAAAAACGAATTTTTAAGATTGGGTCGAATACCAGGACGCCATACACCTATATTACACTGAGTGAGCGTATTTTTATGACCACTTGACATGTTTATGCAAATGCGCGCATGGACGTCGCCACAATGTTGCTAGCGGGCCAGGCCAATGTAAAAAGGGAAGCTGAGTGTCGTCGACAACAGTAGACGTGTTCCATTCTTCGATTTAACAGCCTTCGAACGCGGGATGATTGTAGGTGCTTGGAGCTATGGAGCGAGTATCAGCGAAACAACAGCATTCGTGGGGTGCCCAATAGCAGCCCTCGTATTTACAGACTGGAGGGTTAGCCGGGAACGTTCACGTTGTGGCTGCCCGCGGATGGTTTGATGGTCGGACAGAACGGACACTGTCACGACTGGTAAAGGATAACAGAAGAGCAACTGTGCATCAAATCACTGCTGACCTTAATCAGGGGTCTTCCAAAACGGTCTCTGAATGCACTGTCCGCAGCACACTGCATCGCATGGGATACGGAAGCCGAAGACCTGTCCGCACACCTTTGCTGTCTGCAGCCAACAAGCGGAAACGACTCCAATTCGCTCAGGAGCACAAGGACTGGACTATCGAGCAGTGGAAACAAATCATGTTGTCTGACGAGTCACGATTCCAGTTACATCATGCACACGGCCACGTGAGAATCTGGCGGAAACGGCACGAAAGCATGGACCCGCATGCATGAGTATCCTTCAGGGGAATGTTTTCCTGGCATGCGTTGGAACAACGTCTGGATGGCACAGCATACCTCCGTATCGTCGCCGGTCAAGTCCACCCTGTCATGTTGATGGCGTACCCCAATGGAGATGGCTACTTCCAGCAAGACAATGCGCCATGCCACAGAGCTCGTATTGTGCAGGAGTGGTTCCAGGAACATGAGGGGGACTTTACCTTACTTCGGTGGCCCCCACAATCCCCAGATCTCACTCCAATTGAGTATTTGTGGGACGAAGTCGAACGAACCATCAGACGGCTGGATCCACCACCGTCCAATCTAGCATAACTAGACTGTGCTATCCATGAGGCATGGTGTCAGATTCCTCCCACCACCTTCCAACATCTCGTGGAATCAATGCCACGAAGAATCACCGCAGTATTAAAGGCTAAAGGTGGCCCAACGAGATACTGACAGGGTGGTCATAATAATATGCTCACTCAGTATATGTGCAAAGGAAGAACAACGCTCAAATGTCCCACAAACTAGGGCAAATTGAAAAAAATATGGTTGTTGCTGTATTCAACCAAGACAATGGAGCCCCAAACAATAAAAAGTTTTCCGAAATAACTGGATCAGGATGAGTAAAAGAGTAGCGAAAACTCGTGAAATTATTTCTGAATGTAGAGGGGGTCCAATTCGGTCTGTCCAACTCAAATAACAACTGGACTCTGTCCAACTCAAGTTAACCTACCCAGAGGCCTCTAGAGCCCAATCTAATGAACCGATTGTGATGGAAATTGAAATGTAGGCTATTCAATCATGGGGGAGAGAATTCCGGAAAGAAAAAAAAATATTGCAAATTTTCAACACCAGGTGAAAATGTGGCGCTGTGGAATGACAAATTGAGATTGTTTTATTGTTTTAAACAAGCAGGCAAGGTTTTTGTTTGATTACAGCATAGGTTCATTCTCAATATCGGCCTTATGAGCAGAAAGTTTATTCAAATTAGAAAATCAGCATACCCAGAATGGAATGGATTGACCCATTCATTGCATTATGTTTAGCGAAAAGCTTTCACGAAAGATCATGGTTTTAAGCAAGAAAGAACGCGCTTCGTTGGTCAAGTTGTTTTATCAGAATGATAGCAGCAGTCCAGCTGCATTGCGAGCATATCGTCGTCTAAAAGGACTGCGAAAAGGACCCAGATACTGGGTTGCGAAAAATGATAAACTGACGATTTGGCTGTCGCACCAGGAAGAGGACGGCGCAAGATACGAATAGCAGACGAAGTTGTTGAGGACGTGGCTGTTGCAATGGTGGAATGAGCTTCCTCTTTTCAACATTCTGCAACAAGTGCTCGAGCAACAGCACGCGAATTATCCGTCCCAAGATCCACGGTGCGAAAGGCCTTGCGGTCCGTTCTGCATTGGTACCCATACAAGATTCATTCTGGCACAACAGCTTAAACCTCAACACGCTGACTTTGCTTATCGCTTTCTGGCGAAGATGATTGTTGATGACCTGTGGCCGTGGAACATTCTATGGCCAGACGAAGGAGCGGTGAACACTCGGAACTGCCTCGCTCCCCCACATCGTGCACGAAAAGCCATTGCATTCTGAATAGGTGAATGTATGGTGTGGATTCACCGCTGATTTTATTGTAGGCCCCTTTTTCTTTGAGGAAGTGACGCAACGAGGTCCTGTAAGATGTTCTGTGGCAAGTGCACGGTCTTGTGAACTTCTTGCCCAGCATGTGATTCTTACCATGCTAGGAAGCCACTGTCTTCATGCAAGATGGAGCACCTCCTCAAGTGATGGAACTGCTTCGTGCCACTTTGGAGATGATCGTGTGATATCTAGAAGTTTTCCAGATGCGTGGCCTCCACGTTCTCCGGGTTTTAACCCGTGCGATTTTTGGCTCTGGGGATATTTGAAAGATCGGGTCTATCAACAAAGCATACGGATTGTGCCTGAGCCTAAAGCCAGCATTAGACGACATGTCTCAGACATTCCCCGGGAAACGCTTCGTGCTACGCTTCCAACATGGCATTGATGCAGGAGGCGAACATATGGAACATAGGCTGTAATCCAACCTATTGTTGTCATTCCACAGCGCCACATTTTCACCTGGTGGTGAAAATTTGCACTATTTTTTTTCTTTCCGGAATTCTCTCTTCGACGGTCTGAATAGCTTACATTTCAATTTGCATCACAATCGGTTCATTAGGTTGGGCTCTAGAGGACTCTTGAGTAGGCGAACTTATTGTATAATCTCCCTGTACAATTTTTTGATTTGTACAAAAAAAAAAGTTTTAATTTAGAAATGAGTTATGATACCTTGCGTTTTAATAATCTTAAGGCATACGTGCGGGAGAGGTCTCTTTTTAAGAGAGAGGCAGCGCTATATCTCATCCGAGCTGAGAAACAAGGAGCCTTTTGGCCGAGAGCGCCGTTCATCTCTTCATTGAGCTCTCTGGACCCGGTAAATATGATTCTGGAAGCCTTTGAGACGGCGCAGAGGGGTCCCTGAATTAGTAGTAGCCAGATAAAGATCTGATAAATGGCTTCCATGTATCGCCCGAGAAATGAAATCGCCTTTTGGCTTCTTGACGGCGTCGCTTCGGATTAAAGGGAAGTCAAGGTCGGCCTTCCTTTGCTTCATTTTTTACGAGGAAGCGCCAGAAAAGGCTCCTTCACTTAACCATTTCTTTTCTTTCTTTCTTTTCTGAGAAATTTATCTTCGAGAAGGCACCCACGAGACAAAAAGTGAAGCCTCTTTCGTGAGCACGGAAAATTACCGTTTTTAATACGTGGATTACGTGGATGAAATATAAAAATGAATTTCTAGGAATGGACTTTTTTTTTCATCTTTTAGAAGTTTACTCTTCAAGAGGATGATGGAGAAGTCGGTAAAACATTTTGGATTTATGTAGCCTGTACCCTGCTTCAAGTTACGAGAATGGCGTTATCATTGCGCTCATATTTTAAGTAAAAGGTGAATCTTTGGGAAGGGGAGTAGAGCTTTTTACTGTCTTCCTGCTTAGCAGTGGGTAAAGCAAAGTGGTGTTTGCTCTCCATAAAGCGTAACGCAACATTCCCTTTAAGCAAGCAAATGACCGAGATAACGGATGACACCCCGAAATGGCATGCTCCGAGTACGGTCGATGGAGCTTATTGCCGACTTTAGATTTATTTCATCACACCAAACTCTTTTTCCAAAAAAGGATATTACCACACGACGAAATAGCACTTTTAAATCAACCCAACTTTTTTTTTTTTTTTTTTTTTAACATGGTTTAAGAATTGTTGCAAAGTTTTTTGCTTGTATTCAAAATGTATAGACAAAGAGAGAGTTTTATTTAAAAAGCGTAATCACGCGTTTTGTTCCAGATGTTAAGGATGTCACGGTCCTTGAAGTTTAGCCCATTTGCTCTCCAGAGCAGCTTCTCCATTCTTATCCTATTTGCTTTGAACTCGAGACGAAGGACAAGAAATGCGGCCAAACGCAGAAAGAGAGAAAAGGAAAAAAAAAACAGTATTCTATCTAATATCTCTAACCTTTAGAGATCATGATTCTACAGATGGCAGAGAATTGTAAACTAATAGTAAGTTCTTTGAGGTAGGGAGCCAATGGTCGTGAATGCGTATTTCAGGCACCAGGAGATCTTGAACGAGTAATTCGTGTGAGGAACGTTTTGGTAAGCATTCTGCTTTTTTGGTAAGCGTTTTGCTTTCTGTTTCATTCCTGTAAGCAAACAACAATTTTAGTTAATCATAATCACCTCATAGCATTTTAAAACCGAACAAATATACATAGATACACTAGTTTATAAAAAAAAAATGGCCTAAAGGGCAATGAAAAAAGTTTATAATATGAAAGTTGTTTTAGTTTGTCCATGTAAAAAGTACGCAAGCATGGAAAGGGAGAAGACAAGTTAGTTTGTTTTTTCATATTATCGATCCGCATTTTAAATCCCTTGAACCTGTACAATAAAATGTCATATTATTTTGTGATCAACACATAGGACCACTGCCGTTATGCCGTACATTCCATAAAGCTTCAGAAAAACCAGTATAAAGTTAATGCTTCATAATGTTTATTGGGCTAGTTTGGCATATTTGTGTGCATACCATTCACAATGAATAATACAAGGAATTATTTTTCTCACAACACTACTTTTGCGAATTCATGTGAGTTTTAAGTTGAACAATTCACTATACCATGCCAGAAACTATTTTTTAACTTACAAAATTGCAATTTAAATATAAAAAAAATGATCCCAGGCGCTTTTGATGCACCATCATGTTAGAAAATTAAGATTCCTTTCTAAATTGTAATACTTACTGTAGTCTAAATTGTTTTTGTAAGCTAAAATTCGTTCAAGTCATACTGTAGCTAATCATTCAAGTTAAAGTACTGGTTCACAAAACAAAACTAGTGTACCACTATCCAGTATGCAAAAGTTTGTTTTCAAATTAAACGCATTTTTCTGACATTGTTTCATCAATATAGTATGCTGCTAAACTGACTGAGAGTGTTCCTTCACTTTCTACCTAACTCTTAGCAGCTTCTAATGACACCTGGCTATGTTCAAATATTTGTATGCATTACAGTAGTTTTGCATAGCATTGCATGCATAATTGCTTTGCTATGAACACTGCATGCATAATTGATTTTTGATGTATGCAAGTATTTCACTGAGCACAAAAATAATATGACATATTATTGTACAGGTTCAAGGGGTTTAAAATGGGGAGTCGATAATATGAAAAAACAGTACAGAACAAACGTTTGCCAGGTAGAGTGCTGCTTGTCTTCTCCTTTTCCATGCTTGCGTACTTTTTCCATGGACAAACTAAAACAAGTTTCATATTATAAACTTTTTTCATGGCCTCGGTGGCTCAGTGGCTGTGTGATCGCCTCTGATGCCCGAGGACGCGGGTCGACGAGGATTTTTTCAGGGGGGAAATCCTGAGATCACGCACTTCCTTCGGAGGGGAAGTAAAGCCGTTGGTCCCGTGTAGTCGTTTGCCGGCTGCACGTTAGAGAACCCTTGCGAGGCAAAATTTGCGGCCCCTATAACGCCGTCCTGAAATGACCATGGCAGTTGAAAAGGACGTTAATACCAAATAAATCAAACCAATCATTGCCCCTATAAACTAGTCCTTTCCTTTTTACGAGGGCGGTCCGATAATAAAGGTACACGTCAAATTATCCAGGACATATTTAAAGAAATGAATGTCGACACTAAGGTTTGTTTATTGTTCAACATAGTCGCCGTGAACATTTAAGCATTTGTCCCAGCGCTTCACCAGTTTAAACATTCCTTCACGGTACGTTTCTTGTCCCAAATTAACGAGATGTTGTCTTCAATGATTTCGTGAACAGTGCTCTTTGGAATACCTGTCATTGCAGAAAGTTCACGAACTTTATTCTTCGATCATCCATGATCAAGCCGTCAAAGGTCTGCCAATTTTCCGCCCTGTGTGAGGTTCTCGGTCTGCCTCTAAGGCGCTCTGGGTCATCACCCAGTTCCGTCCTCCCTTCTTTAAATTTCTTACACCAAACACTAACTTCTTTTCGGCTTAAAACGTTCTGTCCATAAACTTTAACCAACCTGCGATGAATTTGGCTTTGATTTACTCCTTCAGCTTGGAGACTGATGCCCGAGTACGCGAATGGTCAGGCCAATCAAGTTGAAGACTCCAACAACTGTCAGCCATCATATGCGTGTCCCACCTCCCTTGGTATCTTTCTTCCATAATTTTTACTGTATGTCTTGGTGGAACCTCTCCTCACTATAAGCACCAAGATTATCTGGAAATCGATCTAAGTGACGATGAAGAAGGTGAACTTTTATGCTCATGGTAGCATCCAAATTCTTTAAGTTTTGAAAGCATGTTTACGAGTTCTTCGAGTCACATTATTATGACCACCCCCTACGATTGTCTTCGGGGTTGCCCAGGCGAGGAACTATGTCACGTGTTGGGAATTGTTTAGGTGATTATATAAGGTAAGTTTCCACTACGTTAAAAACATCTCACTCATTGCTGCAATGGGGAAGAAACGTGATTTATCAGATCTGGAAAAGGGGATGATAATCGGCTTCGGGCCAAGGGTGGCAGTATTTCGGAAACCGCGCAGTTTGTGAACTGTTCTCGTGCTGCTGTAGTTAAAGTAATTCATTACTGGAAAAATGGGACCGTTCAGAATAAACAGTACGGGAACTGTGGAGCACCACGTGCCATTGATGAGAGAGGTGAACGTCGGCTGTGAAGGTGTGTGAAGGCCAACCGAAGAGCTACAGTGGACCAACTTACCGCTCAAACCAACGAGGGTGCTACCATACATGTCTCTAAAACCACAGTACAGACGACCCTGCTACGTATGGGCCTCCACAGCAGACGGATGGTCAGCGCACCCGTGCTGACGAAGTTTCATCGCCAAAAACGGCTTCGATTTGCCCACCAGTATAGAAACTGAACCACTTCTGACTGGAAAAAAGTTGCCTTCTCCGATGAATCACGATTTCTGCTCCACAGAAGTGACGGCCGTTGGCGGGTGCGGGCCAGATGGCCGAGAGGGCTAGGGCGTAGGCTTTCTAGTTCTCGAGTCCGCCTGGCTGTGGGTTCGAATCCCGCCGTGGGCATGGATGTTTGTGTTTGTCCCGGGCTGCGTACAGATATAACTTGTGTAAAAGGCGCAAAATGACCATAGTCGACGCCTTAATTTCTAGAACCCCCCCCCCCCCGTTGGCGGGTGAGGCGAGAAACCTCCGACAACAAGCATCCTGCAAGCATTGTTGGACGAATCCAGGCTGGTGGCGGCAGCGTCATGGTTTGGGGAGTGTTCTCATGGCATTGTCTGGGCCCACTGATACCTGTGGAAGGCACTCTCAACGATTCGGTTATTTATCCATAATTGCGGATCAAGTACACCCATAGATGGCGACTGAATTCCCAGAGGGGGAGGGTATGTTCCAGCAAGACAATGCGACGTGTCATACAGCTGCAATTGTTCGGGTGTGGTTTGAGGAACACGACCAAGAGTTCCAAATACTAACCTGGGCCCCTAATTGCCCAGACCTCAACCCAATCGAGAACCTTTGGGATCATCTCGAATGTCATGTGCATTGTATGGAACAACCACCGCGTACCCTTCAGCAGCTATCGGATGCTTTACAGTCTGCACGGCAACAGCTACCAATAGAAACCTACCAGAACCTTATTGACTCACTCCCACGCCGTCTAGCTGCTGTCCGTGCCGCTAAAGGTGGTCATAATAATGTGACTCGACTCTTTAGTTGTCGGCTTTTGTGGTTACTGAGGACGTTCTTAGTAACCAAGACAAAACTGTTCCAGGCAGATGCTTGTTTATATGAGTTATTTTTAAATACGAAGAAAACAATACAATAATATTCAAAGTAACAAAAAACTATTTCAGATATAAAATTAAGTACATAAAATAATGTAGAGAATATTCAAAGTAAATAGGTTGATGACACTATCAATGAATGTGGTGCTTTATTTCTTGAAACCCTGTATCTCAAGAACTAGAGCCAATCTGAACAAACTTTTTGCAGATCTGCAATCACCACCCTTAATATTATATAAATTCATTGAAACATCTTCGGCAGCACCAATTTTTTTTTTTGACCAGTGTAACGAGTTAATTTGAGATAGTGCGCTTTCAAAGCATTGACAAACGAATCGTGTGGTGCGAATGATCTAAGAATTTCTTGGGAACCTTTTTGAGCATTTTCTTTAAGATTTGTTTTAAATTTTGGCTTCGTGATAGGGTGGCACTCAAACGACCTGAAAAGCGGCACAGCGTGCAGTTAAGATGCTTGTTATCAATCAGCATTTGTCATGGGTTATGCTGGTGCAGGGCAATGCATCATTGGAAAGGAAGGCGGGCGGGCGGAGACTGTCGAGTGCGATTCTTGAAGCGGGAACGAGCGGCCTCATATTTCTCTCCGCTAACGCAATTAAAATTCGACCTGGAGCGGAAGCTAATGACACTGGGGTCGCGTAAATGCGCGGTAGTTACGGCGCAGGGCGACACTGTGTGCGCCTCTAATTGGCCGGAGCTGGCGTCGTTTCACGTTTCCCTTTCGAGGCCTCTTTTCGCCTTCCTCGACTCCCTTTTCCCTCCTCCTCCTTTGCCTTAGCAGTTTCGGCCCGAGTTCGAAAGGTGGGTTTGTTACTCCGCCAAAGGCTTGCATGGCATTCATCGACCAAAGACTGGAGGTGTGAAGTGTTGCTCTCTCGCGTTCTCTCCTTTTATGCGTCACTTAGTTTTATAGTCGGCGTTCTCAGCAAAACCACCCAGTCATCTCCAATTAAACTGCTACCTGATTGCTTTAATTCAAGTGGAGCCAATAAACTTATCTAATTCCTACTATGAAGCTCAAACATCTATAATTAATAAAAGTCAATGTATGTCTGTTTGTGTGTATATTCGCAATAATTTTTACAATCGCGAAATCAACTTTGGATAATACTTAAACATACTCCGGGAAAGGTTTTTAACAACTATAATGGATTTCCGTTTGCCTTCCTTGCAAAACGAGTGAAAAACCATCTCATTAAACGAGGTGGCCCATCCCCTTTCTTGGAAATAAAATATAAAAAAGGTGGTTCGTCCTCTTTTTCTTATTGTTGATTTATTGATTGTATCCGCTTACTATTAGCATAACGAATAGAATTACTAAGTGTGATTATTCTCGTAGTAACCAATGCTTAAATCAGGCGAGGTGGTGGATGTGTGAAATAACAGCGCTGCTGTCGCTATCGACCAACTGTTGTTGCTTTGCGAACTCGATCCGTTTAGCTTTGTGAGCTTGCGTTAACGGCGATTTTTGATTCAGTTGTCCATATTGAATGTTGGAATCCGCTTGCAAAACACGAGACACTGTTGATCTTGATACACTTTCAGTTAGCTGTTGTCTGATTTGATTACAGGACATTTGCGAGTTTCTTAATGCGCCGGAAACTGTGTTCACTGAGTTTTCGTTTCCATCCACTTCGCTTTAACACCATTGTACCGAGTCCTCGACATAGTGCATTCTTAATTGCCATTGGGAGCGATTCATCTTCCGTGCAATTGCTCTCTGCGACAGCCGTTATCTTTTGAGGAACCCAATGGTGTTTATTTTCTCTGGCGATAGTTCTGCACCTGGTGGCATGTTTCTCTTACGTCCGTTCACAACGTCCAAGATTACATCTTTCTCAAAAGTTATTGGGTTATTTAATAAACATTTCCGGTCTTCTTGGTAGCATTTCCTTATCTCATAAATAAGTATTTTTTCCGGGTTCTTGGCTGTCTTCAAAATCGTTATAGTTTCATGAAGAGGCAACATCCGGTGCCCATTTAATATCAAATGTTCGACCAAAAAAGCGTCTCGTGGATCCTAAGTGATACAAACCACAATCTGTTTGTTGTTTGGAAAGGAAAGAGAAAGAACGAATATTGGTCAGAGAAACTCTGCAGCTAAAAGACAAAAAAAACTTCCGGTTTAGCAGCCTAGATAAACCCTCGTCCTGAATATACCCGGCTACAGTTTGGGCTAGTCCAGAATAATCCCCGGGGACCTAGGCTAACTTATACCTCCGAGTATAAAGTAGGCTAGTCTAAACTATACCCCTCTAGGCCAGAATATACCCCTGTGACAATTTATAGCAAACCCCTAAACAGTTCCTAATTGTTTCGTCACACTTTGCTTCGTCGTAGTCACTTGTAACATTCAATGGAATGTTCATAAATCACGTGGTCAATTTTTTTTTGGGGGGGGGGGGGGGGGGGAGGACCAAATGACAAAATAATTCTTGGGCGAAGTAAATGAGGCTATTTGAATGTAACCAAAATTGACTATGGCCAAATGAAGTATGATGAAACGATCTGTTACCAACATTTCTGCCCCTTTCTTTTTTAATGCTATTCTGACAACTTTGACATGGAAAAGTGATGGGGTAAATTCTGGCCTAGGGGGGTATATTCTAACCTAGCCCATTTTTTACACGGGGGGTATAAACTGGGCTAGCCTAGCTTTTACTCCGCGTATAAAACAACCTAGCGTAAAATAAGCCCGGGTATATTCTGGGCGGGGGCTATACTCTGGGTTGTTACACTGGGCGTGGGAAGCATCTGAACAACAGAAGTTTCGTCTAGAGCAGGAGGGTATAAGAGCTTCTAAGTCAAGGGCAAGGGAAACTTCGAAGGAAAGATGGGTCTAAAGTATCCAGTGATATTCCGCGATCGTGAAGATGGATATCATATTATCTGAAGCAGGTCAACCCAACAAGACGAAGCAGGTCAAATAAAGTCCTGGACGACGCCGGGTTTATTATTAGAATAAAAGTCAAATATTATCACTTAAGTTCAGATGTTCATAAAAGTCTCCATCTGGCATGCTGAACTTGGACATGTGATTTGATGTTGAATAAAAACATAATATGGTTCGTTGTTGTTCCCTTCGATGGCTTAGACGTTGGTTGGGAAATTCTTTGAAGATATTTGGATGATTTGGAAGATACTTGGATAACGTTGATTCGATGTATAAAGTTGAAATTCGAAATTGATTTAGAACTTGCAAAAGTAACTGAAGATGAGACCAGATGAGGCTTGAAAACGTTTTTAAATTTTATCAATTTTTCTTCTGTTATTTTGTTTCTATTGTTTTCGTAATTTGCATTTACCAATTTAAGGGACTAAATTTATTTCTGATTTGTTGAGGCCAAAATAGGCGGATACAAAGTCCGTTCTAAGGAGGAAGCGGTGTCGTTGCAATTAAGTTTTAAAATAGAAGCAGAGTTGTGGTTTGTTTGTTTGGAGGCGGAAAGTGCAATAAGACTCGGGCTGCCACGCTTTCCAGAATATGCATAAAAAGATTTCTTGAAGCTATTTTTGAGAGCTCATTCACTCGGTCATTATGCTAATTATAGTAGATTCATCCAAAAATTTCCGCTTCTTTGGGACGGTAAGAAAATTTTTTCAAAAATAACAATTCCTTTTGGGCGCCCGCGTAGCGAAGAGGCTCGGCACTAGTCCCTTCGCGTAATAATATCCGCTAGCAGATGGCCGCTAAAACATTCACGTGATAATTTGCTAATCATGCTGGGGATGATGAAGCGGAGCACATGGTTATTCCTGTTTTCTGGTTTCCGTTTAAGTAGCTCAATGTTAGAAGCTGGTTAATAATAATCGCTGCTCATGTTTGCTGCATCCAGCGTTTATATTGGATCGTTTCAGAAGCCATTTTGTTTTCAGCTCTAAACGTTTTTGAAGTTTGCATTGACCTTCCCTTTAGATTTTGGCGTGTTACCCCGTTTTTATTATAAATTTATTTTAAAAATTTATTTCAATTAAAAATAACAGAGATCAATAAAGAAGGTGAGAAATTTAAAATGTTAACATCACTATTTTTATTAATTCAAAACAAAAAATTGTAACAACTATAATTTTATTCTAATTCATCATTTCACAAAGTTTCTTCAATGTATTTTTTAAATGTTATTAAATTGATAAAACTTTATGAAATGACTAGCAAAGGTACCCGGCGTTGCCCGGGATAATTACACTTGGATGTAAACAGAACAATCTCAAAAAATAAAATTAAATTTTGCAATATCTTAAAAATAAACACATGAAAATGCTTAGAATTAATACAGTAAAAATTCTTAATGAAAATTCGAAAAAAATCTTTTTAAAGGCTCACAATGGCTGGACCTCTCCAAGGATGCCACTGCTAGTCTAAATAATTTCTTACTCACGTAATCTTACCTCAGGTGTATACTTAGTGTTGTTGCAATTTCCACTCTTCTCTCGATGTGTTGAAGCAAAACTTGGCCATTCATCACTTTGTGCAGTCTAGCGGTTGCCGATTCTTCTATTTACTTGCTTCCCATTTGCTCAATACATCACGGAGCTAAAGGAGTGCTTCCTCTGTCGTCTTTCCACTCTTTCTCAATAGTTTGCTAACTCTCCATTATCTCCAGTTACTCATCATTTTTAAAGATTTTCAAGAAATTGTTAAGTCCTAAGAACTCTCTTTTCTAAGAAAAGCCTGAATAACAGGAATTCTATGCATTGTTACAAATTGAAACTTATCCATATTACATCATCATTCTATGTTCATTGTTATAATTCTTGGAAAGATTGCTTTAACATTACATCATCATTCTGTGCTCATTGTTATTGGTGAATGAATTGCGCGTTGATACCATTGTTGATGTGAGCACAATGGGCCTATTGTTGCACAAACTTTGCCTTGCATTGTTGGTCATGAGATATTTCTCATTAATATGCCTTGCCATAACCATGAATATCGATTTTTTTATCGATATTTATTATTTTTCCGAAATCTGAGGTAGACAGTGACCTTCCTCATGCTTTGAAGGTCATGTATGCGAAATTTTATCAAGATCGGAATAAAACTGTAGATTTGTATAAAAAACATACAGACAAACAGACCCACAGACAAACCCACAAACATCCTTCTTTATATATATAGACTAGCAGAGGTACCCGGCGTTGCCCGGGATAATTACACTTGGATGTAAACAGAACAATCTCAAAAAATTAAATTAAATTTTGCAATATCTTAAAAATAAACACATGAAAATGCTTAGAATTAATACAGTAAAAATTCTTAATGAAAATTCGAAAAAAATCTTTTTAAAGGCTCACAATGGATGGACCGCTCCAATAATTTCTTACTCAGGTAATCTTACTTCAGATGTACACTTGATGTTGTTGCAATTTCCACTCTTCTCTCGTTGTGTTGAAGCAAAATTTGGCCTTTCATCACTTTGGGTAGTCTAGCGGTCGCCAATTCTTCTATTTACTTGCTTCCCATTTGCTCAATACAGCACGGAGCTAAAGGTTTGCTTTCTCTGTCGTCTTTCCACTGTTTCTCAATAGTCTGCTAACTCTTCATTATCTCCAGCTACTGATCATTTTTAAAGATTTTCAAGAAATTATTAAGTACTAAGAACTCTCTTTTCTAAGAAAAACCTGAATAACAGGAATTCTATGCATTGTTACAAATTGAAACTTATCCATATTGCATCATCATTTTATGTTCATTGTTATAATTCTTGGAAAGGATTGCTTTATCATTGCATCATCATTTTGAGCTCATTGTTATTGGTGAATTGCGTGTTGAAACCATTGTTGATACCTATTGTTGCACAAACTTTTATTTGCATTGTTGGTCATGAGATATATATTGTTGGTCCGTGCAGAGTGTTTGTGAATTGCGTGTTGATACCATTGTTGCAAAAACTTTGTCTTGCATTGTTGGTCATGCGATATTTTTCATTAATATGCCCTGCCATAACCATGAATATCGATTTTTTATCGATAATTATTATTTTTTCGAAATCTGAAGTAGACAGTGACCTTCCTCATGCTTTGAAGGTCATGTATGCGAAATTTCATCAAGATCGGAATAAAACTGTAGATTTGTATAAAAAACGTACACACAGACAGACAGACCCACAGACAGACCCACAAACATCCTTCTTTATATATATAGATAGATAAACCAACGCTATTACTTTTAATTGAAAACTATCAGTTTTTCTTTTTGTCATTCAATAATAAATTTTATTACCGAAATTTGCTTTAATAAATGGCCAGCTATCCTCACAGTATTTAAGTATTCGTGAATGGCGTAAAGAATAAATTTTTGTTGTTCTGAATTAATAAAATAGTGATGTTAAAATATTAAATTTCTCACAGTCTTTATTGACATATGTCACTTTTTCACAAGTTCTTATTTTTAATTGCAATGAATTTTTAAAATAAATTTGTAATAAAAAATTTAACAGAAGCGCAAATTTTACAATTTGTAAGCATTTCATGAAATTATTGAATTATGTAGCTGAGCAAAATGATGTTCAAAAATAAGCAGTATCTCTTAGGCGAATTTTCCTAAGAAAATCCATCTGGCCCTTAAACAATTTTTTTTTTAACAATTTTTATTTGGTATTGAATTTCTATAAATCTTTAAAAATCGAATTTTTTCCCCTCGTAAATAAAAGAATTCAATTAAATCTGCAGTTTCCCCCTTAGGATTAACATTAGGATTAACAGATTAACATTAAAAACAGTTACCTTAGGATCCCTAAAGTTCTAGATAGATAAAGTATGGACACTCCCGCCATTTCTGTGCAAAATTCCATCTACCGGAATGCCAAAAAAGGTCAAATCGTGGGAAATTTTGCAACAGCATTACAAGAACCGGAAAACTTATAATTAATACTAACATAATAAAGTTATTATAAAAATTACTTGCATTCCTGGAGATGTCTCTATGAAGGAATTTTGCACAGAAATGACGGAGTGTCCATCTAGAACTTTAAGGATCCCTAGTACAATGCGCCATCTGGTGTCTTTGATGTTTAAATTCGTCCCCATTAAATTCCGAACCGAAACTAATATATGTAACACTTATGTCCAATAATATAAGGATTATAAGAATACCTGCCATGGTTCATATTCAGTAATTTCATAGGCGCATAAACACATACGCACCCATAGAGGCGCGAAATAGCCAGTTATATTAAATGTTCAGTTACCATATAGATTTTTTTTAGCATTCTTAATATACAAGGGTGGGCTGAAAAGTAATGCCTCCATGGCTGTAACTTTTTTATTTTTTAACCGATTTTCAAAATTCTTTTTGTATCTGATACTTACATTTGTCCTCTATGTAATGCACTATTCACTTTTCGACATAGTCCCCATCCCTTTCCACGCATTGTACCAACGCGTGACTAGTCGGGTGAACCCGTCGGAGGGGAATTCCGGGGTTGTTGGTCGACACCAAGACCGAACGGCAGGTTTCACCTCGTCGTCAGAACGCAACTCGTGCCCCTTAAGGTGCTCTTTCCTCTTTCGGGAGTGGTGAAAGTCGCAAGGTGCAAAGTCTTTCATTTTTCAACTGCAGTTTTTCATCTTTGAACTGTAGGCGCTGCAACTCCCTCTGATGTGTGGCGTTATCGTGCTGCAGAAGAGGACCCAAAGCTGCCATTCAATCCTCGTATCGACGACAACCCCGGAATTCCTCTCCGACGAGTTCACCCGACTAGTCACGCGTTGGTACAATGCGTGGAAAGGGATGGGAATTATGTCGAAAAGTGAATAGTGCATTCCATAGAGGAGAAATGGGAGTATCAGATACAAAAAGAATTTTGAAAATCGGTTAAAAAATAAAAAAGTTACAGCCATGGAGGCATTACTTTTCAGCCCACCCTCGTATTTTGTCGTCTCATCTTGATCATACTATATTTGTTTTGCTTTTTTAATTACTAACCTATTTGATTGTGTTTTGGTATGCTATACTGGTGCCCCCGAGGCCTAACTCGTCGGTTTTTAATCATATCGGTCTCGCTGGGCGCCATTGTTCTGCTTTGTCTACTTTTGTATAAATAAATAAATAAATAAATAAATAAATAAATAAATAAATAAATAGTCACTAATTTAAGTTCTGATGAAACTTGGACACTAGTTGAAGGATAGAAGAAATTACAAATGGAAGACAGTAGAAATGTTGAACAAGGAATAGATATTTTAGGCAGAAAGGTGGTAGAGTTGGAAGACAGAAAATGTTGAACAGGTCACTGATATGTAGGCGGGAAGGTGGAGAAACCAGTCTTTAAAAATGTAAAATATATTAATTTTTATTGGCTATTTGCATTTACTGGGTTTAGAAGAAATTCTCGAAACAGTCGAATAACTTCAGAAGAAAAGTTGCTAGAGTCATAAAAGTCAGGTCTATCTATAGGAAACTAATTTTTTGAGCCATGATAGAAAAAAGAATTCCAATTGCAAAATTGTAGAGCTTCACCTATTTAGTAGATATCCATTTTTTCTATAAAGTAAACAAAACAGCATTGAGACTGGTTTTATGGAAAAGGTATGAACTGCAAGAAATTCATTCTGTAAACACCTGGTATGTTGATCATGGACCATGCATCCGTAAATTATGGTAAGATCGCGGAACTTTTCTTTTCGTTTATGACTTTATTCCAACTGAATTATTGGAGCAATGTCTCTAGGATCTTCCAGTATTCACGCCTATGTACTTCGGTGTTTCATTTTTGTTTGTTTGTTTGTTTGGAGGAGGGGTTATTTTTATAGCCCTCGTTCGTTCTGCTCTATAACTCTTTCGATTGTAAACACGGTCGGTTTGTTTTCTTTTTTTGCCCACTGGTCATCCGAGTCATCGGCGGCGAGCATCCTCAAAAACAAATTCGTTGTCGTGGGCATGGCATCGACTCGCCCAGCGCCTCAAGCGTCTTCCTCCATTTCGATTTCAATCAATTTCCCTCCTTCTCCATTTTTTCTTAATATTTGTTGATGTAAAATGATTTCTTGATGGAGGAGTTTGTGTTTTCGAAAAGGTTACCCTCGACTGAATCACTCGGATTGTTTGGCTGATGGCTTTGACATTCAATTATCATTAGCGTTCCCCCTTCTGCTTTGAATTTCTCTCTCGCGCACACTCGTAGCAGCCATTCTCTTCAACCTCGTCGTTGTCGCAGTTTTGAAGTGACGAGCAAGCTTGTCGTCATGATTAATGAATCGATTTCAAATTAAAAGTGGAGGAGTTTGAAGCTGTACTGAATTTAAATTTTATAATAAATAAACATTTTTTTTAAACTTTGTTTACTGAAGTTGACTTGGCATCGAAAGCTTCGCTAACGATTTTAAGGCTCGAGCCAGCAATTCGAATGTAATTTCCTGTCGATAGGAAAATAGAGGAAATGCAAATTTCTCTTCGTTTTTCTCATTTAGATAGGCTAGCCTTCCAAAGCCTCGAAAAGTTACACTGGGTAGCAGGATCGCTTTTATATGTAAAAAATATTACAGCACATTGAAAAACTTGCGTTTGGGAGGAGAATCGTATCATTTCCCTAATTGGTTCTCTTATCTCTTGTCGTCTCACACAGGGGATAACAACGCAGCAAAAAAATGGTATTGAATAAAACAACACTTCCGACGGGAAGGAATAATAAAAAAATATTAAAACTTCATGAAGATATAGATATATTTATTAGATATAGTAATGAGTATATGGAATTGCAGTCAAAAAATTTTTAATACGAATAAATCGCAAGTTTTCATTTCACAAGCTCAAAGTCAATATCACAAACTCTGATACCATGAACAGTCAAAAATAATATCTTAAAAATGATATAATAAA
>JAHWFO010049272.1:258331-277539 GCA_023313115.1 Rhysida immarginata
GAGTAGGTTAAGGCAAGTAACAGATCCTGCAGTCATCTATTTTTACCTCTTTATCTGCACTTTTTACCTCTTCCCAAGTTTTTTAATCAAACGTAATGTGTAGAGAATGTAAAAAGCTCGTATTTTCTTTTTTTTCTCATCATTTCCGAGCGTATGATATATCACATGCCATATGTTGCTATAGCTCTAAAGACCAAGTGACTGCCACCCCCGCAAATCCGACCCCAATGGAACAAATGGGCCTAACCTTCATAGCAATGTAGGTCTTGCCTAGAGGAATCTGGATACTGAATTTCACGCCGTTACTTACTAAATAACACATAGATATGTTGTCCTCTCTGAATCCCACCCTCGTAATTCCGACCCCGGTGTACCAATCAAAACCAAACTAAATAGTGCAGATGGGCATGCCCATAGGAAGCTACATTCCGAATTTCAACCTTCTACCTCAAAAATTGTAGAAATTATGAAGGACTGACATTATAAAACCAATAAGTTGCTCCATTCTTCTGCTACTTAATAATTTAGACTATGAGCACTTGGGCAATCGTGCGTCGACAAAGGGATTTCACGTGCGCGCGCCGATGTCTGTAATGCTTAAAAGATGAACAGAAAGTAACAATGTATTCCTTCTTGATAAATCGATTGTTATATGACATGCCATTATCTTTGTATTCTTTACACTCACTGTTTTAGCACGTGAATTCGACTTGAAGGGGTCCACGAAAAGTTGATACGGCCGAGCTAAGACTTTGATGGTCATATTTCTGAAAACAGAATTTGAAAAAGTTAATCCTTTTTCAAGTTATCGTGCAAAACGTACAGACCAGGGGCGCATTCTTATAAGTAGCTTTTATGCTAAAGCTCCTAATAATGAAACATTTATTACTTTGTACTTTGAAATTAAATCAATAATCATATCTAAATTAAACCCTCGATGCCCATAAATTTAATAATACAATGTGAACACCGATATTTTCTACACGTACAGGGTGTTGCAGATAACTACAGGGCAGTATAACGGGAAGCCTGCCCGCTCGATTGCAGGGGCCCGCTCGACATCAAATTATAATTGGGTAATTTTAGTTTGCTAAACTTGTTTGTTTGGCAAAGGGCATGACCAATTGAGCCAAGGAGGGGTGGGCGCTGTACTACTACAGGGTAGGGGGTACACAAAAAGTAAACGCACTTATGAATGTCCTCCGCAGCTAGAGGGGACCAACAAACAAACCAAAAATTCAACAGAGGAGAATAGTAAAAAATAACGTTTCGCACTTTTATTATTATTATTGTTTGGTCGTCACGGGCTAACCCGGGTTGCGTCTCGTAGCGGACACAGGAAAAAAGCCACGAGACGCAACAGACCAGCTTGCTCTACTGCTGAGAAAGTGTCACCTGGGTGTTTTGTGAAGTTTCTTACAACAAATGTTCAAAGTCTTCTCTCACTCCCTCACCTTCATCTCCTCCCTCCATCCTGCCAATCGACCGAGCCGGCCCCTGCAATCGAGCGGGTAGGCTTCCCGTTATACTGCCCTGTACTTATCTGTAACACCCTGTACATATCTCATCAATCAGTCCCTTGCTGTAAGTAAAGGAAAACATGTGAGTTTATCACACGAAACAATTTATATGTGCAACTTTGCAACAATATGAAGTGAATTTGAAACTAATTACCGCACAAACTACGTGCGGATAAAATCTTGTAATACAATAAAACACGCATTAATAACAAAATAAAATTCGATCGTTTCGAAATTTCGTCATTTTCGAGGGTCACATGATGCGTTAAATTTTTATTACAAATTTTTAAATCTCGTATTGGATTTTTATTACAAATTTTCATTTTTTTAATTTAAATTTAGTATTATTAAATCAAATTGAAAAAAAATTATGAAATTTTTTTAAAATTTTTATCAGTAAGTGTATCTTAATAAAAATTGTTCTGGTTCTTATAATCATTAAACATATTTGGAACATTAACTTAAAATTTCATATTATTAAATTTTTATTGGTGATCTCTGTTCATCTAATTGAAAAAATTATTACGTTCGGTGAATGTTTTATTCCTTTTCGCTGTTTGTTTCCCCCTTCCCTCCTCGACGAGAGATACGAGAACCAGTCAGGGAAATGACGCAAGTCATAAAGAATTGAGGCCTTGCAGTACAAAATTCTCATCCATAACTAATAGTACAGGATTACTACCACGATGTCTTAAAATTCCCGTACTCACTCTTCATGAATTTATTGTTCGAATACATCAAAGTTCACAGTTTGACTTTGGAATCTAAAAGGTGAGCTCTAAAGCAGATGCTCTGAAGTCTGCTTCAGCATTGGCAAATGAATGTAGACGACCGTAAATCACGGGCCGCGCTCACGCCTCTTTATGAGTATTTGTGTTGTGTTGAGTTTCGTGCAGGTTAAGACGGGAAGAAGATAAATGGCTGAAAAGCGAGAGAAGGAACCATTCACTCGGTCTGGCATTCTCTTCATCTCGACGGCAACTGACACGGCTCTCACGGACCCTTTTCTTTCAATTTTTCTCTCGTCTCCGGAGACTGGGAGCCTTCGATTGAATTTACGATACGAGACAAAAAAAGGTCCCCAATCGACCACTTGGCCGAGGGAATCGAATTTTTCCGGAGACAAAGGACGATTCTCCAGCTGGACTACTTTCCCCTTTCGGAATTCTTATGAGGAGGAAAATTTGCTCTCAGTGTTTTAAGAGTAGGAAATGAAACGGAAAAAAATTTCCCCTTCTGGGATCACACCTGGGTCACGAGCCCTCATGATTCAGATGTTCGTGGTCCTGGGTTCGAACCGTGGAATTTTCCTTTTCATCTCTTTCTGGGCTCTAATCCAGAAAGAGATTTGAAATACCAGGACAAGCAACGAGCCGTATTCTTGACCTGGAGGGTATTTCCATTAAGTGAAAGCATTGTTAATTCTGAAGGGAAATTGGCCAATAAGCCGTGGCGGACTGGAGTTTAGTAGTTGTCATCAGTGATTTGTATTATAAATTAAGTGCCTTCGTTTTATCTTTAAAAGAATTCTGGCTAAAATCTCTAAAGATTCATAACGCAGATGTGAGCTTTTAAGATTTCTACATTTTAGGGTCATCTTTCCCAACCTGTGTTTCGAATAGATAAGCTTCTCACCATTGCTTCTTCTCTCTCTTTACAATTCACATTTTATTCTTCTCTCTCTAATCAATTTCTTTAGCTTTTTAACATTGAAAATTTTTATGCAACTGCTTGACACCATCAGCAGCGTTGAAGAGCTGGTCTTATTAAAAAGGGCAACAGTCGAAGGTGTTAAGGAAAACAAAAGGAAAGAGGAAAAAGTCGTTTTGTCCATTAAGATTCTGTGTGAGCAGTGACGTCCACCTTATTGAGGAGCTCTTGTTCGATCCTTTAACTCGTGACGATTTATCATGGTAAAGTTGTTCCAGTAACTGATTTTTATCAGAGACGTTAATATGGTTTGACGAACTTTGCGTCATGTGATGGAATTTCATTTCCGTTCAAATGATTCGATCGAAGGAATTCAATTAAGGGTTCAAAGATTGTCAGCGAAGCTTCGCCATTGCTTTTTTTTCTTTGTATTAATATTCGTTTCCTCTTTCCTTCTCGGTCTCTTTTTGCCGCATTCGGATGCAATTATCGATGCTGATTGGTCGCCCGTCATTTCCTTCATTGGAATCGGGGTGATTACGGTTGAGACACTTGTTGGAACACTTGAGCATTTTTTATTTGAGAACAAAATGATTTCATTGCAGGCAATTGCTTTATCAAGTTCGTGGCGAATACATTGGAGGAAAAGGGTCCGGGAACTATTCTTACGTTTTTCATAAAGACATTCAACGCACAAGTTCCGTCGGTTGTTATAAATATAGTTTTCAATAAAAGTTATAAGGAGAAAGGGAGGGGGGAGACGCGAAATTTATATACAAAGTGTCTCAGCCTTTAGAGTAGAGGACTGTAAGCCGAGTAAAGTCGAGCCCCGTTATTAAGAATTTAGTGGTCCCGATATTTCGTTCGTATTATCCGGGAATGAAAGGAAACAACCTCGATGGTGCAGTGTTATGAATCAAGCCTCAGACCAGGTTGTTTACTGGTTATTGACGTTTGTTTACATGAACGAATATACGAGGATGGATCCCAAAAAAGGGTTATAAGCAGCAGCATTTAAAAAATAATTGCTCATGTTATTTGATATATCACACGACCTCCTTTTCATTTAAAAAAATTGACTTAGATTCAAGATGGCGGCCATGTTCGGTACATACCGTAAAAGATGGACCACCTCACCCATACCTTACTGGAATATTCAGATTTCCTAATTCCTGCAAGGTTTTCGAAAAAAAATAGGGTGTACTGCGACTTTTGACTCACCCTTTACAGATAAAAGGGTTAAAATAGATGATCTCAGCGCTTCCACTACTTTCTTATACCTTCCTCGGAAGGATTAATTTCTTGTTTATTTATGAATGTAAACGTCCCTCGGAGATAAAAGAAGATTCTAGACGACTATGAAGTATAAACGAGCGCCTCATTATCAAGTGTTTCGAGGTCGAGAAATTTTTGTTAATGCGTTTTAAAGCTGAAAGTACTCCTGGAAGATTACATTATGATTGTTGTATTGACAGTTCTTAACTTAAAGAGCATTACATTATGAATCTTTCGAAGGAACACGTAAAATTGTGCCAACGTGAGAAGCAGGACACTCCCATGGAGCAGGGTTATCTCGTGGTGCCGAGTGAGTTACACTTGATATTGAAAAACTCCTGCGTGCGTGTCGACATTGGGTCAGATATTCGTGCTGCGCGTGATGTGTTTCCCGGTCGTTATTCGAGCTTTACCCCTTCTTCGAGGAACCCCCTTCCCAACTCCACCCTTCCACTTAACCGTTAGGCTTATCGAGGAGTGGTAGGGGCAACTTTCGCAGCCGTATTTTTTTTCCTGGCAACGATTGATTGAATGCGAATAAGACAAGGAAGAGCCTCCCACTGCTGTCGCTGCTGCTTCCAATAAATAAATATGATCTCGTGACGGAATGGAATTGGGAGCGAAATATGTTTTTCATCTTTTCAAAAGGCCAACGATGGCAGGGAACGGTTTTTTTTTTTTTTTTTGTTCCTTTTGCGGTGGATGGGAGGAAAGTCGAGGAGTTTTATTTATTTTATTCTTTTTTTCTTTTTCTGAGCTACCGCCCTCGGGAAATAAGGACTATCTCCTGCGAGATCGAAATTAAATAGGATTTTGCAGTGTGGGTCCGTTTTTATTTACTTTTGAATCTTTTTATATCTAAATTGGATTGAGATATAAGCTAAAGATAGTTCTCGATTAATTTACTCGTTATTACTATTGCAACCATTTTATGCGGGGATTTTAGCTTTTTAATGGAGATTTTAATATCCTTATATAGAGGGTGGATCGAAAATTGTAAGCATGTTTGAATGCCTGAACTGATAAAGCCGAGCTGCAGCAGCAACATTTTCATTAGCAGCACCATAGCACGTGATCATGCCAGTCGTTTTCTTAACTATGTATTGGGTTGGTGCGAATGGAATATCTGAAGCGATAAGGCATTGGAGACCGATGGCGTTGTAAGGAAAGGCCTTCTTTACGGTTGAATGGAGAAAATAGTTTCCAATTTAAATTTACGAGTAATTTGGGTGTTGGCGGTATCATTTAACCATTGAGGAATATGTATCGGTGAGGGTCGCATAAGGCCCTGTATAGTTCTTCTATAGTGCCATTTTGCCATGCGCGGTACAGTTTTACTACATCGGCACGCGAACCATTCACAAACTCCGCAGTTTCTGGATGCTACCATCCTTGGCCAAGAAAAGTTAATATGTCTTGGGGTAACGGAAGTAGAACAGGGAATTGAAAAGACCACACGTAATATTGAGTTGTATGCAACTTGTGTCCTCGTTATTAAGAATCGAGATGAGGAAGACCATAAAACAATTGCATAGTTCAGTTTGGAAATCACCAAACTCTTTCTAATTATGGTGATTACTCTCCTATTCTAGAGGTATAATTGTTGCTTTTGGTAATTGTAAAGAAACGGCCCTTGTATTCATCGAGAGTTAAGCGTTGTTCCCACATGCGTAAAAACAACGGCAGAAACCACAAAGCAGAAAAATTTTATGATGTCACTTCCTGTTTTCGTCTCTTCTGCCCGACTGAACATTTCTGCTTTTTAGAGTTGGGTTGAGTTCAACTTTTGTGGCACAAGCAGGGCAGAAACGATTGCTCAGCCAATAGAAAACGATCTCTGCAGTGACGTCACAGTGACGTCCTCTCTCTCTCACACAAAATAAAAATGTCGGACACTCGGCTCACGAAGGTGAAGAGGCCGAGAAAGAAAATTGATGTAGAAGCGCTAGTAGAAGAGGTGCGAAATATTTATTTATTAATTAATTTATCAAATTAAATTGAATAAACAACAATTGAATGCAAAAAAATCGATGTGATGATTGATGAGGAATGAACGAACTGTGTACGTACTGTATGCAGTCGAAGCCGACCGTTTAGATCGATCGACGGCTTCGGTGCAGTGCATTTGTGTTGGGCAAAACTTCTGCTATCTTATCCTTTTGAGTTTCTGCCATGTGGGACACCTGTAGGAGCAGAAAGTAAAAAGGCAGAAAAAAATACGCCCTGGTTTCTGCTCTCTTGTTTTCTGCCAGTGGGAACCACGCTTTATCCCATTGTCGGCATACCATTGTTTAAGCAAGAAGAGATCCTCATGGATGTATTTAATGACTTCTCCGAGGGATTCCTTCGGAGCCTTCTGTGTACAGGATAATGTTGTTAAAGTAAACGCAATGTTGGTTAGACAGTAGGCTGATTGTCGCTGCATCGAAGGTAATAGTAAAAGCAGAACCCTTCATTCCGACGGATGGGTCACGCTATCTTTGAGACCAGTCATGTAATTGTATCGGTTAATCAGAGACAACATTCAGTCTATCAGAAAATTTATACCTTTCTATCTCCTTGTTTGTCTTCTTGTCAGTATGGTTTTATTAAAGGTCGATCAACTGTCTCAAACCTTCTGGACTATATATATTTTATTGGAGATAAATGAAAACAAACAAGTTGATGTAATTTATATCGATCGTGACAAAGCCTTTGATAAAGTTGATCACCTTTTACTCATACAGAAATTGATCAATTATGATTTACAACCTCGTTTAAATGGATACAAAAATTAGACCCCCCCCCCTCCTTTTTATTTTCGTAACCGAAGCAGATATGTCAATTTTGATGACTCCAATGAATAGGAAGTTGTGGGTGACTTATCCCACGGTGCACTTTTCATCATCCCAAATATGCAAATTAGGACACATTCAAATCCTATCTTTTGTTTTGTAATTTACAAACAGCCGCAGTGCATAAATTTTTGTGTCTTGTATATGCTGACACATGTCTCCTTTTATTTGCGTTTCCTCGTGAAAGTGAATGTTATTTATGGTAATTTTTGGTAATTTTTGATTTGCATGTTGAACATTCAAATGCCTTTGTGAAGTGCATAGGGAGGTAACTATTGTAATAAATTCAACATGTGATTGTTGGTGATCCAATCATCGAATTTTTTTGTAATTTTTTGTTTTGTTTTGTTCGGAATTTTATGCTGAACAAGTTTTCAATTGGAATTTTTCGTGCATCTGTTACGGTTTTTAAGATGGGTTGTGAGTGTGTCCTAATTTGCATATTTGGGATGATGAAAAGTGCACCATGGGATAGGTCACCCACAACTTCCTATTCATTGGATTCATCAAAAATTGACAAACCTGCTTCGGTTAGGAGATTGAGATTTAAGGATAAAATTTTAAGACTAGTTAGGTGGATGGATGATGGTTAGGTTAGGTTAGTTAGGTAAATATTGATAGAAGTTATACCATTACAGTTTTAACAAGAAAAATGAATCTTTTTTTAGACACGCCCAAAATCGATAATCTGTGAAATGCAGTCGATGTTCCAAACCATCGAAATGTCGATTAAATGATGGATAAAAACATCGGTTACAGGGTGGTTATAGAATAACTTCGCCTACTCAGAGCCCAATCTAATGAACCGATTGTGATGCAAATTGAAATGTAGACTATTCAGGCCATGGGGGAGAGAATTACGGAAAGAAAAAAAATAGTGCAAATTTTCACCACCAGGTGAAAATGTGGCGCTGTGGAATGACAAACGGAGATTTCAAAACTAGTTTTATTGTTTTAAACAAGCAAGGTTTTTGTTTGATTACAGTTACATATGTTCAATATGTAAGTCCCCTGCGTCACTGACATGTTGGAAGCGTAGCACATTATCGTCAATTGTTGCACGAAGCGTTTCCTGGGGAATGTCTGAGAGATGTCGTCTAATGCTGGCTTTCAGCTCAGGCACAGTCCGTACGCTTTGTTGATAGACCCCATTTTTCAAATATCCCCAGAGCCAAAAATCGCACGGGTTCAAATCCGGAGAACGTGGAGGCCACGCATCTGGAAAACTTCTAGAGATCACACGATCATCTCCAAAGTGGCACGAAGCAGTTCCATCACTTGAGGAGGTGCTTCATCTTGCATGAAGACAATGGCTTCCTAGCATCGTCGTTCTCGCAAGGCAAGAATCACATGCTAGGCAAGAAGTTCGCACTTGTCACAGAACAACTTACAGGACCTCGATGCGTCACTTCCTCAAAGGAAAGGGGGCCTAGAATAAAATCAGCGGTGAATCCACACTATACAGTCGCCTATTCAGAATGCAATGGCTTTTCGTGCACGATGTGGGGGAGCGAGGCAGTTCCGAGTGTTCACCGCTCCTTCTAAGGTGAAATGGGCTTCGTCTGACCATAGAATGTTCCACGGCCACAGGTCATCAACAATCCTCTTCGCCAGAAAGCGATAAGCAAAGTCAGCGTGTTGAGGTTTAAGCTGTTGTGCCAGAATGAATCTTGTATGGACCGCACCGTGCATCTTGGGACGGATAATTCGCGTGCTGTTGTTCGAGCACTTGTTGCAAAATGTTGAGAAGAGGAAGCTCTGTCCACCATTGCAACAGCCACGTCCTCAACAACTTGGTCTGCTACTCGTATCTTGCGCCGTTCTCTTCCTGGTGCGACAGCCAAATCGCCAGTTTATCATTTTTCTCAACCCAGTATCTGACATGGGTCCTTTTCGCAGTCCTTTTAGGCTACGATCTGCTCGCAATGCAGCTGGACTGCTGCTGTCATTCTGGTAAAACAACTTTACCCACAAGAAAGGAGAAAAAAACACTAATCCACATAAAATATTTAATGCATCATCCTATTAAATATGTTATGTGGATTAGTGGTTTTTTCTCCTTTCTTCTGACGTCTGTCCACAGTATCTGGCTCCATTTTTTCAGTCAACTTTACCCACAGTGCGCGTTCTTTCTTGCTTAAAACCATGATCTTTCGTGAAAGCTTTTCGCCAAACATAATGTAATGAATGGATCTTTCTGGGTATGTTGACTTTCTAATTTGCATAAACTTTCCGCTAATAAGGCCGATATGGAGAATGAACCTATGCTATAATCGAACAAACACCTTGCCTGCCTGTTTAAAACAATAAACTAGTTTTAAAATCTCCATCTGTCATCCCACAGCGCCACATTTTCACCTGGTGGTGAAAATTTGCAGTAATTCTTTTTCTTTCCGGAATTCTCTCCCCTATGTCTGAGTAGCCTACATTTTAATTTGCATCACAATCGGTTCATTAGATTGGGCTCTGAGTAGGCGAACTTACTGTATAACTACCCTGTATTTAAACGACATCGATGGCGTCACACGGGCCTCATCATTCTATTTGCCGGAAAGCTCGGATGGTTTGATGGCGACCTTTTAAAATAGTCGTGCAAAAACATGAATGACGGGATTTAGGATAAGGAGGGTTTCTAGGAGAGCGCTTTGTTTTCAATTGTTCAATCTTCCTCAGCATTGCAAGAGAGATTCTGTTCTGTTGGCGATTTAAGTCCATTTCGCTTTCAATTCTTAACTGCTGTTTGTAATGTTAAACTTATTAAATTTGACCACTTTCACCTCGCAAACAAAGCAAAACAATTGGACAATAACGCCGCATGGCTTCTGAAGATTTTTTAATTGGTTTGTCCTGTATAAATTTCATTTGGATTTGCTTTAATTTCTTCGATTTTATTTGTTCTTTTTTCCCCTCACCCATGAGATTTCTTAGCTTGTGTGTATGTGTGCTTGTGTACGCTCATTATGTCATCTATTCAGTATTCTTGGCTCATGCCTTGTCTTCTGCTTAAGCGGGTTGTAGCGAACGTGACTGGGGATTCGCTCCTGATTGAATTTCTGCGCTTGTCGGTCCGCATCTTGGTCGGTCGACTGAAGAGGATGACAAGAGAGAGAAACGGGGTGGAGGGGGGGTTTGGGGAAAATCTTGTGTTTTCACTGTGCTCGGGAATAATAGGGAATGCGTTTGCGCAGGGAAATGGTTCCATTTACGCCCTTCACCGGAAGCCAACTGAAATATGCATTTTTCCAGGGCTGGCGTTTACGTCGTCGTCGTCGTCGTATCAAATGAAACGTTTCATTTCGTCGAGAAAGTGTGTCTAGGGAGAAGGGAGCGAAGGTTTGCTTGATTTGCTAATATTGCGAAACACTGGCTCCCAAGAGAAATCACCTAGAACGATTGAAACGCTTCGCCGCCGCTTCTCTCCAGCAAACCTGGCTGCACTCACTCACTCAGTCAATCACGAACCGCCCTTAATTGAATCTCCTCCCTTTGTTTAGCTTCTGCCTCGTCTATCAATCTTTTCTAAATGAAATGATTTTTTTTACAGTAGCCGTTAGCTATAAATAATAATAATAAAAACGTGGAGCCTATAAATCGTCATCTGTAATGATTTTTACCCGTTTCGCCATTCCTGTTTCCGCTCCTCTTTTGCATAGACAGTGACCTACCCGTTCGTCGATCGTTTCATCAGCTTGTTCGTCGCCCTGACAGCAAAACCCGAGCCCCATCGGCCAGATTTAGCCCGTTAAGGCATTGCCAAATGGGAAATAAATCTCTCGGAAGCACCGTCGAGAAACCTGTTCAACAGATTGGGGATTGGCTATAGCCAGAAAAAGGGAGGTCGTTTTGCAGTCCCTTGCCAATTTCTATTAGCTTTCTGGTTACTTGCAAGGTTTGGTTTCTATATTATAGAATTTTTGCCATTGCATCGGACAAATTATTATTATAATTATTCGTTTCATAAGGACTGGCTTCCTTCTCTCCTTTGGTTCTCTTCATGCAATCTATATACGGACTAAAAAAAATTTCTCTTACGAGAGTGGGTGATAAATGGCTTTGTTTTATTATTTTCAAGATTTATGGCCTGGGATGGAGTTTTAATAAAGGGGTCTTTTCACCTTTTCATAGCTCCTTAGTGTTAATCCTTTATAAAGGCATTTCAAGAATTTTTTTTTTATTTTTTTATTTTTATTTTATTATTTTTTTTTACAAAATAGCACACCTTTTTTCCCCTTTTGTTAAGAACATTAACTACAATAGTATAAAATTACATATTTAATTTAAATAAACCATTAAGGAATGACATAACCAAGTACCGAAACGCTAAACCATTCGTGGAATCATAATTTTCAACCACCTTATGTTAACATTGTAAGTTTCTAATGGATCATAATGATACCATTAAACCACGTACCTTTGAACCAATTCGGATTATCATTAATTTTACCTTACATTCATTTACGACACATTCTAAGATGTTTGATATATTACATGCCATATCTTAACATTGGAAGTTCCAGTGAACCATAATGGTTCCACTAAACAAGGTCCCTTGAAACCAATTTAGACTATCATTAATTTTACGTTATATTCATTCATGACACCTCATTCCAAGTTGTTTGATATATTACATGCCATATTTTAGCATTGAAAGTTTCAATGAACTATAATGGTTCCACTGATCGAAGTTCCTTGAAACCAATTTCGACTATCATTAATTTTACATCATTCATGGCACATCATTCCAATTTGTTATATATATTATTTGCCATATCTTATCATTGAAAATATTTGAGTGTGTCATAAGGGTTCCATTAGAGCACGTGCCATTGTTTTGATTTCAACCATTTTCAAAACGGTTCATTCCCGGAACCATATTTATTAATTGGCGAAAATAGTAATTTATATCCTCTTCTATCTCGTCACTATGATTTGTTTGATATATCTCTCTCCATTGAAAATTGCTAGGTGGGGTCGTGCAGGTACCATTTGTGCACGTGCTATTGAACCAATTTAGATAATATTTTTGACTGGTTCCTGCCATGTACCATTTCATCGACTGACGAAAATAGTAATGAATAATCGCTTCTATCTCGTCATTACGATTAGTTTGATATATTACTTAATATATCTTCCCATTGAAAATTGCTAAGCGGGAAAATTGAGTTACCATTTGTGCACGTACCAATGAACCGATTTAGATAATGTTTGTGATTGGTTCGTGCCATGAATCATATTCATCGACTGACGAAAACAGAGTTTGAAAATTTTTCATAGCCTCGGAGGAGTTAGAGTTACGGACAGACACGTTTCCCCACACAGACCTTTACACACCCCCCTTAAAAACAAATCACAAGGTGTTTTTGAATAATTTATAAAAAAACTCTGTAACCACAACAATATAATTACAAGAAAAATACAACCTGATCTTGCTGGAAGCACTTTTCGAAAGCCAAGCTTTCATTATTCAACAGCCTATGAGAACCTCGAGTAAAACTGAGAGAACTAACCTTTGAAAATTTTTTCAAGGTATTTATAAGGAAAAGCAACCAATCAAATGAAAAGACAAAGAAAACAGAAGCAACTATTTTCTCTGATTGGTTATCTGGTTCACCCAAGTAATTAATGGGGAATTACCAATGGGTCCAGAATCTAAGTTCAATAGCTGTTTTTTATCAGTTTTTTGAATAGCTATACTTTCGAAAGCGTCCAAAAGGTTTTTTCGATTTATTGGCATAATCAACTTTACATTGTCCAAAGGGAAAACATGTCCGGTGTCTAAAGAATGCTTGGCCACTGACGACTGATTACTCCTTCCATATTTTCTGTGGGTCAAGTGCTCCTTGAATCTAGTCTTGATATTCCTGAACGTCTGACCTTTGTACAGCATGGGGCAATTGGCACATCTGATTTCGTAGATCCCAGGTTTCAATAATGGGGGGATGAACAAGGTGTTTTGTTTGTTCACCTTACCACTCACATGGAAGGTGGCCTCGTCACTAAAAATGAGGCGGTCCTTGAAATTATCCTCCGCATCACACAACTCCTGATCTTAGCACAAAAGTCACGTGTAACAATAAACTTCAAGAGTTTTTCTTTAAAAATCCGTATGTAGTTAGTGATTTTTTTAGAAAATATGTATAACCGGGTGCTCCAGTGGAAACACCGGAAGTAGCCCTAAAAATGGGACCTCCCAAAATACCGGAAGTAGTCCCAACAGCGAGACTTGCCAAAATACCGGAAGTAGATTTTGCCAGGTAATGCTTGAAATTTAATACAGAACCTGGATAAAAATACAAAGAGAACATATGAAAGTACATTCAACATTTTGTTGGACACGGAACCATAGGGTAACAGAACTTTTCAATGCTCTGTACCGGAAGTATTAATCACGTGGCTGCGAACGACAGGAAACACGTGATCGTTGCGCACGGCTCTAGAGGAGGAAGGCGTTTAAGTAAAGAAATTTGTTTGTACAGATTAGTATCTATTACTGACTACTGTTTTAAAAAATGCCGGGTGCAACGAAAAATGGCCGGGCGCAATAAAAAAATGCCGGGCGCAACGGAAAATGGCCGGGTGCAGCGCCAGGCTAAAAACGCCTAGAAAAATCACTAGTAGTGTGTCTATATTCTGAATAGCTTTGATGTAATAAATTTTTAAAAGTGTAAAGTTCTTTTGTAATCACCCTGTATATTGTTACAAAATAATGCAGTAAAAGGAAATGATAATAATAATAATAATAATAATAATAATACAGTATGATATATTTCTTTCTACTGTATTAGTTCGTAACAGTGTTGAATATATTAATTTTGAAATGGATGTATATGGACCGAAAGGCCTTGTATTTATTGAAATTGATGTACAATAGCTTATGCATGAGGTAAACAAAATGGTGGCAGCAGCTTCCGCTCCGATTTTGATTGGCAACTGAAGCTGCTGTCGCCATTTTGTATACCAGATTTCACACTGTGATTGGTTGCTATGGAACGACCTGACTCTCATGCATAAGCTCTATACTTTTTAAACATAACCTTGCTATTTTATAACGAATATATTCAAATTATTGCCTGAATTTGCATAGATTGCTCCATTATGGCAGGTATCCACTTTTAATTGAGCAGTCAATGTAGAGTAATCATAAATGCACACAAGTCTCCGTGGCAATACAGGGTTGGCTACAAACTTCCATTGATGGATTGAACGTAAACTTTCATTAATATATCAAAATCTAAGGATTTTCAGACATATGGATGATACCCCGTATATTAGAATTTGAGATGCATAAATAGGAAAGGGTGGTTGTGCAAGAGTTAGGAGTGTTCTGTGTGATCTAGGGTATAGGGTTTTCTTTTTTGTTAATAAATGTTTAGATAGTTGAGGTGTAGCTTTTTAATTTTTTAAATATTTTAATAGGTTTTCCTCAACGTAAATTTTTATTAGAAATTTGATAAATTCATCTACATGGATGGAAATGACAAGTAGCGGGAGAATTTTTCGAAATAGGAAAACTGAAGGAGCTGTTGTTGGCTCTTTGCAGGATTTAAAAGGCGGGCCAACAACACGAACGGCGGTTCCCATCGGAGAACGATGCTGGAGGCCAAATGGGCACTAAAACAAAATTTACTTGTTTTCTATTGCATCATTCTAAACAAGGAAGAGGAAAGAAGTGCTAAGTAAATTTATTTAACGCTGTAAGAATGCGGGAAGTACCTCGCACTGAGTTTCACCTTTAAACGGCTTCGTTGACAGAAATCTGCGCTCGAGATTTTATTTATTTTCTTTTTTTTTTTTGTTTCTTATTGTCGCAATAGGCCGTCTAGCATGAGCGATCGTCAATTGTTCTTCCTTAAGCCAAGTGAAACGAAGAAAAAAGGTTCGTTTCGCTCGGGGGTCCTTTGTTCCGACAGTTATTCTAATCTTTAGGGAGGCACGACCACGTGATGAAAGAATAATCATCCACAACTTTTTTATTTTTCAGTCAAGTGGAATAATGGGAGGCAGCCTTCATTCGCTTCATCGAAATAGCCGACATTGTTTCGTGTTATCTGCAAACATGTGAAATCCAGTCATATACCGTAAGGAAGAATTGTAAAGTTATACTGAGTAATAGGCTCTATGAAGAGGGGCAAACTTATTTGATTCACCAAAAAAAAGTGTTCCTACCTACCACCTCGAAACAGTCTTCAGCAGAAACTGGAACCGCTCTCTTTAAATGCAGCAGCAGGTTTCGTGACGGAGCTGTTTTTACTGTTCCGTCGATCCCATGGCTAGCTGCCAATTTCAATCCAACTGTAACACCGAGGCCGTTCGAGTGATATAAAAGTCTATTTATTAGTTTGAATAGTTGACTGACATCCATCCATAAAATGCCGAGCAAATATAGTTAATATCGACGTGGACGCTTATTACAGCCACGATCCGTTGAAATTACTGATCGGCGACTGCCATCTGTCTAAATCTGCCGAATGAAAGTTGGCCTTTCACTAAACACTAAAGGGCGGCAAACCACGATAGGTCTTCGCTTCTCTAGGCTAAACTTCGGGACCTTTCTGCGTAGATTAACTAGACAAAAAATTAGAAACACTATACAAATCGCTCAAACCTTTTTAAAATACAGGTACATTGAACCGTGAGACAGAGATATATCGACAAACAAAAGATATACAGCTCGTATATTTTAAGAAAAAAAAAATATTTCTCGCCAAACGTGAAATCTGGCGCGACAAAAAATTAGCATCACTTGCCTTGATTGGGATTTAGCATACTTAGTATTTGTGGTGGATTTGCCATTAGTAAGTAGCGGAAGAATGGAGCTTCTTATTGTTTTCACAATGTCCGTCCGTCGTCCCCTTCATAATTTCTACTTTTTTGAGGTTGAAATTCGGAATGTAGCTTACTATGGGCATGTGCACCTTCACTATTTAGTTTGGTTTTGATTGGCACATTGGGGTCGGAGTTTCGGGGGCGGAAATTAGAGGGGACCACAAGGTCTACGCGTATTTACGCATATAAAGGAGTGAAATTCGGTATTCAGGTTCCTCTAAGCAAGATCAACATTACTGTAAAGTTTGGGCCGAGTTGTCCCAATAGGGTCGGATTTGTGGGGGTGGCAATCACTTGGTCTTTAGAACTTTATGGCAACATATAGTGTGTAATATATCATTCGATCGAAATGATGAGAAAGGAAACAAGATAGGATTCTTTTATACTTTCTAAATATAAGGTTCGAGAAAATCAATTTTTGATTTAAAAAAATGGGGAGTTAGAAAGTGCAGATGAAGGAATAAAAAAATAGATGAACTCAGGGCTTCCGCTACTTTCCTATACCTTCCTCGGGAACCTTAATTTCTTGTTAAGTACTGAAAGGTGCTTTATGCTTTCAGTGTGGAGAAACGTGTCTGTCTGTCTGTCCGTAACTCTAACTCCTCCAAGGCTATGAAAGATTTTCAAAATCTGTTTTCGTCAGTCGATGAATATGGTTCATGGCACGAACCAATCACAAATATTATCTAAATCGGTTCAATAGCAGGTGCACAAATGGTACCTTCACGACCCCACCTAGCAATTTTCTATGGGAAGATATATTAAGTAATACATCAAACAAATCGTAGTGACGAGATAGTAGAAGCGGTTATTAATTACTATTTTCGCCAATTGATAAATATGATTCCGTGAATGAACCATTTTGAAAATATTGGTTCCACGCTGAAGAGGAGGACATGGCTCTTGAAATGTACACCTCATTCCAAAAGCGTTTTCACTTGCATTAATTAATTAATTTTTTATAGGTGAATAATGTTCGGCCTCTTTGCAAAAACATTAAACCAGTGAAATTAATCAGTTCCAGCAAGAAGTCGAGTTCGAATTGCATTAATTTTATTGGTTTAAAGTAGTGATGTCCGTTGGATCCGGATCTCTGATCCGGATCTGAAAATATCCGGATTCGGATCTAGAAATATCCGGATCCGGATCCGGATCTCGGATCTTGGATCCGGATTTCGGATCTCGGATATCGGATCCGGATCTCGGATCCGGATTTCGGATCTCGGATATCGGATCCGGATTTCGGATCCTTTCGCTGGATGCGTATTAAGACTAATTAGGACTTAAGAGGACTAGGCTATCACTTAATAAAAGCATTTATAAACTGCTTTCAGAAAAAGTTTGCATATACACAATTTCCTGATATAGGATCCGAATTTCGGATCTCGGATCCAAGATCCGGATCTCAGATCTCGGACCCAAGATCCGGATCTCAGATCTCGGATCCAAGATCCGAAAAAAAGATCCGGATCTCGGATCTCGGACCTAGGTCCGAAAAAAAGATCCGGATATCCGGATCTTGAATTATCCGGATCTTGACATCACTAGTTTAAAGCCTATTAGTTTTAGTGGCTTGCTTTATTGGAAGGACGCCGAACATCATTTCAGTTATGCGAAAACGCTTTTGGAATAGGGTGTACATACGTGTTTGTATTATTATTGTTTTATTATTTTGCTATTGTTTGTTAATGTTATTAAATTACACTAGTCAACACGCATTTTGTGATTAAGACCACACATAATGTTCTTAGCAGTAATTTGTATGTAAAATCCGAATCTGCTTTTAGATTTTTTCTATCACGTCACGTTTCCAAGTTATACACTTCGAGACTTCTATGTTAAAGTAATGAGTGGGAAGAGAACTCTCTGCAGTGCTAAACTATCCATATTCTGGGGCCGCAAGGAAATTTACCAGGCCCCAAGCACTGAATGATTTAAAAATGTTTCATTGTAAAACAAGAAAGCTGTGCGTGCTAGAGAAATTTAAAAATTATATTCGTAATCAGCAGAAAAAATACTACCAAAAATCACCCACTCTCATTTTGTCACAAGAAAAATCTTAAAGTTTGTTGGCCAGTGTTATTTTATTGTGGAAAAGTGGTTTCCTTTTTCTTGGTTAGCATGTCGAATTCACGTGCTAAAACAGTGACCGTAAAGAATACGAAGATAATGGCATGTCATAAAAAATCGATTCGTCAAGAATGAATACACTGTTACTTTCTGTTCATCTTTAAGCATTGTTGACCTGAGCACGGCGTACTCCCGAAGGTTACTGGTTCGAGCCCAGACTGAAATTTTCTTTGCTATTTTTCTATATTTAGTTATTTATTGAATAATTTTTATTATATTTTGAGGAACACTCTCTGATCCTTCGGACTTTGCTATTTTGGGTTTGGAAAGGAAATGGTAAATTTGCATGCATATGGATTTATGTTGACAAAATAGGAGACATGCAACTCTTAACTATCCCTCGTGTGGTCTTCTTTGTTAGTTTTAAAAATTTATTGGAGCACAATCCTTTTAAACTTTCTTCTCCTCCCTTCATGGTTTTATTCCAGAAGCTGAAGTTTGATAATGATGAATCGAACCGAATCTCGATCCAGAGTAATAAAAGGGCCGTTTGTATGCGAGAAATGAAATCGATCCCGAGATCACCGAGTTCAAAGGAAGGTTTAGCCGTCGTTCACCTCCTCGTTACCAACGAACATTGCCACCTCCTCGGAAAAAAGTATTCAAAAAGAAAAAAGTTTTTGTTTAACACGATCTGAATACTTCTTCCTTGTGTCCTATGAACGGAAATTTTTTCTAATCTGATGCACTCAATTTTAAATGTTTTTTAATTAAACAAATTTTCTTTTGTAAGCCGGTTTAGTAGCTCCCCTCTCAATTTTCTTTTACAACCACGAAGCTGTTGTGAATGTTTTGTTTTTTTTTATAAAATTTCTATTTTTTTTCATGCTTTTTAATACTTTCACAGGTGTTCTACCTCGGGTAGTTATGCACTTTTATTAGTAAAGTAGAATGCAAGCGCAGCACACGGTTTACGAGGGTTTTGCGGAGGACGAGAGCAGCATTTGGCCCGAGTTGCGTGGCGCGTTTTGGA